>JACEFZ010005361.1:0-325251 GCA_014155875.1 Cepaea nemoralis
TTCTATTAACACAGCTAGGATCACCATATTTTAGTGACAACTGTTTATCTCAACTTGGGGAGATAACTTCTTATGTTTATTATTTCTAAATGTCCTATTATACTCATCATTTGGGTTTTTAATACACTGCTTCATCTTTTGGATCTTACTATTTCCCCCCCCCCCCCCCCCCCCTACTGCCGATCCTGTTCAGTAAGCGGGATGCCAATTTCCCTGATTTCCTGACCTTCTAAAATTTCTCTGCACTTCTCCATAATTCCCCATTTGCTGATCTACTATTTGTAGTTCTATTCTGTGTATTATTCTGAGCACCTCTATTATTTTGTGTATTCGATGGGACAACGTCTGTTACCACAGAAGCGAAAAATGTGCCACGTTGGTGGCATCCCCAACAAACCACATTTGCGTTATTTGTGTTACCCCCCATGTTTCTTACAGTATTTCTCACTTGTCCTTCTCTAACTTGATTATATACGTTATTGTTTCCTTGTACCATCTGTATTTCTCCTCGTCTTCCTCTCCATTCATGTCTATACTGTCCTACTTCCATAGGTTCTTCAATTCTATCTTCTGAACTACTACCTAACTCTCGTCCTACCCTCAATCTAAACCTTCTCCTCAAGCTTTCTTCTTGTATAGCGATATCTACCGCTTGTGACAACCTTGCAGGATTCTCTCTCAATAATTTAAATTTTCAGTCCATCTGACCTAATCCCATCAACAAAAATCCCCACCAACATCCGTTCCACTTCTTCAGCTCGTACATTCTGTCCCAAAATGACTCTTCAGCTAAATTGATTAATCTATCACTGTATAGCTGTACACTTTCTGTAGTATTTTGTCTCGTTTGTCGCAACACTGAGAATGCGTGTTGTGGATCAGTAATTTCCGCGTATTTACGTGCGAGGTCGTCTTTAAATTGTTCCCAGGTTCACCTCCTCCCGCTTCTAGCTTTCTTCTTATATGGTCAGAAACTGGACTTGTACTAGTTCTATATGCTAAATTCTTTTTATCCTCATCTGTAGCGTTCACTAGATAAGCATGTTTCTCAATAGAAATAACCCATTTCTTAAACTGATTCGCCTGTCCATTAAATCTCTCAACATCACTGATTACACTTTGCTGTCTTAATACTGCGTCCAACTTTGATATCGCTCCACCAACTCCACTTAGTACCTGAGAAAAATCTTGGGGCTCCATCCTAAAATCTATAATGGAAATTATCAAGCAATATAATATACAATCATTTTCAGACAATATTATTTCAAAGTAATCAGCAAGAAATATTCTGTTCAATTAATTAATCTAAAATTATCCATTACCTAAACTAGACGAAAAAAACTCCAACCGATGATCTTGATGAAAAAGGTTCCAGTTCCAATCGCGAATCCTGACAAAAGGGACTCTAATTGACCATTTTGATGAAAAAATTCCAATCGAGGATCTTGATTAAAAAAGGACTCTGATCGACAAACTTGAAAGGAGCAGAAAAAGAAGAGCCTCTGGATTTCTCACTTCAATCGAAGTCGATTCCTTCCAGTTGTTTACATGCCGCTGATTATGCTCGTTTGGCCTTTAAATTTACAACGCTCGATACAATACTGACTGATTGATTGCTTGATTGATTGATCGATTGATTGCTTGATTAATTGATCGATTGGTTGACTGATTGATTGATCGATTGACTGACTGCTTGATCGATTGATTGACTGATTGATTGATCTTAAGCGTTGGCTAAAAAACTCTGGACTTTAGCTTCAGACAAGCAAGGTCACCTTCTCTGTATTTCAACCAAGAACGGTTAACAGTTCCAGCAAAACCAGATTTCACGGATGTGCTGCCATACGTTTAAAAAAAACGAGCAAGTCAACAATGGATTGATTCAAGCCTGACGATGGCCACTCCGTTTCATCACTCGGAACATTACGTGTTATGTGGCGTTCCAACAACGGTTAGTTCAATTCAACTGAAACAATTTTGACTTGAGACAAGTTAAACAGACTTAATGTCTTCACTCAGCTGAAGTGACGGTTGACGACCTTGATTCGAGAATTTCAGAAAGTAAAAATTGACCTTGATTTAACCTCCAACAGTCCAGTGAGCTGAGATCGTGCTCATAAATTTTATCATTCTCGAGATTTCTCGGTTCCAATTGGAGCTGATCATTCGGTTGTATACATAATTTATTTCTTGTACCTCGGGACTTTATAAGTTGTAAGATGTATCTAGTGGTGACAACATCATTACATCATTTATGAATTTCAATGTAAAATAGCAATTCTTGACTTCTACAAAAGAAACAGCATATATCAGCAATCAAGGCCCTATATACTGGTGAGTCAGGTATATAAAAAATTATCAGTCTCTATAAATCAAGATTATCAAACCTTCTGACCTTGACTGAGAATCCCCTAACAAACACTGAGAAATCACAACAACTACCCCTGGGCGGGCTTTCAGTTGTTGCGTCTCTTATAATTTACTTGAGAACTTCCATAACATCCGTCTCTAGACGCAGACAAAATTCTTCACTTTAGTCAACAAACTCCGCGACATCCCATGTTTGAAATCTTGAGGTCGACGGCACCAAAACAGCCTGTATAACAGTGTGGTGATGATATGATAAGGCTGTGTGTGGAAGGCTCGTGTCAATATAGTGGACAAGTCTCGGCTGTTAGATAAACATTCGTTTATTCATTGAATTCATACGTCTTCTGACTGATGATGGTAAACACCGACATCTTTCCTAGTTGAATCCCAAGTCCCCCCAGTGACGTGTGTGCAAGCCCTGGATACGTCTACCCATTCGTGTACACACGTTCACTAACTAATGATTTCCCACTAGTTAATGAATGCGCAGCATCCATTAACTCCTAAGCTCCCTTTACTGTTACACATCCTCTATTTCCTGAGCTATATAGGTTATTTGATCTTCAGTGGATCTGTACTTTCTGAATCCTGCTTGGTGTGGTGTTAAGAGTTTGTTTTCTTCCAGATGCCATGTTAGCCTGCCATTGATAATGCGTTCCATTAATTTTTCTACACAGCTAAGTAGACTGATAGGTCGATAGCCATTTGGTTCTTCCAGGTCTTTTCCTTTCTTTGGGAATGGACTCAGTGGCTGCCTGTATTATCGCTCTTTTTAGACTTTCCACCATTTGCTTTATGTTGCCATATCGTGTATTTATGTTTTCACAATATTTGTCTGTTAGTATGGCAAATCTGTCCCAATCTGCTCGTTTGTAATTCCAGCGGGGCAAGGGCTTTTGCTCCTGTGGAACATACTCCATATTCATTACAAGCTTGATTGGTCTGTGATCACTACCTGCTAATTGGTCCAGCACATGGCGATCGATTTTGTGGAGGATGTCTCCTGTGCAGAAAGCTAAGTCTGGAGTAGAAGTGGTAAGCCATCTTCTGGAGTAGAAGCTCGGTGTGTCATCCGCTTTGTTGAGTAGATGGAGATTTGAGTCTATTTCCCAGTCCTCCAATTCATCTCCTCTTTTGTCAGTATCTGGGTATCCCCATCTTTCTGAACGGCTATTAAAGTCTCCAACAATAATGCAGTTTGTGTCGGTTATTTTCATGTTTGAGAGTGTAAGGTCCTTATCTGCTGGGCTATACAGATTGTAGATTCTAATTTTCACGTCCTTTATCATTATATCAACACCTATAATTTCTGTTTGGTTGTCAGAGATCACAGATACTTCGCTGCAAGGTATTGTATTTCGTGTAAGTATTAGAACTCCTCCTTTGTGTCCTTCGCGGTCGAAACGTGTGGCCTGATATCCTCTGACTGAGAATTTGTGATTGGCGTTGAGGTGTGTCTCTTGAATGCATGCCACATCTATTCTATCTTTATGAAGACGCTGTGTTAGGGAGTCTTTCTTCTTGTAAACTCCTTCGGCATTCCACTGTAGTATGTTGAGTGTCCGGGGTATTTGGTCAATAGCTCTTAACCTACTCCTCTGTGCCTTGACTCCACAGCATAGGGGAAGGTGACCACCAGTAGTCATGGGTGGACCCCCTCGAGGCAGGGGGCCCGGCACTATCGCCGCCTGATGGGACTTCACGGGATTAGCACCATAACGATTAATTTTGATTTGTGACATCATGAATTAAGTTACGTTGCACTACTTTGTCAAGCCTGTGGCTCAGTGCATCCGATTTCGACAAGCATTTATTTGGGATGCTTTCCCTAGCCTTTGACTGTCCCCAGTCTACCTACAAGGCAGCAGGTTTTACGTTGCACTGCTTTGTCAAGCCTGTGGCTCAGTACATCCGATTTTGACAAACATGTATTTGGGTGCTTTCCCTAGCCTTTGACTGTCCCCAGTCTACCTACAAGGCAGCAGGTTTGTGTGTCTCTTCGTCTGGTCCCTCTCCCTTGACCTGTCCGACATGGGTGACCCTACCAGTAGCTGTGCTACCGTCGGCATAGCTCTTGGGGTCATTGGGACGCACAAGCCCCTCTACCTCGTCACGGTGGACACACAGCAGAGGGGCGGGAACTATACAAACCCCCTGCCATATAGCTATCGGAAAAAAACACACTTTACAGAGAACCAAAAGATAAACGCAAAGTGAACTGCAGTGGACAGTGCAGTGGACAGGACATGACCACTAAGACGTCACGACCACGTTCACGGGACAACGGGAACTTGACAACAAAGGATAAGTTGTGTGACTTCCAAACGGAACAGACGTGTGTTGTGTTTTCTAAGGATGAAGCTGTTCTGGTTAGGAGATGGATTGAAGGCTGGCAGCGGACTTATTCCAAGCTACGAATAACTGACAACAGTTATTGGAAAACGCCATGAATAAAGGAACGACCGGCAACCCCTAGGCAAATAGTTTCGGCGAAAGATAACACCAGGGACAATTTGATTCAACAGAGGAACATGGAAGGAAACGGTAGGACAGAGGACAGTTCAGAAGGTCAGTAAGTGCCCATATTAAATTAGGCCGCCCCCCGAAGGTCCCGGGACACTAATGTTAATTAGAGTGCTATAACCAAGCTGAATAATCTGTTGACACCAGAATAAATTCCACGTTTAATTCGTTCCATCTTGTGTCGGGAATTTGTTCCTAAAGTTATCATTTGTGCCGATTGTTGAATGAGCCAACGATACCATAGTGTAAGTCAATGAAATAAGACATGGCGTTAAATTAAGAGGACTTGCATTATGGCACCCCCCGCCCCCCTCTCTCTCTCTTTCTCCACCCCTCTTTCTTCTCATACATACCTTGCACATGTCCATGTACACTATTGTATGAATGTCTGTTGAGCGGTGTATATGTATGTATGTGCGCTCACGCATATCAGTCCACCCAGACTTTAGGACTCGCCTCACAATAATATAAAGGAGTACATAATGTGAGCTTTGTTAGTATCACCATCATACTTGGGTGCACACTTCATTGCTCCTCCATATTCGTCCACTAGGGCCAACCCATACTCTGGCACCCACTCATGCTTTGTGTGGCGAAGTGGTCAAGCCGTTTAACTCGGGCTCCGAAGGTTGTGGGTTCGATTCCGGGCCGCGGCCTTCGGTTCACGAATTAAATTTTTCGGAGACTTCTGTGCGTGCGTGCGTGCGTGTGTGTGTGTGGTTTTTTTTTTTTTTTCCATTCCCCTCCTGACTTGAGGCTGATCCACCCACCTTCGGCGAAGGCCGCTGCAGAACTGACTCGCCCGGGTAAAATGTGCGCAAATTTTGGCTGGGAAAATCTCCCAGCATTTACCAGTTATGCAACGGTCCCTGGTAGTTGAGTCAGATGAACATCATATTTATAAGCGAGCAAGAGTTACAAAACCTTGTGGATCCAGCAAACTGGCATAATGTAGAATGCGACTTAGAAAAAACAAACACGAAAACTATGATAATTAGCAGTGGATAGGAAAGGTCATCAATGAACATCACAGTAAACGGAGAGATACTAGAACATGTAACAAGTTTCTCCTATCTTGGGCATGTATTAACAGATTATGGCAGAATGAAATAGAAATCAAAAAGAGATTAGAAATAGCCAAAAATGCTTTCAGCAACATGAAATCAGTATTAATATCTAGAGAGATTAACAACGCATTAAAATGAGTAGTGTCAAATGTATATTCAATACCACACTGAACAAGCATCTAGAACAATGGTTCTCAACCGGTGGGGAATTCCCCCCCCCCTTTTCAGGAGGGGGGGGGGAATTTTAGGGTTTCAGGGGGGGGGGGAATTAAGATTATTTCAAGATCGCATTAATACAAGAACCAGTCACTTGATATTGTTTTCCCCTCTAAATTTTACGGTTCTGTACTTCTCGCCCTAATGAAATTCGTTTTATAACGTAAGTAGACTCGCAAATCACGTTTTATGTAGATGTCTAGACTTGTTCTAGTATGTGTTATTAAATTTAGCTTCCATTTTTATGTATATACTGTGTAAGGGTTGGGGATTTATAGGGAGAAGATTCGAAAGATGGGGGGGGGGGGATGATGTTCTGAACATATGGTTAAGGTGGGAATGGGCCAAAAAAGGTTGAGAACCACTGATCTAGAAAGTCGAATAGAGGCCCTGGAGATGTGAATATACAGGCGAACATGTCGTATTTCATGGAAACAAACACAATCAAATGCAGAGGTTCTAGAAAAACTGGGAACGAAAAGAGGTTGATGAAAGAAATAAAAAAGAGGCAGTAAAATATTTCAGCCAAGTTAAAAGACATAACACTCCTATAGAAACTATACTGGTTGAAGGCAAAAGAGCAAAAGGTAGACAACGATACAAGTGGGAAGATAACATCAAGAGATGGACAAACATCAGTCTAACAGAAAGTACAGTCAGGGAGAGAAATGGTCAGTGTTTGAGATACACTGCAGCCAACCTTCATTGTGGACATGATAACTGATTGATTGATATAGGAAAGCAACTTCAGCCTTTATCTTTCTTTTCTTCTTTCTTTTGTCCGTTACTGCTCTATGCCGTTAGGCGTCGCAAGCTTGTTTGGTGATATATCATGCGAACTAGGGCTCGCTCCTTAATTTTTTTTTTACTTTGGGATATAACTATGATTTAATCATCATGTGCCATGCCGACAAGCATGTGCGGTCATGCTTCGTCATCTCACACGATCACCAGTCTACAAATTCTACAAATGAAACTTGTATTCTGTTTAATTTCAGTAGTTAAATTGCCATTTCTAATTATAAAATAGTCGGTCTCTCTGGCTGTGGGGTTACAACACTTTCTCCGTAATCCCGTTTGTTACGCAAAGTCTCGTTGCGGGAGCGAGCTGGGAGCGGTTCGTCCCCCGCTGGTGACATAGGCCTACGGGACACTGAGCCGGCCGCTCAGAAAGCAATGGCAAACTACTGAGCGTAATCTTGCCAAGAAATCAACATACAGCTGAAAGATGCTGGTGTTGACAGCGAGGTCCTGTAAAGGATATGCTTTAAAAAAAAAAAATTATAAAATAAATACAGGCCAGCTATAGTATAGCATGGGCGCCGCCACTGTGAATGTTGTGTTATAGTTGCGTTATCTCGTTTTCATGGTACATGGTTGTGCTAAACTTAAACAGTTTCCTGAACACAGTTAAAAGCAGGTATTGCTGAATCCCTTACACACACACACGAAGTGATTATTCACAATCAAATTGCGAATAATTCAGAGCGTTATTCGCAATTGCGGCTGGTCACTTGACGTAAGTGACGTCAACGGGACATGTGTTTGACTATATTATTAATTTTTGTCGACACAAAGTAGTATCTCCGCCTGTCACCCGGGGGTTCGATTCCCCGCCGCAGAGACATTTTTTAAAATAAAATTTTCAGTAAAAAATATTAAACATTACGAAATGAAATATAGAACTCAGAAACTGGAAGGTTGTGAATAAATTGTGCTCTATGGATCTGCGGAAGCTGTCGGGGAGGGGGGGGGGGGAGGGGGGGGGGGGTGTGTGTTGGCCCCCCAGGCAGCGACGGAGTGATCGAGTTTCGGAATCCATGGATCCAATAGATGTGTTTGTTTATTTGCCAAATACAATATCGCACCTGAATCAGCATATCGCAACTAGCATAATGACATAATTAGGCTCTGTAAGGGATACTTTTTACAATAAATAATTTGGGACCGTTATACTAGTGAGCGGACGCTGTGACATGTATGTTAATTCCCGCAATTCGATCACGAATAACACTCAGTATTATTCGCAATTCAATTGCGAATAACGTCTCCCTTATATCATCATCATCATCATCATCATCATCATCATCATCATCATCATCATCATCATCATCATCATCAACATCATCATCATCCACTTCTGCCGTCAAGCGTCGTGGGGAGGAATAATTTGCGCTCCAGCGCCCGGTGAGCGGCACTTGATAGTGTCATTCCGTGTGATTGCACAATGTCTTTGATGTCGTCAATCTATTTTCTTCTTGGACATCCTCTTGGTCTCGTCGCAGATGATCTTTGATGTAAGGCCAGTGATGGTAATTGTTGGTGTTGCATTCTAACGACATGGCCAAACCACTTGATCTCCTGTCTATATGTGTGTGTAAAATTGAACGCAGAATTCAAAAATGCATCAAAAAGTCAAGCTGTATTTAACCAACAGGAGTTATTTTAAAAATATTAACTTATGATATGCCCCCCCCCTCCCCCAATTAAATAACGGAGTGACTATTCTCAAAATTTTGTGAATAGTACGAGCCCCTATTCACATAAATAAACCGCTTCACTACATTATTAATGTTTGTGGAGATATCACTGTAGATATCACACACTCCACAGTCGACTCGTCGTGCTACCGAGAGCAAGTCGCCTAATCGGAAGCCGGCCGCGTGTTAGAAAATGGCACGTGGCAAGAAAAACTCCACTAGACACCCGACGTTCAAAATGAGCAGCGTGGAAGCCACCAAGACTATCAAGATGATGCAAGAAGACAACGTGTCTGCTAGCCGCAGCACAACGCCAGAACCTGAAGAAACGTTAAATGAAGCTACCACTTCTACACAAGATGAAGCCGTGCCCGTAGCTCAACCGACATCAGAAACTACAACTTTAACTGAAGCCAGCAGCAGCCGTGAAGTTTTCAACAGCACCAAGACGAAGCAGCCCAGTTTACTAAAGATCTCAACACCGGAGGAAACTACAACTGAGGACTTCACCGGCAAATTGCTGCTAAAACAGACAAGCGTGGGAGAAGCCAAACTGTCGGCGCTACCAACAGACAAGATAATCAAGCTGCTGGAAAACGAGCTGGGAAGAAACAGCATCTACCAGCTACGCAAGACACCTGATGGAGTAGTGGTCTCCATCAACAAAAACCCAAAGACCACAGCACTTATGCAGAAAATCGCATAAGAAGAGAAGGCTGACATCAAGCTTCACCACGGCATCTTATTGGAAGCCACCCGACACAGCATGTTGAAACAATTGGTAATTAACGAGCCAGGATCCATCTCACCAATGACCAGATCAGGGAGATGCTGACAAGGGAGAACAAGAAACTCAAGATCACCAGTGCCGAGAGGATCATCAGAAAGAATAACATCCCCTCCACAGTCGTCATAGTAACATCGGAGGACCGAGTGATCCCTCAATTCATCAGATGGGACAAAAGAGACCAAGTTCCAGAGCACTACATACCGAGAGTACTGCAGTGCTCTAAGTGCCAGAAGTTTTGGCACACACGTGCCACATGCAAGAGGGGGTGGTGGAGGTATGCAGATACTGCTCTGGACCTCATCCATACAGTCAGTGCCAGCATGCAAAGATCGACAAGGACTTCAGGAGGCCTAACACTAACCAGAAAATGCGCCAACTGCCTCTGCAACCACGGCGCCAGGTACCTCGGCTGCCCCTGCCACCAAGACATCAAGGAAGCCATGAAGATCACCATCAAAACTAACCTACCCTATAAAGAGGCTAGAAGGCAATACGAGGCCACCAATCGACTCACAAAAAGCTGCAATGCACAACTGGAAGGCCAACTGAAGGACCTGCGATCAAAGCTCAACAACATGGAGGAAGAAAAAGAAAAGACGCAAGTGACCCAGATAACAGCCGCTCAGCGCATCCTGGACGAAACGAAGCAAGTTCAGCAGACGATTTAGCAGGATGTCGCTCGAATGGCTGCTATAAAGGCGGAGACAGAAGAACGGCTATCAAACATGGAAGAAGAAAAAGACAAGACGCAAGAAGCTTGGACAACGGCCGTTCAGCACATTCTGGACGAAATGAAGCAAGTTCAAAAGAAGATTGAGCAGGGTGTCGCGCGAATGACTGCTATAAAGGTTGAGACTGAAGAACAGCTATAAAAAATACAAGATGTGAAAGAAAGGACAGAAGCTACTCTACAAGAGATATTATTAATATTAGCATTGCTCAAGAGCCAGACAGCCACACCCGAACCAGAAGATGCAAGAGCAGAGACAGAAGAAGAAGCAACAGAGGAAGTACGATATCGCTCCCCTATGCCCACCAAGATCGAACTGGTGAACCGCCCACAACACATGAAATCATCCCCCAGGCAGCGACGGAGTGATCGAGTGTCGGGATCCAATAGATGTCTTTGTTTAACGTGAATTTTATTTGCCATTTAAAATATCACTGTACGTAGCCAATCGACGGCGGTAGTAAACACAAATTTTTGTGATTAGTGTCTCGTACTATTCTGGACATGTTCACAAAATTTTGTGAAAAGGGGCTCTCGTATAGACGAACGAACGAACAAACTTTATTTTGAAAGGGTAACAAAATGGGCACGCAGGCCCGTCTTACATTCGGCCCTTTCAATCACTCATCTTTCATTCATAAAATGTGCATGTTACATTAACATAGGGGGAAAAACATTGTCAAATGGATTTTGTAAGCATAAACAATGCATATTACGCATGATACATTCACATGAGGAAAAAAAAAACATTGTCAAATGAAAGTTGTAAACATAAACAGTGCATATTGCAATGTTGTGAGACACATCCCCCATCCATCCTCATATTCCGCAGCCACCAACACATGCCCCACCAAACCTCCCCCACCCACCTACACATACCTCCACGCACTCACACAGAACCAGGCAAACATACATGCCGCCACCCACCCACTGATCCCCCACCCACACACATTTCCCCACCCACACACATTTCCCCACCCACACACACATCCTCACACACCAAGAAGAAGAAGAAGAAGAAGAAGAAGAAGAAGAAGAAGTAGAAGAAGAAGAAGAAGAAGAAGAAGAAGGAGGAGGAGGAGGAGGAGGAGGAGGCGGAGAAGAAGGATTAGGAGGAGGAAGAGGAGAAAGAATGGAAGATAATAGGGAAACAAAAGTCGCTTACACTCAGGAAATAAATGACCGTAGACCCCGAGGTAGACCAAGAAGGCGGTGGAGAGATAATACATATACAGACCTACAAGCACTTGGAATCAACGACTGGCAAGAGAAGGCCCACCAGAGAGACGAATGGAGACGGATTGTATCTGTAGCAAAGAACCTCAATGGCTCGGAACGCTGAAGAAGAAGAAGAAGAAGAACTGTAATGTACCTATTGTGACGAACAGTAATGCGATATTTCTTGTTTTTCATCTATATCCTGTTAAACCTTCAGCGTTTTAATACAGTATATGGAATTCTTTGCCTCAATCTTGGTGTATTGAGTATTGTTGATTCAGCCAGATTTCTTTAGTCACTTTGCGTTTGTTTACTATTTATTTCTTTATTATTCTATTAATACTATTTTATATTCTTCTTAATTTTACTTTCTTTTCACCCATCCATCTATCATGTCCCGTGCCGGTAAGCGTGGGCAGTCATGACTCGCCATTTCACTCGATCACCAGAGTCGTGGATAAATTCAGTGTTCTTATCTCAAACATGCCACATGGTCAAGCTATTCAGGTATTTACCTCTTTGTCTTCCCTTTGTTCTCTTCCCCCCGATCTTGCCAGTTGTCACCAAGTTCTCAAATTTACTTCTCATAACATGTCCAAAATTGACGGTCTACATCTAATTTCTCTAATCAGTTTACGATTTTCATTTGTTTCTTGTAGTACTTGGTCATTGGGTTTTCTGTCTACCCAGGGTATTATTTCATTTTCCTCAGAAACCACATTTCCACAGTCATCCGATGTTTTTCAGCTTGTCTGCTCATACCGCTCAGTGTTCTTGGAGATATTATTTCTCTTGTTGAATTTATTTTTCATTCAAATAATGGATTTCAGCTTTTCCTTTGCCAGATTTTGAGATTATCTGTTGTATATTTATAATATTCTTAATATGCTTTTCACATTCATCCCTGTGAGTATATTTACAGTTTTTAACTTTAGTAATTAATATTTTGCTTTCTGATATTGACCACCTACATAGACACTTTTGTTCTGGTCATACATTGTTTTAATCCCTCCCTGCACTTTCCTAGGGCGATCTTTCTATAATAATATATTTTCCACTGTCATTGGCAGATTGCAGTGGGTTAAATATTCAGTGAGCGGGTTTCTTTGTAATTACTATTTCTCGCATTCCAATAATTTGTGTTGTATGTTATTGTGCTTCTGGCATATACCACAACTGTCTTCTCTGTTGATGAAATATGCTCATACAAGTTGTAATCTCAGTAATCATAACAATGTTTTCCCATAGTGAATTTGAATAACGGAGACACAAACCAGACGGAGTGATCGAGTGTCGGGATCCCATAGATGTCTTTGTTTAATGTGAATTTTATTTGCCAAATAAAATATCACTCTACGTAGAGTGTGTCCTTGTCGACAAATATTGTCTTTGTGAGGTTTGAAGAAAAAGAACTTGCAAACAAAAGACAGACAAGAGAGAATAATAATAATAGAGTCTTCTGAAGCCAATCGACGGCGGTAGTAAACACACATTTTTGTGATTAGTGTCTCATACTATTCACAAAATTTTGTGAAAAGGGGCTCTCGCATAGACGAAAGTTCTAGGCATCAAACGCACACAGCCTAGCAGACAGCCCACAACTGTAATTGTTAGAGTTGTTTCCACCGATGTTTACGTCGAATACATCTCAATCAGGTTGCGGGAACACTTCTGCGCCTCAAGGCACGCTTGAGTGTTATAGAACCATACCAAACAAACCCACGTGGTAGCCTGCGACAGCTTTCAAACAAACAGCACAAGAGATGCACCGAGGTGTTCAGCTTTATCGGAGTATAACGATTATGAAATAAATATTAGTGACTGCGGTAAGAATTTGTTATTTACTAAATATACTAAGGATAAAGGTTTAAAGTTCTCCAAAAGAAGTCTGCAGATTAAATTTAAAAACAAATAGTATTATTTATTTATCAGAGAAGTTTATAAGAAGAGTAATTAATGAGTCAGAGTAGTAACTGTAATGTACCTAATGTAATGCGATATTTCTTGTTTATCATCAATATTCTGTTAAACCTTCAGCGTTTTAATACAGTATATGGAATTCTTTGCCTCAATCTTGGTGTATTGAGTGTTGTTGATTCAGCCAGATTTCTTTAGTCACTTTGCGTTTGTTTACTATTTATTTCTTTATTATTCTATTAATATTATTATATATTCTTCTTAATTTTACTTTCTTTTCACCCATCCATCATGTTCATTGCCGGTAAGCGTGGGCAGTCATGACTCGCCATTTCACTCGATCACCAGAGTCGTGGATAAATTCAGTGTTCTTATCTCAAACATGCCACATGGTCAAGCCATTCAGGTATTTACTTCTTTGTCTTCCCCTTGTTCTCTTCCCCTCGATCTTGCCAGTTGTCACCAAGTTCTCAAATTTACTTCTTCTCATAACATGTCCAAAATTGACGGTCTACATCTAATTTCTCTAATCAATTTACGATTTTCATTTGTTTCTTGTAGTACTTGGTCATTGGGTTTTCTGTCTACCCAGGGTATTATTTCATTTTCCTCAGAAACCACATTTCCGCAGTCATCAGATGTTTTTCAGCTTGTCTGCTCATACCACTCAGTGTACTTGGAGATATTATTTCTCTTGTTGAATTTATTTTTCATTCAAATAATGGATTTCAGCTTTTCCTTTGCCATTTCATGATGCCAGATTTTGAGATTATCTGTTGTATATTTATAATATTCTTAATTATGCTTTTCACATTCATCCCTGTGAGTATATTTACAGTTTTTAACTTTAGTAATTAATATTTTGCTTTCTGATATTGACCACCTACATAGACACTTTTGTTCTGGTCATACATTGTTTTATCCTTCCCTGCACTTTCCTAGGGCGATCTTTCTATAATATTTTTTCCACTGTCATTGGCAGATTGCAGTGAGTTAAATATTCAGTGAGCGGGTTTCTTTGTAATTACTATTTCTCGCATTCCAATAATTTGTGCTGTATGTTATTGTGTTTCTGGCATATACCACAACTGTCTTCTCTGTTGATGAAATATGCTCATACAAGTTGTAATCTCAGTAATCATAACAATGTTTTCCCATAGTGAATTTGAATAGCGGAGACACAAACCATATATGGTACCATTTATTGCCTGGCACATTTCGCTGCATCTCGTCAGGTACTTACTGTACATGTCACACAACGTAGAATAAAATAATTAATTAGATTCATCATTCAAGCTGAAATATACAGATGTTCACAAAGTAACATCAGTTGTTTACCATGGTAATTTTAAATTGACTACCATGTCTTTCTGTCTGCAAAAAATTGGCTTCTTCTTCTTCTTCTTCTGCATTCATCCGGAATTTTTTTCCCCAGACGTGATTGCGTTGTGCCTGTTTACAGCAGAACTACATTCTTGTGCCGTTAGGCCGACACATCCGACGTCTGCAGGCATTTGTTGACCGGGTTAACCTTCCCGAGCAAAACTGGCTTGAGCAGAAAGATCGTTATAGCTTCTGCAAACTTTAACAAACGACTATTTTGTGTATGAAATAACACGTGAAAAGCGCTGTCTCTATCAATGACATGACCGGTTTCCAAGACATGACGTGCAATGGACGACGCCGGAAGTTTATAATTGTGGTGTGTCACACTTCCCATGATCCCATCACTTGTGTGTAGTTTCTTGTCAACCCATTTTGGTATGTGTTCAACAATCCTGGTGTGTAACTGCCTCTGTTCTGCCAATGTAGGTAGACTCGCACCTGCATGTGAATTGGTAAATGCTATTAGATGTGGCGTACAGAGGGGTAGATTCTTTTATTGCTGGGGTGGGAATAGGTGTGATTCTGTACCTAATAACTGGAGTTGCAGCACAGAATGTTCGGCCAACTGCTGTAACGAGCCGGTCCTGTAGACATTGCATTACGTCATCCCCTCGAAAGGTTAGCTGTATAAATACCTTGAGCTTAGGGACCGTAGTTATGTCTGATTTTGGTTTCGGCTGTTGGCAGTGGCACTTTATAAATCCTGTGGACTGTGGAGTACGATGAATCTAATTATTTTACTCTACGCTGTGTGACATCTGCAGTAAGTACCTGACGAGATGCAGCTAAATGTGCCAGGCAATAAATCGTACTATATATGGTTTGTGTCTTCGTTATTCAAAATCTCAGTAATGTTTTGTTGCAGGGAATGTTAAGCTTAATTCTAATTTGACATGTTCTTGTTAGATTATTTATTAATTTATATACATGTCTTTCCTTGAGATTGGCTCACATTGTTGTCCATTTTTCTGTTATACATTTATTTTAATTGCTAGACCAAATGAATTGTCTTATTGGATATAACTTTCTTAGTGTTTATATGTCCTTATTCCCAGATTCGATTTATACAGAACGACAGCTGGTTGGTCATACAAATTGTGGAGAATGAATTGCTATGGTGGGATAAGAGGTACGTAATTTTTAATAAAAAAAAAATATGGTTATTAATGTATTTATGGAGTCTGAATATTGCAAGTCTATTATGCTGTTATATATTATGAGGCTATGTAAAATTTTATACAAATTTCCTTCTGTTATTTCATCTCATCTCATCTCACCTTGTTCCTCTTGTACCTTGCGGTGTCGATGTGAAGTATAAAAAGTGGGAGAATGCCCATTTGTGGCCTTCACGTATCGAGATTCCCATGGACGCTGCTATTCCCTCTGTCCATCGTTTATGTGGTCAGCCTGTTCTTCTGCTTCCATTTGGTCTATACATCATTTCTTGTTGTGATATACTGTTAGTTGGTAACCTAGTTACATGGCCAAACCATTTGACTTGCTGTCTTCTAATAAAATCTAGCGCTGCTATAACCTCCACTTTAGTCATGATTTCTTCATTTCTGATTTTCTCTTTTCTTGATTTTTGAGTATTCTTCTCTGGAATCTCATTTCTGTTGTTGTGATTTTTCTGTTCTATTTGTCTGTAATTGTCCAGGTTTGGCATTGGTAGCATAGAGTTGGCAGGAAGATTGTGTTGTAGAGTGCTTTCTTAGTAACTATTAATACATGTTTGTTCTTTAGTATTGATGCCATTTGTCCAATGAGGTGGTCTGCCTTATTGTATCTATTTTCGATCTCATCTTTTGATTTGCCATTTGATGATATCTTCTTCTGCTGCGTTCATCCAGTGTCTTTTCAGATGTAATTGCGTTGTGGCAAGCTTTTTAGCGCCCTTAGGCCAACACATCCGACTTCTGTGGGTGTTTGTTGACCTGGTTAACCTTCCCGGGTATTTGATGCTTTTATACTTCCTAAGTATTTGAAGCTCTTTACTTGTTTCAAAGGGTGCTCTTTTAGATGAATCTTTGTTTTCTTTGGTTATAGTCATTACTTCTGTTTTACTGGGGCTAATGTGAACTAATGCACCAGGTACTAATAAAAAGAAAAATAGAAACCTCAAGCTACGGCTAGCAACCTGGAACGTGAGAACCATGTGTCCAGGATTCTCCACTGACTTGACCAATATTAACGATGTGAGAAAAACGGCTGTGATTGATGCCGAACTCAATCGTCTTAACATTGATATTGCTGGCCTGCAGGAGACTCGCCTCGCTGAGGAAGGGTCACTCAGCGAAAACAATTACACCTTTTTTTGGAAGGGTAGAGGGCAGGCAGAAAAAAGGCAACACAGGTGTGGGCTTTGCAGTGAAGAATTCGCTACTGGGAATGACTGAAATTCCAGCAGGAGGAAATGAAAAACTATTATCCCTGCGCTTGGCAACCTCTTGTGGTTTTGCCACCATTATTACTGCATATGCACCGACAC
This sequence comes from Cepaea nemoralis, assembly GCA_014155875.1. Lineage (NCBI taxonomy): Eukaryota > Metazoa > Mollusca > Gastropoda > Stylommatophora > Helicidae > Cepaea > Cepaea nemoralis. The sequence continues at coordinate 17,186 of JACEFZ010005361.1, forward strand.
TCGATTCCTCTGATGATGTGAAGGATTCGTTCTATGAGGAGTTAGACTCCGTGATCAAGGCAGTTCCAAAATCTGACTACATTTATATGCTCGGTGATTTCAATGCTCGTGTGGGCAAGGACTCGAGTTCATGGCCAGTGTGCCTTGGAAAATACAACATCGGTCGCATGAATGAAAATGGGCAAAGGCTGCTGGAGCATTGCACCAGAAATGACCTATGTATTACAAACTCCTTTTTTAAAACAAAAGAGCTGCATAAGGTCACATGGAAACATCCAAGATCCGGCCATTGGCACCAGCTGGACTTCATCATCACACGGAGACAACATCTGAACCATATATCATTGACTCGAAGTTACCACAGTGCTGACTGTGATACGGATCATTCTTTGGTTGTTGCAAGGGTTAGACTGAGACCAAAGAGAATCTACACAGCTAAACACAAATCTAGCCCCAGGATTAATATTATTAACACTCACGATCCTGAAAAGTGCTTTCAGTTTCAACAGCAACTTGAAGACGCTTTCACTGATACACCAGAAAATTGTACAGTAAATGAAAAGTGGGGTCAACTTAAGGAAACTCTTTATAAAACTGCCGTAGGGGTTTACGGCACTGTGGATCATAAGAGGCAGGACTGGTTTGCGGCAAACAGCCAGACTCTGCAGCCCTTGATTGATAAGAAGAAGATAGCTCTCTTAAGAAACAAGGAAAGACCAACGCGTAACACTCTGAGTGAGCTAAAGCAAGCTAGGAAGGATGTGCAAAAGGCTGCCAGGCAGTGTGCAAATGATTATTGGATCAAGTTATGTGAGTCCATTCAAATCGCAAGTGATAAGGGAAACATCAGAAGCATGTATGAAGGAATAAAGAAAGCCTGTGGTCCAATGATCAAAAGAAGTGCACCATTGAAAACCTTGACTGGAGAAATCATAACTGATAAGAAACAGCAGATGGACAGATGGGTAGAGCACTATTTGGAGCTTTACTCAAGTGAGACCAAACTAGCGGATGATGCCCTCAACGCCATAGAGGCTCTACCAACTCTTGACCACCTGGACACACTTCCCACCATAACAGAAGTTAAGTGTGCTATAAATGAACTTGCATCTGGCAAGGCTCCAGGTAAGGATGGGATTCCAATAGAGGTTATCAGGAGTGGGCAAGACACACTCACTCTACAGATCCACCAGCTAATAGAGCTATGCTGGCGAGAAGGACAAGTCCCACAGGATTTCAAAGATTCAAGCATCATAACACTGTACAAGAACAAGGGCGATCGGAGCGACTGCAACAACTATAGGGGTATCTCACTTCTGTGTATTGTTGGAAAAGTATTTGCCAGAATTGTTCTGCGCAGACTTCAAGTCCTAGGAGATCAAGTCTACCCCGAATCACAGTGTGGCTTTCGACAGAACCGGTCTACCATTGATATGATATTCTCATTGCGACAAATGCAAGAAAAATGCCGTGAACAGAATCAACCACTGTTTATTGCCTTCATCGACCTCACAAAGGCATTTGATTTGGTCAGTCGTGAGGGTCTGTTCAAGGCACTAAAGAAGATTGGCTGCCCACCAACTCTTCTGTCCATTGTGGAATCGTTCCACACAGGCATGAAGGGTATAATCAAGTTTGATGGTGCAACTTCTGAAGAGTTTGAAATCAAGAGTGGAGTTAAGCAAGGTTGTGTACTAGCTCCACCCTCTTTGGAATATACTTTTCACTTCTACTGAAATATGCCTTTCGTGATCAGGATGGTGGTATATACATTCACTCACGCTCTGATGGCGGCCTCTACAATGCTCAGAGATTGAAGGCCAAGACCAAAATTAGGAGGGTACTGATCAGAGAGTTGCTTTTTGCAGATGATGCTGCAATTACGACCCACTCTGAGGAAGAATTAGCAACATCTACTATCTGCATTCTCCAATGCTTGTTCCGAATTTGGTTTAACAATTAGCAAAAAGAAGACACAGATTATGTCACAAGGTGCACATGGGGTACCATCAATCTTTATTGACGACGCCGAACTAGGAGATAGTAGACCATTTTACATATCTAGGATCAGAGGTAAATAGCAAATTATCCCTAGATCAGGAAATCAACATCAGGATTGGTAAGGCAGCAACAACAATGAACATGTTAGCAAAAAGAGTCTGGGAGAACAGGAAGCTTACTGCCAAAACAAAAGTCCTTGTCTATCAAGCCTGTGTCCTTAGTACTCTTCTTTATGGCAGTGAAACCTGGTCAACTTACTCACACCAAGAGAAACGTTTAAACAGCTTTCATATGCGGTGTCTGCGAAGAATATCTTGGTATTAAGTGGCAAGACAAAATCACAAATACTGAAGTATTGGAAAGATCAGGTTGTGTGGCGGTATGTTCCATGCACCGTCTTCATAGACTTAGATGGATAGGACATGTTAGGAGGATGGATGATGGTAGAAAACCAAAGGACATATTCTTTGGCGAATTACAGATGGGTAGAAGCGTGGGCGGTCATGTTTTGCCATCTCACTCGATCACCGGAGTTGTGGATCAGCTCCGTGTTTCTGTCTCGACCATGCCATGTGACCAAGCCATCCAGGTATTTACTTCTTGGTCTTCCCTTTGGCCTCTTCCCTTCAATCTTGCCAGCTGTCACCAAGTTCTCCAATTCATTTCTTCTCATAACATGCCCAAAGAATTTTCACTGTCTACGTCTAATGTCTCTAATCAGTTTACAATCTTCATTTGTTTCTTGTAGGACTTGTTGATTGGTTTTCTGTCTGTCCATGGTATTCTTTGAATTTTCCTCAGAAACCACATTTCCACAGACATCATATGTTTTTCAGCTTGTTTTCTCATTGTCCACGCTTCACATCCATATAAAAGTACAGGTTCTATATGGCACTTCAACACTCTTTTTCTCGTTTCAGTTATCTTTTTATTGGTCAGTATGTTTTTCATCTTGCAAAAGGCTACCTTCGCCATGGCAATTCTTGTTCTAATCTCTTCAAGGCATCTCCCATCAGATGTTATGACTGTTCCGAGATAGCTGTACCAATTCACTTGTTTAAGAATATGCCCATTTACTTGCATATTACATTGTGGTATTTCTTCCTTCCTAGTGACGAAGGACTGATTTGCATGGCATATATTTGCCTGGTCTTTTCTTTCTTCTTCTGTTGGTTCTTATTGTGGCAATAACTGCTTTGTGGTCTGTGTTTATACTTAAGTTGGGCACTACCTAGCATCTAATATATTTCTCTTTCTGTTATTTCTTATTTAATATAAAATCAATTTGGCTTTTGGTATCTAGATCGTTCCATTTGTACCAGGTGTATATTTGTGAGTCTTTGTGTTTATAAAATGTGTTTGTTTTATACAGCTCGAGTTGGTTGTATACCACTATCAGTCTACTTCCTTTATCATTTCTTTCATTATGTTGGTCTCCAAATGCTCCCAAGATGTTTTTCTATTCCTGTTCTGTTAAGTCCCAGTCTTGCATTGAAGTCTCTCATAACTATGATGTTATCCTGCTTCTCTATTTTATTTAGTACATCATGGCTGTCTTTGAAGAACTCCTCGCATTCTTGCTAATTTTCAATTTTTAATAATTCATATTACACGGTGTGTATATTTGTACATATGTAGTAATTGTCTGTTCTCTTATTCTAACTGTTATGATTCTTTCTGATATATATTTTATTTCTAATATTCTTCTTGCTAGCCATGGTTCAATTCTATCTATCTATCTATCTATCTATCTATCTATCTATCTATCTATCTATCTATCTATCTATCTATCTATCTATCTATCTATCTATCTATCTATCTATCTATCTATCTATCTATCTATCTATCTATCTATCTATCTATCTATCTATCTATCCGTCCGTCCGTCCGTCCGTCCGTCTGTCTGTCTGTCTGTCTGTCTATCTGTCTGTCTATCTGTCTATCTATCTATCTACATATCTATCTATCTATCTATCTGTATATCTGTCTGTCTATCTATTTATCTGTCTGTATATCTATTTATCTGCCAGTCTATCTATCCGTCCGTCTGTCTGTCTGTCTGTCTGTCTGTCCGGCTTCACCCAGCCCCTGGCGGAGATCTATCTATCAGTCCATCTGTCTGTCTATCTGTTTGTCCATCTGTCTGTCTATCTGACTATCTATCTATCTATCTATCTATCTATCTATCTATCTATCTATCTATCTATCTATCTATCTATCTATCTATCTATCTATCTATCTATCTATCTATCTATCTATCTATCTATCTATGTATGTATGTATGTATGTATGTATGTGTGTGTGTGTGTGTGTCTGTCTGTCTGTCTGTATGTATATATGTATGTATGTATGTATGTATGTATGCGGATTTTAACGCATATGCCTGTAGACAACTGCAGCGAAAAGGTGAGTCTGTCTATCTATCTGACCCGGCGTGGCTTTGCCCAGCTCCTGGCGGGTAGCGTCTCATTAAATTCATACAACAAAAAAAGTAACTTAAAAGAATGTCCTTCCACACACCATCCATTATTTTTAATGAAAACTCTTTCTAATCACCTGCATGACTACAGTAACTTCTTAAGCATAAAAAGATGAGTTACAATGTTATGCATTGTGCATTATTTTTATGAAAACTTTGAAAATGCCTTAAAGATTGTATCATTATTTATTATAACTCATATGCCGGTACATAACTATAGACACAGATTTTATAAATCTTTGAAAACGATGCAACAATATGACTATAAGTTATACAGAAAAGTTATTAAAAGTTATGCCCCTTGAAATAACTTTTACAGAGTTAAGTCCCCTTGCTGTATAGAAATTATAATGAAAAATGGAAAATTAAATAATATTCAGTAAGCAGCCGATTTCACACTAAAAAAATATCACAGTTGGCTGCGCTGGAATGAAAGGAAGACGTGTAGAAAATTTCATCTCAATCGGATGGGCCGTTCGCGACCGCATAAAGGACATACGGACATACAGACGGAGATTGCATTTTATATATAAGATAATGGGATTATTTCCTTTGCTAGTTCAGCGCGGGGGACCAGCCTCGTCCTTACAGATATGGAAACTGTGACAGAGATTGTCACTCTCGCATTAGACTATACAGTCACCAGTGTGCTGTCAGGTGCCTCCCCAGTGGCAAAACTCTATAGTCCTAGAAGACTGAAAGAGGCCTACTACTACTACTGGTTCAGCACCTCTACTGACGTTGTTCTTTGTCTTCCTGCTATAATACATAGATCTTGGTGCTATATTTTGTCTAATTTGTAGTATATAAATGTTGGTTTATGTTATTTGACCCGTGCAATTCCTTTGTTCACAGGTGATGATAGTGATGTGGATATAGAGACCATCACAGATACTGCCTGGTTCAGTAGAGATGCCTAGGACACAACATTCAAAATATATCTTCTGCAAGTGCACTAATTTCAACCGAACCTCTGTTGAGGATTCCAGAGATTTAGGATTGAAACTAACTTACCAGTTGATATATCTATTAATGATATACCTATTGCTAGGTCATATAGAATTAAGAAGATATCCTTCAAGAAAATCTGGACAGATTAGCATTAGTCAAGCTTCAAGTTTAATCACAGACTGAACAATTCTGCAGCCCGTTGTTTTGTTATTCTAGGAAAGGAACCAAAGCTACTCAGTGATAAAAAATTAACTAAAGCACTGTCACATCCTAAATACACTCAGTGCGTAACAGTGTGAGGTGTCACATTTCTGCAGCTACGTCTGCTACCACAACAGTCAGATCAACACAGCTAGCAAGACGTACTTACATAAGAAATCCTGCAAGTTCGTGCTATTGATAAAGAAGGTTCATATCAGCATTATTTACACATAAAAATTAAGCGGTTGATATCTACAATAGCTACATATGCTCAGAATATGGATAGAGAATTAGACTTCAGCATTTTGCTTTAGATTCATTTTGTCTGGTTTGGATCATGAATTTACACTTGTGAAGTCTAAAGTAGGTTCAAATGATTATGAGAGCCAATTGAAGCTGATGTCGTCTAAATTCAAATCAAGTAATCTAGATATTGTAAGGAGAGGTCTCACATTAAATACTGTATTGAAATCATATGCTGATGATTTAGTAAAGAAAATTACGTTGCTAAACTCTAAAGTAGCTCCATATGCTCATGATTTAGGAATGCAAATTACGCTGATGAATTCTAAAATAAATTCATTTGCTGTTGATTTAAGAAGCAAACTGGCAATATTGAATTCAAAATTATTACCTATTAGTAATCATGTGAGGAGGGAATATTTCCTGCTGATCTCTGAAAGAGTTGTTGTGTAAACTGTGTTCGTTTATGTGCATTCATAATTATTAAGTGTGATGTGAGTAGTGTGATAAAGTTTGATATGTTCCACCTCCTGGTAAGCATTAGTCTCAGATTTTAAGGTTGTATGTGTAGATTGTGTTGTATAAATTCCATAACATTAATGGAGTTAAGATCTGTTTATGAAAATTTTCTCATCATAATTTCACTGCCTTTCCCTCTTATTTTTGGTTATTTAAAATTATCTCTTTTCGGCCTTATGGTTAGATCAAAATGTAGTCATCTGCACTTTGAGCTAGTCTTGGGCCATCAGCAGAGACGGTCATCTGAATGATACACCGGGACTTGCAACATCACGTGGTGGCTCTTTCCCCTGTGGATTCACAATTCAAGCATAGGCTGACAACCAGCTCATGCTAGGCTCTGCCTGTCTTTTGACATTTTCGTCCACTGCCTCCATGGCCTTCCCCATGATTTTAGGTCTCCTTTTATTTCCTTTGCCCTGTGAGTTCTAGGGAACTGACTTTCTAGTTTTTCTGTAAACATGTTTTTTTAATGTTAGTCCTGCCCAGCACTTTTCCTCATCTCTTAATTGGCTGGAGTTTGTTTAGTTCTCTACATGTGGAGCACATGGAGAGAAAAATGAACAAATACCAGTGTACCAAAAGGTCAGGAAAAGACTCTTGTGCTGAATAGGACATACATCGAGAAAACCTGAGAATAGTATGACTAAAAAGTTTGTCAAGAACCACGAGGTAAATGAAATTGAGGAAGACATAAAGGGACATGCAGAAAAGAATCACAGACAAAAATTAATAACAATTTGGAAGGCATAGATGGAGCTTCTGCACGAGATAGCAAAAGATAGAATGGCTTTGAGGAAGTTTGTTGGTGGCCTATGCCCCTATGGGGAATAATGCCTGAAAGAAGAAACTTATGGCGAAGTTACATAAGTTTGGTGTCAGCCATTTGAGGATTGCAATACTTGTAGTGGCAAGTGTAAAAGTAAGTTATATTTCACATTGAAATATATTCACCAGTATGAATTTTCATTTTTAGTTTTGAAATTCTGTGTTTCGTGTAAAGATTAAATGCTGTAGTATTAAAGAATAAAGAGGTTAATCATTGATTGGTGTTATAACTTTTGTGTGGTTGTGGTTGTTAGCTTAGTGATCTGGCCAAAGCAAAATGGGAAATAATGGAGGATGCAGCTCAGATCATCTTCATATAATAATAACTATTATTACTGATTATTAAAACTAATGAGAAAGTCCTACAAGAATCACATGAAAACAGTAAAACTGATTAGAGAAATTAGACGTAAACAGTCAAGCTTTTTGGACACATTAAGAAGAAAAAAATGGAAGAATTGGTGACAACTGGCAAGATTGAGGGGAAACGAACTAGGGGAAGGCAATGAGGTAAATATCCAGATGGTGGCCACAAGGCACAATCGGGACAAAAACAGAGCTGATCCATGACACTGATGATCTTTTGAGATGGCGAAATATGACATCCCACGCTTATTGGCACGGCACAGGATGATGATTATTACTGATAAAATACATGACACACCTACAAGAGAGATTAGTGGTCGGTACTATGTAATACTGTGCATTTAAGTGCTTTTATTGTAACCTATATTCCATATGAAGGCATTTGGAACACAATTGTTAAAAAAAACAACAACAAGATTACGGGTGTGTTCAGGAGCAGACTGGTAAACCAGGCTCACCTACAAATGAAATCCTGGGACTTCAATAGATAGGTGCATAAAATGGTTGCGAGCTAACTAACAATTTAATAAACAAGACCCCTTTAAAAAATGCCTCAACACATCCCTGGGTGGTCAAGGAGTGAAGTCTTATCGTCTGTTCAAGGACAGGTGTTGTTGTTGTTTGGGGGAGGGGGGATTGCCAACATTCCCCCCATGCTGATAATGTCATGAGAGCTGTCAGACAATGGTTCAGCGCTTGGCATTCGTCTTCAGCTAATAAGAGAAAAATACTGGCCACCTATTCCTCCGTGCATTCAGGCATACCACATATGACAGCCCTATCACATCACAGACCTGTGGCGGGATCCTTTGTATTTTTTTTGTCTTGTTGTTGTTCAAAAGCAGACTGAAAAATTAGGTCACATACAAAAGAAGTCCAGAGACCAGCCCTGAAACTAGATAAAACGCATAAAAAGACCATAAGCTCACAAAAACTGAGTAGATACAAAGCCTAAAAGAAGAAGAAACACATACGAAGAAGAAGATACACATAAGATGAAGAAGAAACACACAAGAAAAAGAAGAAGAAACACATAAGAAGAAAATGCACTGAAGAAGTAGAAGGTACACATAAGAAGAAGAAGATACACATAAGATGAAGACGATACACATAATATGAAGAAGATACACATAAGATGAAGAAGAAACACACAAGAAAAAGAAGAAGAAACACATAAGAAGAAAATGCACTGAAGAAGTAGAAGGTACACATAAGAAGAAGAAGGTACACATAAGAAGAAGAAGATACACATAAGATGAAGACGATACACATAATATGAAGAAGATACACATAAGAAGAAGAAGATGCACATAAGAGGAAGAAGATACAGATAAGAAAGAATAATAAGCAGATGCACATTTTTTTTCCATTGTGCTCGCTCGCTTTGAACTCAAGCGTAATCCATACACACTATTTTTGTAGTAGTGATGGACTGAATTTTGCGTATGGATTAGCTTTCCCTATTAACACTGTCCCTCGCCATCAGGCGAATCTACTCCGACTTCAGAGGTACTTGTAATTTACGACCCCAAGTCAAGGACGACATCTCAACATTTTAGTCCAACTGTCCAGTGTAGGGGTTGAACCCTTAACTCGACATCAGCACAACAGATGTTAAGAACATGCATTCTTACCCATTCGACCATGATGACCTGCAGATGCACATAAGAAGAAGAAGATACACATAAGAAGAAGAAGATACACGTAAGAAGAAGATGATACACATAAGAAGAAGATACACATAAGATGAAGGTACACATATGAAGAAGATACACATAAGAAGAAGAAGATACACATGAGAAGGAAAAGGTACACATAAGAAGAAGAAGAAAGTACACATAAGAAGAAAAATGTACACATAAGAAGAAGAAGGTACAAATGAGATGAAGAAGAAACACATAAGATGAAGATGTACATAAGAAGAAGATGTACATAAGAAGAAGAAGATGCATAAAAGAAGATACACATAAGAAGAAGAAGATACACATAAGTAGAAGAAGATACACATTTATACTCTGTATTTTAGCTATTGCATTGTACCTATTCTTCACAGTCACTCTGTATTGTTCTTGAATTTCTTTATCTACGTTTAGAACCTCTTTATTCTTTACTATTCTCTTTATTATATCTTTCTATTTTTTCTCTCACCTTATTATTCTCTTTATTCTTTACTATTACTCTTTATTATATCACCTAATAAATTTCTGAAAAATGAAAAAAAAACAACCTCGGCGGGGAATATAACCCCGGTTTCCCGCGTGACACTTAACCACTATGCTAGCGAAGACACAACGATTGTTCCACAAAGATTAATAATATAGTCATTGTCAAACACCAGCCGCCATTTTTGGTTTCTCATTCACAAAGGCACTCATGGTCGTAACATTTTCGCCTGTTTTCAACCAAAATTAAAGCAAGTTTAGCGATGAAACTTTCCAAATATCTGTAAAATTGGATGCAGAATTCGAAAATACATCTATAATTGATGGATGTCTATTAAAAGCGCCAGAAAAAAAATTTATTACAATAAGTATGAAATATATAATTTTAATTAATTTTAATGCCAAGATAATTTCAACCAATCGATATGCACGGATTACAAATTACACCAATAGAGAACTGTTTGCGGATGGCCAAGCTTAATAGCAAAATCAGAAGATGAATTACAAGACCACATGAATAGTGTAGGAACCATACTATGAAAATTAGCACAAGTAAAAACAGAAGTAATGACTGTAACTAAAGGAGAAAAAAAAAAACAATAACAATTCACCTAAACGAACATTCCCTGAAACAAGTAAAGAGTTTCAAGTACCTAGGAAGCATAATATAATCAAGTGGCAAATCAGAAGACGAGATCAAAAATAGATGCAATAAGGCAAACCAACTCATTGGACAAATGACATCAACATTGAAGAACAAACACGTATCAATAGTTACTAAGAAAGCACTTTACATCACAATCTTCCTACCAGCTCTATGCTACCAATGCCAAACTTGGACAATGACAGAAACAGAGAAAAGAAAAATCACAACAACAGAAATGAGATTTTGAGAAGAATACTCAATGTATTAAGAAGAGATTGCTTGCTTGCGTTCGCTGGCTGTGAACTCCAGCGCGAAGTCCTGTATGTAGGATGAAGACATTGTCCAACATCAGTGTGATGTCATACCGGGCCTGAGGTTTGCATCAGTATCCGTTGTCCCATGTCTGGCTTATTGGGGTGCAGACTGGTGGTTCCTCGCCGTGCAGGCAGATACTCTCCGACTTCGGAGGAATCAACATCCTACTGACGTTAGCCAGGACCCCGAAGGGACCTGTTGCCCAGGACGCGCGACAAGGGCGTGTCAGTAGGTTTTGGCCAGTATAGAACCGGGCCCTGGTGCCTTGGAAACATCTGCGTCCCATCAAGAAGAGACAAAATCAGAAATGAAGACATCAGGACTAAAGTGGGGGTTATAGCAGCCCAAGATGTTATTAGAAGGCAGCAAGTAAATGGTTTGGCCATGCAAGTAGATTACCAACTATTTTCGCTGCAAGAGAAATGTCAGGAACAGAACTGCGAAATGTTCTCCACTTTCATTGACCTTACCAAGGCTTTTGATACAGTCAGCAGAGAAGGACTGTGGAAGATTATGGCAAAATATGGCTGTCCACGAAAGTTTGTCCAAATAGTGCGGCTATTTCATGATGGCATGCAGGCAAGAGTACAGGAAAATGGTGAACTGTCTGAGCCCTTTCCTGTCACCAATGGAGTGAAACAAGGATGTGTCCTGGCACCAACACTGTTCAGCCTCATGTTTTCAGCTATGTTGACGAATGCCTTCGAGAACAACGACATTGGAATAGACATCAACTACCGCATGGATGGAAAGTTATTCAATCTCAGAAGGCTGAAAGCTAAAACCAAAATTGACAGCGACACCGTCAGAGAGCTCCTGTTTGCTGATGATTGCGCTCTATACGCCAACTCAGAGGCGGACATGCAACATAATGTTTCAGCTTTCTCACATGCCTGTGCCAACTTTGGGCTCAATATCAATTTGGAGAAGACTGTAGTTATGTACCAGCCAGCTCCAGGGAATAATCACACTGTGCCGAATATCAAAGTGAATGGTCATAGTCTAAGTGTTGTGGACAAATTCACCTATCTTGGCAGCACTGTGTCACAAGCTGCCACAATTGATGATGAAGTGAATGCAAGAATCTCCAAGGCCAGCGCGGCCTTTGGCAGACTGTACAAGAATGTATGGGACAGAAATGGAATAAGCCTGCAAACAAAGCTGAAAGTCTACAAAGCAGTTGTATTATCCACACTGCTATATGCTTGTGAAACCTGGACTGTTTATCAGCGACATGCTAGGAAATTAAACCACTTCCACACAGTCTGCCTTAGGAAGCTACTGAAGATTAAATGGCAAGACAAGATCCCAGACACTGAAGTCCTAGAAAGAGCGTCCATGCCCAGTATCCACACTCTACTAATGAAGAATCAGATTCGCTGGGCTGGTCACTTGACTCGCATGCCAGATCACAGGCTCCCTAAACGAATTTTTTACGGCGAGTTGCGTTGTGGTAAACGCTCCCAAGGCGGCCAGAGGAAACGCTTTAAAGACACTCTGAAAATCTCACTGAATGCTTTTGGAATTCATCATGACACCTGGGAGACTGCAGCCAGAGACCGAAATTCGTGGCGTGCATCATTACGCAAGGGTGCAGTCACTTGTGAGGCCACCAGGACTGCAAGAGCTGTGAAGAAAAGACAGAACAGAAAAACCACTGCAGGAAAATCCTCCTCCAGAAACGTCAAGCATTCTTTGTCCACATTGTCAAAGAACATTTCGAGCCAAAATAGGCCTTATCAGCCATCTTAGAACTCACGGCTCCATACTTTCAACCCCACTGGATGAAATGAATGGTCATCATCATTCTTGATGGACAAACAACAACAACAACAGATTACCAACTAACAGTTATACCACAACAAGCAATGCTGTACAGACCCGATGGAAGCAGAGAAAGAGGCCGACCACGTAAACGATGGACGGAGAGAATAGCAGAGTCCATGGACATATCGATACATGAAGCACATAAGTGGGCACTGTTTAAACTTCACCTCGACATCGCAAGGTACAAGAGGAACCAGAGGAGATGAGATGAGCTATGCACGGAATATTAGGGGGACCTTTTCTGCTGAAGCAATGATGACGTTTGTTATTCTCACGTGATATTTGAATGAATGATGACGTCGAAGCATGAGCGGTCTTTACATAGCGATTATTTTTTGGAGACACAATGGATCAATGCGGGGTGGTGCGGTAAATCACTTCCGTGTTCGTTTCGGGTCGCGGCACGATCGACAATGTACAGTTTAAGTTTACATGATTACATCCGGTTTGTTGTAAAATGAATCACGAGATATTAATTACTATAATATTTGTGGTGTATATTATCACTTAAAGCAAACTATGTATTAGGAACTTTTTGTTTTATTTTCATACACAGAACAGTGAAGCTATTGAACATATTTGTTTGTTTGTTCAGCCCCAACCTAGACAGACGACCACCATTTTTTCTCTAAGGCAGGATTGCAGGAGTGAAATTACGCAATCAGTTTAGACCAGGGTGGCCTATACAGGCTCGCTGGGCCCATGCGGCCCGCCGGGTGTCATGTTTGCGGCCCGCGGAGCTAGGTCAAATTAATATAAATGTTAAATTTATTGTACAATATCACTAAAAGAACATTTCATCATGAGTCGTTAGTATCTATATTTTTAAATTATAGCTAAAGAAATGTGAAATATCTCGCATTTTTGGAGAAAAAGAAATTCTTTGAATAACGAAGACACAAAACCATAGATGTACGATTTTTTTTTGCCTTGGCATTTTCGCTGCATCTCGTCAGGTAGATACTGCAGATGTCTACAACGTAGAGTTAAATAACTAGATACTTTCGTTCAAGCTGAATATACACATTGTTTACCAAGGTAATTTTAAATTGACTACCATGTCTTTCTGTTTGTCACAAAATTGTTCCTATATAGAATGAATTATTGGGGTTTCTGCAAACTGTAACAAACGATTATTTTGTGTATTAAGCAACACGCAAAAAGCGCTGTGTCTATCAATTACATTACCGGTTTCCAAGATATGACGTGTCAATGGGTAAACAATTGATATCACTGTGCGAACATGTGTATATTTTCAGCTTGAACGATGTATCTAGTTATTTTACTCTACGTTGTGTGACATCTGCAGTATTACCCTGACGAGATGCAGCGAAATATGCCGGCAATAAATAGTACATTCTATGGTTTGTGTCTTCGTTTTAAAATTCACTACGGGAAAACATTGTTTTTGATTTTCTTGAAAAATTTGTGTTTTGTGTATTTTAAATATCCCCGCATTTTCGGTAAAATTCACAGATGTTAGCTATTCATTGATCCCGCTATTTGACACTCAAGGTTACTTAGTTAGATTTTCATAATTCAACGGGTGAATCACAGTCAGTTCCGAATAATTTCTAAATCGTTGGACTCAGATTATATGACATTACATTTTATGCAGAAGTAAGATGGGCTGACCCGTGGCTAAATTGTTGAAACGGGTGTTTGATTCGCAGAAAGAAATGCAATAATTCTTTGGGACAAGTATGTCGAAAAATTATCCCTATAGTTTGAGGAGTGTGAGAAGTGGCAAAGAAGAGGGTTGTAACTTTGTATTTATGGTCGATATAACTAGCCACTTTAATGATGGTAGTACTTGTCTACAAGGAAAAGATCATCTAATAATAAGATGTATGATCATATCTGCATTTCAAATGAAACTTGGTCTTTGGGATCAACAGTTGAGGACAACAAACTTTACTCACTTTCCTACATTATCATTGCAACCAGACGTCACACCAGGAGGCAGCGGGTAAATACGCTTCTTTGGCAGTCTGACTTAAACCTCGAATTTGAGAACCCGATTTAAGGATTTAAGAAAAAAAAACATCATGTGCTTTTTGTGCATTTGCAACTCCATTTGCGGTAGACTTTAGTTTATTACCAGGAAGATTACAAATGGAACATTGTGAATGTGTTGTGATACACAGTTAAAGGAGACATTCATCAAGTTGGTGTGGATGATTTATGTAAAACGTATTTGGACAAGGATAAATAAAATATCCTGTGTTTTAGAAACTTGCCCTGTCGATGGTTTCGCTATTTGGAAACACTTATGCGCGTGAACCGCTTTTTAGTAGCATGAAGCACATCAAATAACAAGTGAGAACACGAATTACTGATGTTCATTCAGAAAACTGTTTGCGTGTAGCGACACTATCAGTGAGATCAATTCTGATGCATTTAGTTCTGCAAAACAAAGTCAATTGTCTCACTTTTAAATATTTTTAAATTGTCTATAAATATGTTTTATTCTCAGTTATGTTTTATTTTCTTTAAAAAAAAAAATAATAAATATACCTATTTCTTTTTTTTTTTCTTTTTTTTAAAAATTACATTAAACCAGGTAAGCGTTTGACCACGATCTCACTACAGGGAAGTGACGATGTGGTCGAAGCTGTAGCACGCTTGCTTGTTTACTTTAATTAACAGATTAAAAAAAAATTAGTTTAGTGGCCCGCAGGAAATATTATTTTTGAAATTTGGCCCGCCTGCTGAAAAAGTTGGCCACCCCTTGGTTTAGACTAAAACGGGGATTTCCTTGCCCATCCCCCACAACAGCTGGGCCAGATGAAAATCACAATAGAAGAATTCGAAGTATTAACCAAAATGTTGAATGATATTTACAGCAGTGGATATTTACCGAGCGATATGCTGAAATCTGTATTTATAGCTAATCAAAAAGACCAGGAGCAATTAAATGCGAAGATTTTCGTATAATTAACCTCATAAACATGTCACTAAGCTTCTCTCTCAGAATTATAAGGAGAAGAACAAGAAAGAAAATAAAAATGGAAATTAGTGAAGAACAGAATGGTTTTGTGGAAGGAAAGGGTAAACACAATGCAATATATATTACAAACACTAATAGAAGGTCAATAGAGACACAGAAAGACATATATTTGTGCTTCATAGATTATGCTAAGGCATTGATAAAGTAAACATGATGAACTGATAAAAATGTTGGAAAATATCAACATTGATGGGGAAGATTTAAGAATAATATAGAATATTTACTGGAACCAAGTACACAATTAAAATGGGAATAAAGAGGGTAGTCGCGAACAGATAAAGCTAGAAGTACTACAGGGATGTGTCCTGTCACCCGATCTCTTCTCCCTCTAAAGCGAAGTAATAATGAGAGAGAGATCAAAGAGACGCCAGGAATACTTTTTTTTTTTTTGGCATATCCTTTACAGGACATTGCTGTCAACACCAGCATCTTTCAGCTGTATGTTGATTTCTTGGCAAGATTACGCTCAGTAGTTTGCCATTGCTTTCTTGAGCGGCCGGCTCACATACCCCGTAAGTTACCGATGCGATTTCGAACCACTGCTGATTCTACCGTCATCACGTTACCCACGAGAGTATACGAGATTACGGAGAAAAGTCATAACCTCTAAGCCACAAAGCCGGCCCAGGAATACTAATCGGAGGTTATAATATAAACAATATACGCGATGCAGATGACACAATATTGGTGGCGGAAAATGCAACAGACCTACAACAGTTGTTGGACATTGTAGTAACAGAGAGTGCACAGATAGGACTCTCCTTGAATATCAAGAAAGCAGTAACAATGGTGATATCAAAGAAAATGGTGACACCAAAATGTGACATAGAAACTGAAGGGGAAATTCTTAACAACATCAGATGAAGATGTACAACACAGATTAAGAGCAGAATAGGGCAGGCAAAATCCGCATTTCAGAAAATGAAGAGTATCTTATGCAATAAGTCACTATCAATAATGTAAGAAAGAGAGTGCTGAAAATGCTATATATGCTGTATGGCAGCGAATCTTGGAATGTAAATGAACAAATTAGGAAGAACTTAGAAGCAACAGAGATGTGGTTTTTTGAGACGAATGTTGCGAATTCCTTGGACTGCCAGAGTAACTAACAACAATGATTGCCTGAAAGAGGCTAATGAAACTAGAACACTATATACAAACAATAAGAAAGAGACAAACAGCTTTCTTTGGTCATGTGATGAGAAAGAGAGGCATTGGAGAACATCGTGACAACTGGAAAGATCGAGGGGAAGAGAGGCAGAGGCAGACCAAGAGAAATGATGGCTGGACTGGATTGAGACGGTGGCATGGAGGAATATCATCAGCAGAGTGTATCCAGAACACCAAAGACCGAGATCTGTGGAGAGGCCATGAACGCCCACGCCAGCCTGGCAGGCACTTGATGATGATGATGATGATCTCCCACATTCACTTGTACGATATTGACAAGTGGTGGAATCCTAATGGAACACTAATCGTATAATATAAATACTTAACTATATATAAATATGACAATCAGTATAACCATTCACAGCTATATGATATACATAATTTCACTACATAGATTGAAAACTAATATAACATATGTTGAAAAGCGATATGATGAGAATTATTATTTAAAAAAATGTTCAGTCATATACAATGTATAATATTGTATACCAATTACAACCCAGGAGAGTTGAAAGGATATCGTAAACGAAAGAAATAACCAAGCGTTACCAGGAAGTTCAATGAAAGGACACGCATAAACTGAACAGACAGGAGCTTTTATCTGTTTGTGGTTCCTATACTATCGAACTTTCTAGTTATGTTTTTTGCGTTTATCGGACTCCCATATTAACTATGCTTTTTCATTGTCAATTCATACTATTACACGAGAGTCGTGAGATCATCATCATCAAGTGCCGTGCCGGCTGGCGTAGGCGTTTCATAGGTCTCTCACAGATCTCGGTCTTTGGTGTTCTGGATCAACTCTGCTGATGATATTCCTCCATGCCACCGTCTCAGTCCGTCCAGCATCATTTCTCTTGGTCTGCCTCTGCCTCTCTTCCCTCTCGATCTTTCCAGTTGTCACGATGTTCTCCAATGCCTCTCTTCTCATCACATGACAAAGAAAGATGTTTGTCTCTTTCTTATTGTTGTATATAGTGAGTAGTAGAGGCTTGGTCTCCAGACCCCCTTTAGCTCCAGGCTGGAAGGCTGATAGGGTTTATGAAGGAAATATGGGTAAAATGGCTCCAGCCTGGAGGCTGAAGGAAATATTTTTGGGCGGGTGAAAATTTTTTTTCGGCGTGGGAATTTTTCGTGGGAACGGGTTTTTTGACGCTGCCTGGTGGGGTGTAAAAAGTAATTAAGGTAAATGTTTAGTTGGTTCTGGAAAGCGAAGGGGGAAAGTTATTTTGGTTACGTCTATTAGTATGGGTAGTGATGAAACAAGGGTGTGATGGGTCGTTCTAACTCATGGGTATATGGTGGTGGCGTAGGACATAATGTGTATGCTGTAGGTGATAAACAAGGGTGTGATGGTCGTTCTACTCGTGGGTATATGGTGTGTCGTAGACATAATTGTGTATGTGTGAGTGATAAACAAGGGTGTGAATGGGGTCGTTCTACTACATGGGTATATGTGGTGGGCGTAGACATAGATGTGTATTGGTAGTGATGAATCAAGGGTGTGATGGGTCGTGGTTATACTCGAATTAAGAGGTGGTTGGTCGTAAGACATAATGTGTATGTGTAGTGATAAACAAGGGTGTGATGGGTCGTTCTACTCATAGGGTATATGGTGGTGTCGTAGACCATAATGTGTATGTGTAGTGATAAACAAGGGTGTGATGGGTCGTGGTTATACTCGAAGTAAGAGGTGGTTACTATCATCTGAACAGTGTGATAGTAGTGAAGGTAAAGGGTGGTATATTCACCGATTACAAAGGAAAGCGTATAAAGTTATAATGGGTATGGTGGTGAGGGGTATTAGTGATCAAGTAGGAGTGATACAGGGGTGGTCATAAATATAATAAGAGGTGTTTGCAATTACACACTGGTCAACCAGAGGTCAAGTGGTCAAGTAAGGGTCAAGTAGTCAAGTAAGGAAATTTTAGGGAAAAGTGATTGTAATGATATGGTGATGATTAAAGAGTGGTAAATTAGTGGTCAAGTAGTGGTCAAGCAGTGGTCAAGTGGTCAAGTAAGGAAAATTTTAGGGGAAATTGGTCGTAGTGACATGGTAAATGTTTAAATTAGTGGTCAGTAGTGGTCAAGTCAGTGGTCAAGCAGTGGTCAAGTGAGGAAAATTTAGGGAAATTTTAGGGAAAAGTGATTGTAATGAGATGGTGTGATTAAAGAGTGGTAAATTAGTGGTCAAGTCAGTGGTCAAGCAGTGGTCAAGGTGTAGGAAAATTTTAGGGAAAATTGGTCGTAGTGACATGGTAATGCTTAAATTAGTGGTAAATTAGTGGATCAAGTAGTGGTCAAGTAGTTGTCAAGCAGTGGTCAAGCGGTGGTTAAGTGAGGAAAATTTAGGGAAATTTTAGGGAAAAGTGATTGTAATGATATGGGGATGATTAAAGGGTGGTAAATTAGGGTCAAGTAGTGGTCAAGCAGTGGTAAAGTGGTCAAGTGAATAAATTTTTACCGGAAAGTATTTGTAGCGACATGGTGATGCTTTAAAAGGGGTGGTAAATTAGTGGTCAAGTAGTGGTCAAGTAGTGGTCAAGTAGTGGTCAAGTGGTCGAGTGACCACTTAAATTGTAGAGGACGGATGTGCCTAAGATTATGGTAGTGATTAAAGTGATCTGATGACGTGTCAAGCAGTGGTCAAGCAGTGGTCAAGTAGTCGAGTGACCACTTAAATTGTAGGGGAAAGTACGTTATAGTGCAATGGTGGTGGGTAAAGTGAAGGAAGAATCAATAGTAGTGATAATACTACTACGCAATATTAGCGACAAGCACAAAGACAACCAAGTACATACTTGATACACACAAATACAAAGACAACGAAACACACACACACGTACACACATACAGATACAGAAGTACAGACAAACCATACCATTACTACTGTCACAACAACAGCTATACACAAGTACACACCCATAATGCAAAGACACAAGAGAACACTCAAAGACAAACACAAAGGCAACCATACACAGACAACCCATACCATTACTACTGTCACTATCAACATATACACATGTGCAGAGACAGCACAGACACACTCGTACCATTACTACTGTCATCACAACTATACACAAGTACAGACACACTCACCCATAGCAATTACACAATACACCCTACAAACACAAAGACAACCACACATAGACACATTTGTACATACAGACATACACATAAAGACAGACAACCACAAAGACAAACCATACCATTAATACTGTCACAACAACTATACACATGTGCAGACACACTCACCCATACACAAGAACACTCAAAGACAAATACAAAGACACAGACACACTTGTACGTACAGATTCAGAAGTACAGACAATCCATACTATTACTACTGTCATCACAACTATACACACATACAGACACGAGTACACACTCACCCATACTCACAGACACACACCCATACCATTACTACTGGTACCACAACCATACACACATACAGACACCTATATACAAATACATAAACAAAACGTGTCCCTACAAGAATATCACATACCCCCTTTTGGTAAAGAACGCGGATGTCCGAGAAAGCCCCTACGTCATCACCGCCATGTGCAAAAGTCATTAAGTATGAGTCATCGGTTTGTGGGAAGCAGGCGTGAGAATAGCTTGTCTAACTGCCACGTCAGCTAGGTCGTGTGCAGAACCAGTGTATAAAATAGAAGGCGTCTCTTGTGAGCTCAGTACCAGTTCACGGGCTGACTTGGGTATCTACAGAGGTGCTTCAGGGTGGTGTGAGCAGTGTTTGTGTCGTCGGCAGATATTGTTCACGTACTGACTTGGCTAGCTACATCGGTGAAACAGGTTGGTGTGAGCATTGTTCGTGTAGTAACCAGCTATTTTTCACGTAGTGACATTGGCTAGGCTACAGCAGTGAAACTTGGTGTGAGCCTTATTCGTGTCGTTGGCCTCTGATAAAACAGTGAAACATTGTATACACCAGAACATTTTTTCGGAGTTGTAAGAAAGCGAAGAAAAAAAACCAGTTTATCAATATGGACCACCCAGATCTACTTTCACGTGTTCAGTGTGCGACAAAGCCTATTGTGATAAGTATACCCTTAATCGTCACATTCGGACCATTCACGAGGGGAAAGACCAAAGTATAGCCCTGTCAGTTATGTGATAAGGTGTATAATACGAACGATGGCCTACAAAAACACAAACGAATACGTCATCAGCCACGTATGAATACATCAAACACTGCAATACCAGAGACGACAGCACCACCTGTCTATTTACATCATCATCGTAGTCAACGCAAGTACCAGACTGCCACCACTGTATCTTCAATGATAACCTTATCCCGCCATAATGAGGAACATTCACAATGATTATCCCTGTCAGATACGTGACAATCTATACAATTCGAACCTACAACGGTACTTACATCACCAGACATCACGAGAACGGAAGTGACACCCTTAGACAACCCTGGCAACACATCCACTCATAGTAGCAGAGGAATACCAACCAAATGATAGAGACAGCTTTGGCAGCCCTTAAGGCGTACTGCAAGGACCTATCGCTTATGCTACCCAATCAAGTGGTAGTATTAGAAAAAAGTGTCGACCACCGCTATCGGGTGGTTTTGGTATGATAAAAAGAAGTATTCAGATATCTTGTATGATATCTCATACATGTCTTTATTCTGGATCCGAAACAAATAAGGTATGTGTGATGACTTCGACAACAACAGTGTTTTTGATAGTCAACCAGCAGAGCCCAGGAAGAATGAAGATCACTAATCCAGAACTTTTTGGGTTTCACTAATCATCTATTTCATTGATTGTTTCTTATATATCTAAACTGTTTTTCACTAATCATCTATGTCATTGAGTTTTTTCTAATATATCTACTAACTGTTTTCACTGAATCATTATGTCATTGATTTTTTCTTATATCATCTAAAGTGTTTTGATGAATAATAACATTCTTTGATATATTGAAACCAAGTTTTTTTGTTGATTTTCTTTATTGGTTGTTTTCATGACGTTGTCTTGTCGGCTCAGAGCTTACATTACCAGATATGAACAATGTCTTAGAAAGAAGTTATGGCAAATACAGAACAGTCAAATGTATATAAACCTAGGCAAAAATAACCAAAGGCGAAAAGGCCTAAAGAGAGAAATGTCTCGACCAAGCTTTATAAATATTACAACTAAAAGGTTGATCAAATTCAAACATTATACAAAATAACCAAATATGAAAAACATCGTCCAAAGACAGAATATTTCAACTAAACTTATAAATAAGTCACCAAAAGGGGAAAGGTCAAGTGAAAGAAATAGCTATGGAAAAAGTAAGTCCACAAAACTAAGAAAGAAAATGTAACTTCTGTAGTCAAATGTGTCTTATCTTAAAAGACGCTAGTCAATGTCACCCCTTTCCCTGTTTTACTTTACCAAAGACCTTCACCGTATCTGGTACAGAAACCCTTATACAAGCACTCATCTCTCCACAGTCTTGGTTGCTTTCTAATACAAAGTGGTTACATCACCAAGAACTTCAACCCTCCACTGTACACGTGCTCCATTGAAACACCCATGACAAGTTAACAACATGTATGGCCATGTAATCTGTGAGTCCATCGGGGATAGTTCATCCGAGTATTCCAAAGATCCATTTCCCATGGCTGACATCTTCAACTTGCTATAACACAACTTATTCTAATATACACTTTACATGAATTTCCCAAATTGGGCTCTATTAAAGAATTACGTAAGTGAGATACACAAAGACACCAAGAACATATCATTACAAAACAATTCACAAATTAAAACTTAAACCATATCAGATGAACCACCCAACAAGTACTACTAGAACACAAACATATAATAAGGAAACACATGACACACAGAGCTTACAGACAAATCACTTGGACTCAAACAAATTTTGCTTCTTGTACTGTAGAATTCTACCAACACTTCTTCCTATCACCAAAACTAAACATCTACCACACAACCACTGGTCATTTGTCCAACATAATACTCATACCCTCGCCAACGACATTAAGGAAATGCATACTTATACATTGTCAGACATTAGATTTAAAGCCCCTACTACTAACATATCACCGGTGTCGAGTTTCCCGTTTCACAAAAACACCCTCTTGTCAGTTGTTAGTGAAAACCATTACACCAGTCCATAATTGTGACTCGTAGAATCTACACTCACACTGTCCGTATCTGTAGTATGGGTCTGCGATCAGAGATTCTTCTA
The DNA here is from genome assembly GCA_014155875.1 of Cepaea nemoralis. Classification (NCBI taxonomy): domain Eukaryota; kingdom Metazoa; phylum Mollusca; class Gastropoda; order Stylommatophora; family Helicidae; genus Cepaea; species Cepaea nemoralis. The sequence continues at coordinate 40,138 of JACEFZ010005361.1, forward strand.
TAGAATCACATTGTAATCCGTGACACGGTTTTAAGTAATCTACTTGTGTAAAACTTTTTCAACCTTCCATTCACCAGGTACAATGACAGCTTTAATTGATAGACGGACATCGTGGTCAGAAGATGAAGATTGTTGTGAAGATGACAGTGTTTTGAAGGAGGATGATTCTGGCTTCTTCACACCAGCTTTATCATTAGACATTTTGTTCTGCCAGAAATCTACTCGTGGCACCCAGCCAGCTTTAGATATACCAGAGACAACCTTTGCTTGGGGTGATGATTCGTCTTCAGATGAAGATATTGACCTTTTGGCTAGTAGTCATGCCCCAGAGTCTCTCAAGAAAATTAATGTGACGTGGAACGAAAAATATCCTACTGATGTTGTCCGAAGGTGTTCCTCTTCAACGAATAAGGTGTGTATGGGTAGTAATGATCATAGTTCACATGTGTATTTTGGTAAACATGACCAATACCGAAAACCTATGTGTTATACATGTTTTCTATGTACATCTCTCTATACCACAAACCATCAGTGACTATACCTTTACCTTTTCTCAAGACGTGACCAATAGAATGTCGACAGTCTGTTTTTTAGTGGATTTTACCACTTCTCCTTGTGAATTTTTTACTGTTTTTTTCTTTACTGAAGTAGTAGGTAGTCTTGTAAGTTTCAATGTGTTTTATTTACCTCCACAGGTTAATTTTGCACCAGAACCTCACTTCTTGACAGTCCATACTGTTGGCACCGAAGAACGCAATGGTAACTGGCATCATGTAATCAGAGAACGTGAGAATTTTGAAAGCCGTATACTAGAGCTGGAAAAAATTTTGAACCCAATCTTGAGGGACAACCACAGAAGAAAAGTCATCGAACAAAGGACAGCAGTGAAGAAGGCAGCTGTAGTCTAATTAGCATGTATATCTCTCTGCTCTATTAAAACAGTTATAACCAGAAATAAACTAGTATGCATTTCCTTAATGTCGTTGGCGAGGGTATGCGTATTATGTTGGACAAATGACCAGTGGTTGTGTGGTAGATGTTTAGTTTTGGTAATAGGAAAGAAGTGTTGGTAGAATTCTACAGTACAAGAAGCAAAATTTGTTTGAGTCCAAGTGATTTGTCTGTAAGCTCTGTGTGTCATGTGTTTCCTTATTATATGTTTGTGTTCTAGTAGTACTTGTTGGGTGGTTCATCTGATATGGTTTAAGTTTTAATTTGTGAATTGTTTTGTATGATATGTTCTTGGTGTCTTTGTGTATCTCATTACGTAATCTTTAATAGAGCCCAAATTTGGGAAATTTCATGTAAAGTGTATATTAGAATAAGTTGTGTTATAGCAAGTTGAAGATGTCAGCCATGGAAATGGATCTTTTGGAATACTCGGATGAACTATCCCCGATGGACTCACAGATTACATGGCCATACATGTTGTTAACTGTCATGGGTGTTTCAATGGAGCACGTGTACAAGTGGAGGTTTGAAGTTCTTGGTGATGTAGACCACTTTGTATTAGAAAGCAACCAAGACTGTGGAGAGATGAGTGCTGTATAAGGGTTTCTGTACCAGATACGGTGAAGGTCTTTGGTAAAGTAAAACAAGGAAAGGGGTGACATTGACAGCGTCTTTTCAGATAAGACACATTTGACTACAGAAGTTACATTTCTTTCTTAGTTTTGTGGACTTACTTTTTCCATAGCTATTTCTGTACTTGACCTTTTCCCTTTTGGTGACTTATTTATAAGTTTAGTTGAAATATTTCTGTCTTTGGACGATGTTTTTCATATTTGGTTATTTTTATAATGTTTGAATTTTGATCAACCTTTTAGTTGTAATATTTATAAGCTTGGTCGAGACATTTCTCTCTTTAGGCCTTTTCGCCTTTGGTTATTTTTCCTAGGTTTTATACATTTGACTGTTCTGTATTTGCCATAACTTCTTCTAAGACATTGTTCATGTCTGGTAATGTAAGCTCTGAGCCGACAAGACAACGTCATGAAAACAAAAACCACTAAAGAAAATCAACAAAAAACTTGGTTTCAATATATCAAAGAATGTATTATTCATCAAAACACTTTAGTGATATAAGAAAAAATCAATGACATACATGAGTAGTGAAAAACCGTTTAGAGATATAAGAAAAAATCAATGACATACGATGATTAGTGAAAAACAGTTTAGGATATATCTAAGAAACAATCAATGACATAGATGATTAGTGAAACACCAAAAAGTTCTGGATTAGTGATCTTCATTCTTCTGGGCTCTGCTGGTTGACTATCAAAAACACTGTTGTTGTCGAAGTCATCACACATACCTTATTTGTTTCGGATCCAGAATAAAGACATGTATGAGATATCATACAAGATATCTGAATACTTCTTTTATCATACCAAAACCACCCGATAGCGGTGGTCGACACTTTTTTCTAATACTACCACTTTGATTGGGTAGCATAAGCGATAGGTCCTTGCAGTACGCCTTAAGGGCTGCCAAGCTGTCTCTATCATTTGGTTGGATATCCTCTGCTACTATGAGTGGAGGTGTTGCCAGGGTGTCTAAGGGTGTCATCCTTTCTCGTGATGTCTGGTGATGTAAGTACCGTTGTAGGTTCGAATTGTATAGATTGTCACGTAACTGACAGGGATAATCATTGTGAATGTTCCATTTAGCGGGTAAGGTTATCATTGAAGATACAGTGGTGGCAGTCTGGTACTTGCGTTAGACTACGATGATGGTGTAAATAGACAGGTGGTGCTGTCGTCTCTGGTATTGCAGTGTTTGGTGTATTCATACGTGGCTGATGACGTATTCGTTTGTGTTTTTGTAGGCCATCGTTCGTATTATACACCTTATCACATAACTGACAGGGATATACTTGGTCTTTCCCCTCGTGAATGGTCCGAATGTGACGATTAAGGGTATACTTATCACAATAGGCTTTGTCGCACACTGAACACGTGACAGTAGATCTGGTGGTCATATTGATAAACTGGTTTTTTTTCTTCTTTCTTACAATCACCAAAAAATGTTCTGGTGTATACAATGTTTCACTGTTTTATCAGAGGCCAACGACACGAATAAGGCTCACACCAAGTTTCACTGCTGTAGCTAGCCAAGTCACTACGTGAAAAATAGCTGGTTACTACACGAACAATGCTCACACCAACCTGTTTCACCGATGTAGCCAAGTCAACTACGTGAACAATATCTGCTTACTACACAACCTGCTCACACCAGCCTGAAGCACCTGCTGTAGATACCCAAGTCAGCCCGTGAACTGGTACTGAGCTCACAAGAGACGCCTTCTATTTTATACACTGGTTCTGCACACGACGTAGCTGACGTGGCAGTTAGACAAGCTATTCTCACGCCTGCTTCCCTACACACCGATGACTCATACTTAATGACTTTTGCATATGGCGGTGATGACGTAGTCTCGGACATCCGCGTTCTTTACCAAAAGGGGGTATGTGGTATTGTATAGTTTAGTCTTATGGGTAAGTGTGTATAGTTGTAGGTACCAGTAGTAATGTTTTGGGTGTGTCTTTGTTTGTGTACTTATGTGTCTGTATGTACAGTGTATCAAGTGTGTATGGGTGTCTGTATGTGTTTTGTGTCTGTCTTTGTTGTTGTACGCGTGTCTGTACATGGTTGTATATAGTTGTGATTACAGTAGTAATGCTAGGCGATGGGTGTGTCTGTACTTGAGTATAGTTGTGATGACAGTAGTAATCCTAGGCGATGGGTGTGTCTTTGTACTTGGTTGTCTTTGTATTTGTCTTTGAGTGTTCTTGTGTATGGGTGAGTGTGTCTGAACATGTGTATAGTTGTTGTGACAGTAGTAATGGTATGGTTTGTCTTTGTGGTTGTCTGTCTTTATGTGTATGTCTGTATGTACAAATGTGTCTATGTGTGGTTGTCTTTGTGTTTGTAGGTGTGTATTTGTGTAATTGATTATGGGTGAGTGTGTCTGTCCTTGTTTGCTTCTTTGTTTTCCTGTGTCTGTACTTGAGTGGATGTTTATGGGTGTGTGTGGTTGACTTTGTGCTTGTATGTGTGTACACGTGTGTGTATAGTTGTGATGACAGTAGTAATGGTATGGGTTGGTCCTGTGTATGGTTGCCCTTTTGGTGTTTGTAATGTGTGTGGTTGTGTGACCCTCTTGTGTCCTTTGATTATGGGTGTGTACTTGTTGTATAGCTGTATGTTGTGAGCAGTAGTAATGTATGGTTTGGTCTGTAACTTGCTGTATCTGTATGTGTGTACTGTGTGTGGTCGGTTTGTGTTTCGTTGTCGTTGTATTTGTGTGTATCAAGTATGTACTTGGTTTCTTTGTGCTTGTCGCTAATATTGGTAGTAGTATTATCACTACTATTGATTCTTCCTCACTTATACCCACCACCATTGCACTATACGTACTTTCCCCTACAGATTTAAGTGGTCACTCGACTACTTGACCACTGCTTGACCACTGCTTGACCACGTCATCGATCAGCTTTAATCACTACCATAATCTTAGGCACATCGTCCTCTACAATTTAAGTGGTCACTCGACCACTTGACCACTACTTGACCACTACTTGACCACTACTTGACCACTAATTTACCACCCTTTAAGCATCACCATGTCGCTACAACTACTTTCCCGCTAAAATTTATTCACTTGACCACTTGACCACTGCTTTGACCACTACTTGACCACTAATTTACCACCCTTTAATCATCACCATCTCATTACAATCACTTTTCCCTAAAATTTCCCTAAAAATTTTCCTCACTTAACACACCGCTTGACCACTGCTTGACCACTACTTGACCACTACTTGAATCACTAATTTACCACTAATTTAACATTACCATGTCATTACGAATCAATTTTTCCCTAAAATTGTTCCTTACTTGACCACTTGACCACTGCTTGACCACTGCTTGACCACTAATTTACCACTCTTTAATCATCACCATCTCATTACAATCACTTTTCCCTAAAATTTCCCTAAATTTTCCTCAATAACACCGCTTGACCACTGCTTGACCACTACTTGACCACTACTTGACCACTAATTTACCACTAATTTAAACATTACCATGTCACTACGACCAATTTCCCCTAAAATTTTCCTTACTTGACCACTTGACCACTGCCTTGACCACTGATTGACCACTAATTTACCACTCTTTAATCATCACCATCTCATTACAATCACTTTTCCCTAAAATTTCCTTCACTTGACTACTTGACCTTACTTGACCACTTGACCACTGGTTGACCAGTGTGTAACTGCGAACACCTCTTATTACATTTATGACCACCCCTATATCACTCCTACTTGATCACTAATACCCCTTACCACCATACCCATTATAACTTTATAAGATTTCCTTTGTAATCGAGTGAATATACCACCCTTTACCTTCACTACTATCACACTGTTCAGATGATAAGTACCCAAGCCTCTTACTTCGAGTATAACCACGACACATCACACCTTGTTTAGCACTACACCATGCTAGTGAACACATTATGTTTACGACACCACCATATACCCATGAATAGAACGACCCATCACACCCTTGTTTATCACTACACATACACATTATGTCTACGCCACCACCTCTTACTTCGAGTAGAAACCACGACCCATCACACCCTTGTTTATCACCATGCTATACATTGATGTCTACGACCACACATATACCCCATGAGTAGACAACGACCCATCACAACCCCTGTTAAATCACTACACATACTAATAGACGTTACCAAAATAACTTTCCCCCTTCGCTTTCCAGAACCAACTAAACATTTACCTTAATTACTGTTTACACCCCACCAGGCAGCGTCAAAAAAAAACCCGTTCCCCACGAAAAAATTACGCCGAAAAAAAAAAAATTTCACCCGCCCAAAAATAGTTTCCTTCAGCCTCCAGGCTGGAGCCATTTTACCCATATTTCCTTCATAAAACCCTATCAGCCTCCAGCCTGGAGGCTAAAAGTGGGGTCTGGGAGACCAGCCTCTACTACTATAGTGTTCTAGTTTTATTAGCCTCTTTCAGGCAATCGTTGTTAGTTACTCTGGCAGTCCAAGGAATTCGCAACATTCGTCTTAAAAACCACATCTCTGTTGCTTCTAAGTTCTTCCTAATTTGTTCATTTACATTCCAAGATTCGCTGCCATACAGCAAAACTGGTTCTATATAGCATTTAGTACTCTCTTTCTTACATTCATTGATAGCGACTTATTGCATAAGATACTCTTCATTTTCTGAAATGCTGTCTTTGCCTGCCCTATTCTGCTCTTAATCTCTTTTGTACATCTTCCATCTGATGTTATAAGTGCCCCTAGGTATTTAAAATTATCCACTTGGTTGAGAATTTCCCCTTCTATTTCTATGTCACATTTTGGCGTCCCCATTTTCTTTGATATCACCATTGTTACTGTTTTCTTGATATTCAAGGACAGTCCTTTCTGTGCACTCTCTGTTACTACACTGTCCAACAATTGTTGTAGGTCTGTTGCATTATCCGCTACCAATACTGTGTCATCTGCATAGCGTATATTGTTTATATTATATCCTCCGATTAGTATTCCTGGCTTCTCTTTGATCTCTCTCATTATTACTTCGCTATACAGGGAGAAGAGATCGGGTGACAAGACACACCCCTGTCGTACTCCTAGCTTTATCTGTTCGTAACTACCCTCTTTATTTCCCATTTTAATTGCTGCTACTTGGTTCCAGTATATATTCTTTATTATTCTTAAATCTTTCCCATCAATGTTGATATCTTCCAACATTTTAATCAGCTCATCATGTTTTACTTTATCAAATGCCTTAGTATAATCTATGAAGCATAAATATATGTCTCTTTGTTTCTCTATTGATCTTTCTATTAGTGTTCGTAATATATATATTGCATTGTTTGTACCCTTTCCTTCCATAAAACCATACTGTTCTTCACTAATTTCCATTTTTATTTTCTTTCTTGTTCTTCTCATTATAATTCTGAGTAGAAGCTTAGTGACATGGTTTATGAGGTTAATTGTACGAAAATCTTCACAATCAATTGCTCCTGGTCTTTTTGGTATAGCTATAAATACAGATTTCAGCATATCTGTCATAACTGTCATTTATGACAGATATGCTGAAAACTGTCATTTACTGCCAATATAGTACCTTGCAGTGTATGGCAGAGGGGTCTTTGAGCCTGAGGAATAAAGGCCGCCTGGCTAGAGCAGTCGCCGCGAACTGTGCAGGTTAGGATTTTCAGCATATCACTGGGTAAATATCCACTACTGTAAATATCATTCAACATTTTGGGTAATATATCTACTCCAAATTCTCCCAACACTTCTAATTCTTCTATTGTGATTTCATCTGGCCCAGCTGTTTTTCCTTTCTTCATATGTTTCATAGCATCAGCGACTTCTTCTTTTAGAATAGGTGGGCCTTCTAAGTTACTTTCTTCTGTTAATTCTTCCCTTTCCCCATTATATAATTCTCTTATATACTCATTCCACCTCTTCATTATAGCACCTTCCTCCAATAAAGTCTGTCCTGTTTTTGATTTCAAACACCCTCTATGTATTCTTATTTTTCTTCCTGTGAGCTCGCTGATTTGTCTGTACATACTTTTGTGATCTTTAATGGAATTTAATTCAATTTTTCTGCATTGCTCATTTAACCAACTTTCTTTTGCCTTCACACATTTATCATAGTTTGAGTGAGTGAGTCAGTGAGTGTGAATGAGAGACAGAACGAGTGAGCGTGAGAGTGAATTAGTGGAGCGGGAGAGTGAATGAGTGAGCGGGAGAGTGAATAGTGAGCGGGAGAGTGAATGAGTGAGCGGGAGAGTGAATGAGCGGAGAGTGAATGCGTGAGAGTGGAATGAATGAGCGGAAGAGTGATGTGTTGAGCGTGAGAGTGAATGTGTGTGTGTGTGTGTGTGTGTGTGTGTGTTGAGAGAGAGAGGAGAGAGAGAGAGAGAGAGAGAGAGAGAGAGAGAGAGGAGAGAGAGAGAGAGAGAGAGAGAGGAGCATCACTATTTTTTACGTCACATACATTTTATGTACACATTTTTCTCCAGTTTAACATTTTTATGAGACTGCTCATGACAAAGTGTCAGTGTATGTGTGTGAGTAAGTGTGGGAGTTTGTTCATACTAGTTTCAATACTAACGTGAGACATTTTGTATGTGTCTAGATGTGAGGAAGTGTGAGTGTATGTGGAGGATGTGTGTGAGTGTGGGGATATGTGTGGGTGGGGGTGTGTGGGTGGGGGTATGCATTTGGATGGGTTGGGGTGTGTGGGTTTTGGTGGGTAGTGGTATTTGTGGGTGTTGGTGGGATGTGTGGATGGATGTGTGGGGGTGAAAGTAGGGGTGTTGGAATGGGTGTGGGGGATGTGTGTATGGGTGGAGGATATGTGTATGGGACGGATGCAGGGGATGTGTGTTTATGTGGGTGGAGATGTGTGGATGGTTGAGGAAGTATGTGTGGGAGGCGGGGTTGTGTGGGTAGGGGATTGTGTTGGGTGGATTGGGATGGAAGGGCGGATGGGGAGAAGTGTATGGTGTGTGGGTTTGAGATATGTGTGCGGTGTGTTGGTGGGGGATGTGTGAATGATGTGTGGGTGGAGGGTATGTTTGTGGTGGTATGGGTGGAGGATAGTGTGTGGTGTAGGGGATGTGTGTGATGGGTGTGGGGAATGTGCGTATGGGTGGGGTATATGTGTGGGTGAGCAGGGGATTGTGGTGGTTGGGGAAGTATGTGGGGGAGTGTGTGTGGGAGATGTGTGTATGTGGATGGGGAATGTGTGGGTGGGGGGTGTGTGAGTGGCTTAGGGATGTGTAGGTGGGTGAGGGAGTTGTATGTGTCGGGGTGGGATGTGTGAGTGGGTGGAGGATGTGTGTGGGGGTAGGGGTATTGTGATCGAGAGATGTTTGGTTGGGAGTGGGTTGGTGGGGGTGTGTGGGTGCGTAGTGGAGGATGTGTGAGTGAGTGTGTGTTGGTGGACGGGTAGGGAATGCGTGTGTGGGTGGGGAGAGGTGTGTGGTGTGTTGGTTGGTGATATTGTGTGGGTGAGGTATGTGTGTGTGGGTGGGGGATTTTTGTGGTGTGTGAGTGGGGGTATGTGGGGTGGATGGGTAAGGGTATCTGTGTGGGTGTGGGTGGGATTATTTTGTGGTATCTGGGTGGGGGATATGTGTGTGGTGTGTAAGTGGGGATGTGTTGGTGAGGGATATGTGTGTGTGTGGTGCGTGGGTTGGGAATAGTGCGTGGTAGGAGGTGTATGTGATGTGCGGGTGGGGGATTGTGTGGTGGGGGATTAGGTTAAGGCATGTGTGGGTGGGTGGAAGTTGTATGTGTGGGTGGTGGTGTGTGTGTGAGTGGATTGGGGATGTATGGGTGGTTAGGGAGATGTGTGTGTGTGTGTGGGGGGGGGGGGGTAGGGACATGTCAGTTGGTGGGGATGTGTGTGTATGGTTTGGGGATGTGTGAGTGGATGTGCGATGTGTGGGTTGGTGGGGGATTGTGTGTGTGGGTGGGGAATATGTTGTCGATGGAGATGTGGCTGGGGAAGGGTGGTTTGAGGTGTGGGTGGGGAGAGGATGTGTGGGGTAGAATGTGGATGGGCGTGGATGTGTGGGTTGGTGGGGGAATGTTTGTGGGTGGCGAGTGTGTTTTGGTTGGGGGATCAGGTGAGGGCAGTGTGTGTGGGTGGGGGATGTGCGGGAGGGGGATGGGTCGGTTGGTGGGGTATGTATGTGTCCCTTGGTGTGCGTGTGTGTCGGTAGGTGGGGGTGTGTATGTGTCTCTTGGTGCGCATGTGTGTGGGTAGGTGGGAGTGTTGTGTGGGTGGGGTGATGTATGGATAGGTGGGAGATGGGCTTCATACCATGGTAATTAGCCTTGTTTATGTTTACAACATTCATTTCACAATGTTTATTTTTCTTCCTATGCAAATGTATAATGCTCTTGATGAACGAAAGACGAGTGATTGGAAGGGCCGAATGTAAGACGGGCCTGCGCGCCCAATTTGGTGACCCTAATAAAGTTGATTTGATTTGATTTGATTTGATTTATCTCTTATTTCTTTATTTATCTTAGCATACTCTTGTTTGTCATTTTTATTCTGTTTCCTTTTGTCCATCAGCATTAAGATTTCTTCATTCATCCATTTTTTCTTAGCTTTTTGGCTTCTCTCCGGTAATATTTCTTTGCTAGTTTGATGAATGGAGTCCCTTAACATTTCCCATTGTTCATTTATACTCTGTATTTTAGCTATTGCATTGTACCTATTTTTCACAGTCACTCTGTATTGTTCTTGAATTTCTTTATCTACTTTCAGAACCTCTTTATTAAGTCTCAAGTTTTTAACCATTTTTTCCCCTCTCTTTAATCTTACTTTTATTTGTCCACATAGTGGTACATGATCACTATTACCGTCAGCACCAGGCATTGTCTTTACATTAATTAATGCATTTCTAAATCTTTTATTAATAAGTATGTAGTCAATTTGGTTGCGTATTTTCATATCAGGGCTTTTCCATGTGTATAGTCGTCTTTTATGGTGTTTAAACCATGTGTTTTCCAATTATCATATCATTAATATTTGCCCATTCTATTAGTTTCTCTCCTCTTTCATTTCTTGTACCTAAACCGTAATTCCCCACTATATCCTCTATTTTCCCTTTCCTACTTTTGCATTAAAATCTCCCAGTATTATTTTTATTTCTTGTGATCCATTTGAGCTATTGCCATTTCTACTTCATCGTAAAAGTGTTGTATATTCTTCATCACTACTGCTTGTTGTTGGTGCATATACTTGTATAATATTTATATCTATTGGTTTGCCTTTGATTTTGACAATTATAACTCTATCTGAAATACATCAGTATCCAGTCATAGATTTGGCTGTTTTTTCATCAAATATTATTCCTACACCTTTTTCATGTGTGTCCCCTCCAGAATAAATTATTGTGTGTTTGTCGGTTATAATTTTGCCAGATCCCTTCCATCTCATCTCACTTATGCCTAGTATATTCATTTTCATGTTTCCATTTCTCTTAGAACATTGTTTAACTTTCCTAGCTCATTTAATGTCCTAACATTCCATGTTCCTACTCTAAATTTATTTAGTTTAGTTATTAGTTTTAGTTTTGCCATCAGTAGCTGATGACGGTCTGGTGTCACCTGTGGCTCATGACTGTCCCTACCGGACGAGGATGTCCTAAGACAGCCATTAACGTCGTTCACTATTTCTGAAATGTGTGTCGCCATGAAATCTTGGGAAGATAATGTGGTGGTTTCCCCTTGCCTTCCACATTCACATGGTGGTCTTTTAACTCTGCCTTTGACAGCCATTTCCGACTGTCAGGACAAGTGAGTGCCATGCTCTGCTCAGCTGCAGAGTTGTCCACTTATTCCGGTGGATACTCGGTCCCCAGAGCTGTGTTAGCCACACCGTGGTGTGTTTCCATCCTCTACCGCGGGGAGGTGCAGTTGGGATTTTTCCCTTCCTAAAGTTATGGTCTATGACCAAAACTCTCCAGTACTTTTTAGAGGACTTCTATTTCTATGTCACATTTTGGCGTCCCCATTTTCTTTGATATCACCATTGTTACTGTTTCTTGATATTCAAGGACAGTCCTTTCTGTGCACTCTCTATTACTACACTGTCCAACAATTGTTGTAGGTCTGTTGCATTATCCGCTACCAATACTGTGTCATCTGCATAGCGTATATTGTTTATATTATATCCTCCGATTAGTATTCCTGGCTTCTCTTTGATCTCTCTCATTATTACTTCGCTATACAGGGAGAAGAGATCGGGTGACAAGACACACCCTGTCGTACTCCTAGCTTTATCTGTTCGTAACTACCCTCTTTATTTCCCATGTTAATTGCTGCTCCTTGGTTCCAGTATATATTCTTTATTATTCTTAAATCTTTCCCATCAATGTTGATATCTTCCAACATTTTAATCAGCTCATCATGTTTTACTTTATCAAATGCCTTAGTATAATCTATGAAGCATAAATATATGTCTCTTTGTTTCTCTATTGATCTTTCTATTAGTGTTCGTAATATATATATTGCATTGTTTGTACCCTTTCCTTCCATAAAACCATACTGTTCTTCACTAATTTCCATTTTTATTTTCTTTCTTGTTCTTCTCATTATAATTCTGAGTAGAAGCTTAGTGACATGGTTTATGAGGTTAATTGTACGAAAATCTTCACAATCAATTGCTCCTGGTCTTTTTGGTATAGCTATAAATACAGATTTCAGCATATCACTGGGTAAATATCCACTACTGTAAATATCATTCAACATTTTGGTTAATATATCTACTCCAAGAGCGGCAGCTTATGTTGATTTGGGAACGATAGGTTGGCTAGCACTGGCTTTATATCGCATTAGTAGAGATAGATACATTAAATCAGTTCTCCTCCACCCCCCCACTATGGTGATATAGCGACTGAATAAGAAGCATGTGGTTGAAGCATTGTGACATATGTACCTGCTTAGCAAGGCATGGGTGTGGGTTCAATTCCTAGCAGTAGAAGATGATAGCTTTTTATATGAAGTTACGCCATGGGATTTTAATTCCCCGCCGTGTGACGTGTGAACGGCTCTTGCGCCCTAACCATCATGTCATGCGTTCTCTTGCCTTTTACATATCATCATCATCATCATCATCATCATCATCATCATCATCATCATCATCATCATCATCATCATCATCATCATATCATCATCATCATCATTGCCAAGTAGCATTTGTGACGTAATAAGACAAATTAGAAATATCAGAGAATCCCAAGGCCAAAACGCTAATAAATCTAAGGACATGACGTGGTAACACAGAACCGCCACGGAAGATTGTCAACAACAACAAAGACAGACGGACTTGGGAGCTTCTTAGGAGCGCAGCTTATGTGATTGGGAACGATAGGTTGGCTAGCACTGGCTTTATATCGCGATTAGTGGCCTGAGTTAATAACCTGGAAAGGACCGAAGACAATCTAGTGGGAGACACAAACAATTCATTCTAAGCCACATAATAAAAAGAGGCAAGACGAAAACGCAGAAAACCGATGTCCCATAATAAATAACACGGCCAGGCAATGAACATCTTAGAAAGATTAAGGAAAGAGAAAGAGCAGCCGTGTGGATGGGCAAGGACATTGTTTAGAGTTCGAGCGGAGATGGCTTAGGACATATTATTCGTCTTAATAATAATTGTAATACTGCCCGACCTGGTCAGAACAGGCACAGTATGCTATTATTTATTATTGTCGTTGCTACAAGCCTGTGCGCTGCGAAAATAAACAGCGCCGTAACTGCCAAAGTCTATCGGAGTAGACTTAGTTCTTCAGTTTCGTTTTGGCTTCTGAAACGTGCATTTGACGACTATTGTTTACGAGCTGTGTTTTGTTATCAAGTTGCAATCATCATCATCATCATCATCATCATCATCATCATCATCATCATCATCATCATCATCATCATCATCATCATCATCATCATCATCATCATCATCATCATCATCATCATCATCATCATCATCATCATCATCATCATCATCATCATGTGCCATGCCGATAAGCATGGGCGATCATGTTTCGCCATCTCACACAATCACCAGAGTCGTTAATTAGCTCTGAGTTCTTGTCTCGACCATACCACATTACCAAACCATCCAGACATTTACTTCTCTGCCTTTCCCTTGATCTCCCCCTCCCCCCCTCAGTCTTGCCAGTTGTCACCAAGTTCTCCAATTAATATCTTCTCATAACGTGTCCAAAAAAATTGTGACTGTCTACGTCTAATTTCTTTAATCAGTTTACGGTTTTCATTTGTTTCTTGTAGGACTTGGTCATTGGTTTTTCTGTCCGTCCCTGGTATTATTTGCATTTTCCTCAGAAACCACATTTCCACAGCCATTAGATTGTTTTCAGCTTGTCTGCCCATTGTTTAAATATAATGCTACAAGCCTGTGCGCTGCGATAATAAACAGCGTCGTAACTGCCAAAGTCTATCGGAGTAGACTTAGTTCTTCAGTTCCGTTTTGGCTTCTCCACAGTAAACGATTAAATATATTACACATTCCAAAGCCTAGGATTGACTTATACAAAATAAGCTTAAAGTACTCTGCATCTCAGCTGTGGAACAATCTTCCACTAGAAATCAAAGACATCACCAATCCCTATACATATAATCGCAAATCATTCGAACACTATCTCAATACGGATTATCTTCCCCCTTAATAATACAAATAATAATAATAACACAACCCTAGTATAACAGCCAGTCCCATTTTGGTAGGCCAGTATATTCCACATGGCTAATAACATTAACAAGTGTCACACCATTAGCAAAATTACTAAGTCGTATAGTATTGATGTTCGCATTTAGCCCATGCCTTTATAATGCATATCTTTTCATATTGTTGCTGTTCTCTGATAGCCTTGAATGAAGTGTGAATGAATAATGTAGAAAGAGAGTGATAGAAGGGCAGAATGTTAGACGGGCCTGAGTGCCCAATTCTTAACCCTTTAAAAATAAGTTTGTTCGTTCTTTCGTTCACACCCATACTAAAGTATAGGTTATATGTAGCACTTCAACATTCTTTTTCTCGTTGCAAATGGCATCTTTTTAATGGTCAGTACATTTTCCATCTTGCAAAAGGCTACCTTCGCCATGGCGATTCTTGTTCTAATCTCTTCAAGGCGTCTCCCATAAGATGTTATAACTGTCCCGAGAGATTCATCATCATCATCTTCCACTTCTGCCGTCAAGCGTCGTGGGGAGGAATAATTTGCGTTCCAGCGCCCGGTGGGCGGCACTGGATAGTGTCATTCCGTGTGGTTGTACAATTCTCTGATGTCGTCAATTCCATTTTCTTCTTGGACGTCCTCGTGGTCTCGTCGCAGATGATCTTTGATGTAAGGCCAGTGATGGTAGTTGCTGATGTTGCATTCTAACGACATGGCCAAACCACTTGATCTTCTGTCTTTCAATAAATTTGGCACAAGGTGTTGATCCCACAGTCTGTCTGATAATAGCATTTCTTACTCGGTCTCGGATTGTTAAGTTGCAGCTCTCCTCAGGCATCTCATTTCGCAGGTGTTGATTTTGCGAAGGTGTAATTTGGATAAAGTCCAGGTTGAGATTGGTAGCATAGGGTTGGTGTGAATATGCTGTTATTATCTGTCGTTTTGCGGGCATGGGTATGTTTGGATGTTTCAGTAAGGGTGGATCGTAATATGTAAATGCCACTAGTGTTTTGTGACAGTCTGGTTTCAATTTCTCTGTCAATCTGCCATGTTCTTGTGTAATCCATACTTCCAAGATATTTAAATTCTTTAACTTGTATTCAGAGTTGTGCTATTTATCTGTATGATTTAAGTGGGCCCGGCGATCTGCTAAATTGCATTACTTCGGTTTTGGCCGTGTTTATACAACTTGTTTAAAACAATTCCCATTTAATCACATCTTACTAAAGAAATCTGCCATCGCCAGTGGTTGTATTTGCTGCGTATTTCATCATCATCATCATCATCATCATCATCATCATCATCATCATCATCATCATCATCATCATCATCATCATCATCATCATCATCATCATCATCATCATCATCATCATCACTATCAACACCAGCATCGTGTACCATGCCTAAAGGCATGCGTGGTCATGGTTCACCATCTCACATGATCATCAGTCTTGGATTAGATTAGTATTGTTGATCTTGTTATGGATCAATCCATCCACGTTTCTCTCCCTTGCTCCCCCCGCCCCCCATCAAATTTGCAAGTTGTCACTATATTTTCAAGTTAATTTTTCCTCGTAACTTTTCCCCAAATCATTATGTTTATTAAGTTTGTTTATTTGAGTCAAGCCGAAGACATTTTATTTGGGTCAAGCCGCTGACATTCTTCAACAGGTGTGTTCACAAGTGCCCACAGATTTCTGCACATCCTTTTCAGTTTGCATCCAACTAGATAGAAAATGCAGACAAGAAAATCCGGCTGCTGTGGAGGCTGAGATACAAGCGTTGATTTTCGAGAGTTCGCTATACGGTGATGCTGTCATCTACACAGATGGGTCGGTCGTCCGACATGTGAGAAGCTCATGGGTCTTTACGGCTCGGGCCGGAGGGAGAATTGTGAAGGAGGACTCTGGTGCTTTTGTTGAGACCACAAGTAGCCTGACTATGGAAGTCATGGCAGTAAGTAAAGCAATAACATGGCTCGAGACACAGACATTCACTGGGGCATGTTTCCTTAGCGACTCAATGAGCATGCTCAAGAGGATAGAGGTGGGGTGGATCCGAAGAGAATGGTTGCTGCCTCTGGAGCGGTCTCGGCTGTCAAAGATTAGTTTCATCTTCGTGCCAGGGCATGCGGGAATACAAACAAACAAACAAACAAACAGACTTTATTTTCAAAGGGTAACAAATTGGGCACGCAAGCCCGTCTTCCATTCGGCCTTTCCAATCACTCATCTTTCTTTCATCAACAGTGCATAGGAAAAAACATTTTCAAATGAATTTTGTAAACATAAACAATGCATAGTACTATGTTATGAGACACATCCACCACCCACCCACACATCCCCCATTCACTCCAACTCCCCCACCCAACCACACACATAACCCAAACAAACATACATACCCCCACCCATCCACCACATCCATACACCTACACATCTCCCCATCCACACACACCTCTCACCCACCACACATCCCATCCACCCACACCCCAAGCACACATACATTCCCCAACCCACACATCCCCCACCCACACACGTCCACCCACCTACACACATCTCCCCACCCACTCACATATCCTCTACCCGTCCCAATCACTCACCCACATATCCTCCTCCACCCACACACCTCCAATCACCCAGCCAAACACACATTCCTCAGCCACACATCCCCCACGCACACACACATCTCCCCGCCAACTCACAGATCCCGAGCCCACCCCTACAAACATCCCCCACCATCTCCTAACCTACATACACTCACCCACCCACATATCCTCTACCCACCCACACATCCTCTACCCACTCATCCCCCAACCAAATATCCCTTAACCACACACCCTTACTCATATACAATCACCCACCCACACATCCTCTACCCAACCACACATCCTCCACCCACCCATCCCCCAGCCACACAACCCTTAACCACACGCCCCTACCCATATACATACACATCCCCACCCACACACAATCTCCCCACCTATACACACATCCCTCACACACATCCCCACCCACCAACACATCCCCCATTCACAAACGAAGACCTCCCACCCACGAACACACACACACACACATCCCCAACCCATACACTCATCCCCTCACACATCGCTAGACACACGTACTTATCCCTCAACCACTAACACCTACACATCCCTCACTAACTCATCAACACATACAGCTCCCACACAACACCACACCCACACACATCCCTCACCCACACACACATCTCCCCACACATCTCCTACCCATCCACACATCCCCCAACTACAATCACCCTCACTACCCACACATACATCCTCCATCCAGCCACACACATCCCCACCCAGCCAGACATATCCCCCACCCACACACAAACATCCCCAAATCCATCACCCACACCCATCACGTACCCCTCCCCACCCATACACATCCCCCACACACATTCACCCACACATCTCTCACCCACACACACACACGCACACACACACACACACAAACACACACACACACACACTCCCCACCCATTCACCCAAACATCTCACACAGATACACATCCCTCACCCACACACATATCCCCAAACCCCAACCATCCCCACCTGCACACATCTCCCCACCCACCCATATCCCCACACCCACATCTCACCACCCACACATATATCCCCCACCCATCCCATAACCAACCAAACAATCATCCAACAACATATCCTCCTCCACCACTCACCCACAACCACCTAGCCAAACACCACTTCCCACCCCACACACACAATCTCCCCGACAACCCATACATACCGCACGTACCCACTCACAAATCCCCCACCCACCCACACAATCCCACCCCGCCACCCACCACATCATGAGCCCACCCACACACAATCACGCATCCACCCACACACACATCCCCCATCCCACAACCTACTCTTATGATCAAACTCCCACCCTTTACACCCACCTACAGTTACGATTGTCGTGAGCATTGTCGCAAAATTGTAAGAAAATGGAGAAAAATTGTACATATTACATTTTGTAACTTAAATTAGTGCTGCAATTCAACTCTCTCCCTCTCCCTCTCTCTCTCTCTCTCGCTCTTATCTCTCCTCTTCCTCTCTCTCTCTCTCTCTCTCCCTCTCTCTCTCTCTCTCTCTCTCTCTCCTTTAGACATTACACCCCACTCTCAAATTCATTTTCACTCTCTCTCACTCACACTCACTAACCTTCTCACTCACTTCTACAGTAATTTACCTGTGGTCATCTACTGCATGTTAAATATCAAGTGGAATTCAAAATGATACTAATGAAAAGGAGAATTACTCAATAAATATGGCATTAGCTTGTTAGATGCCATATGCTTGGCGCTCAACTCCTCTTTCTCTCTCTCCTCTCTCTCTCTCTCTCTCTCTCTCTCTCTCTCTCTCTCTCTCTCTCTTAGACATACACACACTCTCACACTTCATTCACTCTCTCTCTCACTCACACTCACTAACTCTCTCACTCACTCTACAGTAATTTACATGTGTTCATTCTATGCATGTTTAAATCAAGTGGCATTCAAAATGATAATATGAAAAGGAGAACACACAAAAAATATGGAATAGCATGTTAGATGCCATGCGTCGCTCAACTCTCTCTCTCTCTCTCTCTCTCTCTCTCTCTCTCTCTCTCTCTCTCTCTCTCTCTCTTCTCTCTCTCACACACACTACACTACACACACACACCCACAAACAACATACACACGCAAATATACACATATACCCAAGCACATACACACATCTACACACATCCACACTCGCATACACACACTTACGCATACGTACTCACATAACACATGAATACACACGCCCTCGCATACACTGCATGCATGCACACTTACACACACAAACATATACACATACATACACAAGCACACACACGCACATACATACACACATATACACTACACATACATATTAAACACGTATAAACACACATGAACGCACACCTTAACACACGTACAGACATACACAAACACACAAGCACACATACTACACACATGTACACACACATATACATCCATACACACATACGACATGCACACACACATACATCCACACATATAAACACACACACACACATAAACACATCCATCCATCCACACACAAACACGCTGCCTCACATAATCACTAAAACTAATATGATCAAACTCCCACACTTTTCACACGTACACACTGTCGACTATCGTGAGCATCCTCACAAGAACATTCAAAATTTGAAAAAAATGGGAAAACATGGAAAATATGGAAAATAGTGATGAAAATATGGTATACATTGTGTAACGTAAAAATAAAATAGTGGCCCAATCCAGTAAGATAATTCCTGGAATGGACATAAACATGATGAAATAAGCAGTGCATGTTAAATTCAATTGGCAGTAACAATGCTAATATGAAAGATGAGGATACAGAAAAAAATATGGCATAATGATATGATTGCGCTCATCCTCTCTCTCTCTCTCTCCTCTCTCTCTCTCTCTCTCTCTCTCTCTCTCTCCTCTCTCCTCTCATCTCTCTCTCTCCTCTCTCTCTCTCTCTCTCTCCTCTCTCTATTTATTTTTCTTTCACGCACACTGGCACACTAACTCTTTCATTGTCTCATTCTCTCCCTCACTCACCATTTCTCTCATGCTTATATGCACTCACTCTCACACTCGCCCTCACTTACACACACACATACTAACATATCCACTCTCACTCAATCTCTCACTCACTGTCCCACTTACACTCACTCGCTTACTCTCTCTCTCTCTCACTCACACGCACTCGTTCACTCTCTAAACCACACTAAATCACTCTCTTATTCGCACACACAGACAAGCAAACAGACACACACACTCACTCACTCTCACTCGTTCACTTTCTCATGCACTCTCTCACTCACCCACTCTCTCTCCTCTCTCTCTCTTACACACTCACCCGCTCTCACACTCACTCACTCACGCACATTCACGCATACTCACAAATTCTCTCTCAGTTACTCACGCTCCCTTACTCACTCACTCACTCACTCACTCACTCACTCACTCACTCACTCACTCACTGACTCTCTAACTCACACTCACTCAATTTCTCACTCTATCACACAGACAGGCAGACACACAACACACCCACTCTCTCAGATTCACTCATTCTCTCACTCAATCTCTCAAACATGCGTCCATACTCACTCTCTCACTTTTACACTCACTCAGGCACACGCGCATGCATACTCTCTCACTCTCTCTGTCTCATACTAATTCTCCCACTCACACTCTTTCTAACTCACTCTCTCACCCACTCTCTCACTCACACACACACAGTGAAGAATGATAGTGAAAAAATGATACCAGTAGGTGACTTATGGAGGCATATAGTCGGTATGAAGTAGATATTGAAAGAGTTTTCGGTTGAATGTGTAGGGACTCATTGGAGTTTTCCTATCTGATGGAAGGCTATTCCAAAAGTGAGCACCAGTATACGCGAAACAAGTTTTGTATAAGTCCAATCTAGGCTTAGGAACCTGTAATAAATTTAAGCGCTTACTGTTCATTGCATTATATTGAATTAACGGTAGAAGATACTCTGGGGTATTTTCAGATATAATTTTATTCACTAATTTGGCTTTGTTAAAAATGAAGCGCTTTTCGAAGTGGTAGAAGTCTTAGAGTACAAGGAAATGAGCGGCTGACAAGCTCGCAGGTAAGGCTACTGTGTAGGTGGACGCGCCATGGACCAGGCTGACATTCTGAATGCTCTACGAGAAGTAAGACTTTTGCGAGAAACAAGTGATCACTGTCAATCTACAACCATGGCCAGACTGCAGAACAGCAAATTAAAAGAGGGGTGGCCAAACAAGAACACTACGCAGGAAACCAAAGAAGATTGATAAACCAACACAGAATTGGCGTCGTTAGCCGCTACACGCTGCGGGATTTGCTGAGGAGGGGATCCGAGTACTTATGGACTGAATGGTTCGATGTGCAATGAGGATGATCTGTCTACTAACTAACTAACTAACTAACTAAGTTTGTTTATTTTCAATATCTTGTTCAACCTTACACAGTTTAGCATTCTTTCTCGCATATAATTTTTCATAGATATTGTTTTTAAAATGTTAGTTGGCGTCACAGTCTACCCCATCTGTTTTTGACTATTAGTGATTCTTGCAAGTTCACGTTCAGCAGCGTGCCATTGCTTTCTGAACGACCGGCACTCATACAATTGTATTGACACCAGTGCATGTCGGGTTGCTTCCAAATCGCCCGCAGTTGTATTTCGTATTCGGTATGCGGGATTACGAATTGCGCTTGTAACCTCTTCTACACAGTTTTCATACATATGCTCTATTGATCTACAATGTATGATTAATCAGATGGACGCAGATGTCTTCCCAAGTCACCAGGGCCGGGTTATATACTGGCCAAGACCTATTGACGCGTCCACGTCGAACGTCCTGGGCAATAGGTCCCTTCGGGGTCCTGGCTAAAGTCACTAGGATCGCCGATTCCTCCGAAGCGGAGAGTGTCTGCCTGTACGGCGAGGAACCACTAGTCTGCACACCAGTAAGCAGACATGGGACAACGGATACTCACGCAAACCTCAGGTCCTGTATGACATCACACTGATGTTGGACAACAGGATGCCTTCATCCGACATACAGGACCTTCGCGTTGGAGCTCAAGCCAACGAACACAAGCAAGCAAGCAAGCATCATCAGATTCCTGTCTATCAACTAGTTGTGAATACTGATTTTCATATAATATATACGCCAAGTACAAATACATGTATGATAATCTCGTACTCCCCTCTCCCCTTTGGAATATATTTTTTTACTTCTATTCAAGTATCAATAACATTAGATATGCAGATGATACAGTATTGATTGCAAACAATGCACAAGATCTACAAACAGTTAGTAGACGCAGTTGTTGTACACAGTGAGCAGCTGGGGTTGAATAAATTGTAAGAAGACACAGGTTATGGTCGTCACTAGGACGAACGATGTACCACAATGTAATATACAAGTAAATGGGAATATTCTTCAACAAGTGAATCGGTACAATTATCTCGGAACAGTCATAACATCTGATGGGAGATGCCTTGAAGAGATTATAACAAGAATCGCCATGGCGAAAGTAGCCTTTAGCAAGATGAAAAACATTCTGACCAATAAAAAGATGTCAATTGAAACGAGAAAAAGAGTGTTGATGGGATACGTAGAGCCTGTTATTTTGTATGGATGTGAAACTTGGACAATGTGTAGTCAAACTGAAAAACATCTGATGGCTGCAGAAATGTGGTTTCTGAGGAAAATGCAAAGAATACCATGGACAGACAAAAAAAAAAACCAATGACAAAGTACTACAGGAGACAAATGAAAATCGTAAATTGATTAGAGAAATTAGACGTAGACTGTCAAAATCTTTTGGACATGTTATGAGAAGAAATTGATTGGAGAACTTAGTGACAACTGGCAAGATCGAGGGGAACAGACCAAGAGGAAGACCGAGAGGAAAATACCTGGATGGCTTGGCCACATGGCATGGACGAGACAGGAACACTGAGCTGATCCACGACGTTGGTGATCGTGTGAAATGGCGAGTCATGACCGCCCACGCTTTCCGGCATGGCACATGATTGATTGATTGATTGATTCAAATATGCCTCCCGTGATAAGAATGGTGGAATATACATTCATTCACGCTTATTAATGATGCAGAGCTGGAGATATGAGACCATTTCACATACATAGGATCAGAGGTAAACAATAAATTATCCCTAGATCAGGAAATCAACATCAGGATTGTTAAGGCAGCAACAACAATGAGCAAGTTAACAAAAAGTGTCTGGAAGAACAGGAAGCTTACTGTCAAAACAAAAGTCCTGGTCTATCAAGCCTGTGTTCTTAGTACTCTTCTTTATGGCAGTGAAAACTGATCTGATCAACTTACCCACACCAAGAGAAACGTTTAAACAGATTTATCCGTGAAGAATAATTAAGTGGCAAGATAAAATCACAAATACTGAAGTATTGGACAGATCGGGTAGTGTGACCTAGACGGATAGAAAACATTAGTAGGATGGACTATGGTAGAATACAAAAGGACACCTTCTTTGGTGAAACACAGATGGATAAAAGTCTAGGGGTCGCCTCTACGAATACAAAAATGTGTGTAAGCAGGACATGGTTGATCCAGGTATTGATATTTCACCTTGGGAGCAAATCGCCGCTGATCGTGTTGCATGGAGGGCAAAGATCTGAAATTGAATAAAGACAAAGGAGAAAACGATTGCAGATAGGTCACACACTAAGCGTGTGAGACGTAAGATGGTGTGTGATGGTGGAAATAACATGCGTTCACATGCGTCCATTGTGGACGAACATTTACAGTGCGAATTGGTCCTGATCAGTCACATTCGCTACCGCCATAGGTTGTTATCATTATGCCTTTTTGAAGCACAATGCAACAAACTATCTTCTGTCAAGACGGCAAGGTGCAAGTAAAAATATGTTATAGTTATATATAATGTATGCATAGTGAAATTATTATATAATATATATATATATATATATATATACTATATATATATATCTATATATATATATATATATATATATATATATATATATATATATATATATATATAGAGTTATGAATGTTTATACTGGTTATCATATATCGAATAGTTAGGTTTTCATTTTCTGTATAATTTAATATAGTTATATTAATTTACCAAATAAGTAAATAAGCTCAGTAAGAAAAATGATTGAACCATCGAAATGCTAACTGAGATTTAAGAGAAGATACCTACATGTTCGATTTGTTCAGGGTAATTGCACTTGAGGTTTTACAAATGTTTATTCTAACCGTCAACTAGAGAAAAGTAAATGTATGCTTATTACTTGACTTATCCGTCAGTGTGCAAATATGATTCAGTAATAGAAACAGTACAAACAAATGTCAGTTTCCCAGTATAAATCAAGACTGACTGACTATAGAGCATAGCGTGCGTGAATGTGAGTGGATGCAACTTTATATATCATGGTTTTGGTATACAAGGAGTGGTGATTACAGACTAACAATCAGTTTGGAAGGCGAGGATATTAGAACATCAGTGATCAGGACTCTGCACAACTTGAGTGACAAGTACTGTACGTTTTACTTGAAAGTTGCGACTGTTGAAGCAACCGCAAAGGATCTTCTCACCCGCAACATCATTTACAATTATGTCGATTCCTTGCCCCCCCCCCCTCCCACCCCCAGCCACAGTGTTTATTATTTTATTGGTTCTCTGTAATTTTTTTCCCGAAGCGTATCTTCTGATGCATTATCAGTGTCTGCCCAGATCTAGTTGCCAATCTTGTAGAGTTTCAACCGGAATAACAGATAAAGCTGTGTTTGAGAGCAAGAAACTTGATTGCCACGATAGATAGAAATTTAAGTCAAAGGCAGAGGTGACAAAATACTCAAGTTTTATGTGGGAGTCAAGGGAACACCTCGTTATATTCGCAAGAATAATTTTATCAGCAGATCACAAACTTGGAATTGACGACTGGGAGTGTTTATACCAGTCATTGGACTAAATAATTTGTCATGAGCTGCAAGAGGGCCAGTAGTTGGAACACTCACAATGGGTAAGGCAAACATTTTATAGACTACACATGAACGAATGCTAGTTGACGATACAATAACAGATGAAATAACGTGTTTAAGGATGTTTGAATTTGGATTTAAGTGTGGGTCTGGCAAGGAGGACCGTATGAGAAGGAGAACCGTATGAGAAAACAACATACGACGTGACTGCAATCAGCGCGCCATCAGCATCTATTCCTTACATTTGCTGTGGAAAACTGAATATCTTTTGTTTGCCCCGTGTGCTGTGATGTCGATTTTCAAAACAAATCAATGAAATCTGTCATGACTTGACATAATGTGGAAAGCATGTCCATCATTCACACATTAACATGGGTTTTGGTACGACATGTCCAGCGTCCCGGTATTGTATAGATGTAACCCGTTTTATCTTGCTCAATATTTTTTTTCCAAATGTTTATGCACTTGTGACAAATCTTTGAGCCCAGCGCAGACTAATGATAAGTCAACTACATGTAACGCTGGATTGTGTGGCGTGCAGGTCAAGATCAGCTGCACCGTAAACAAGATTATGTAACGTGCAGGTAACGATAACAGAAGAAATTGCCATTTGACACAGATAAGAAAGAAGAGAATTTAACAGCATACGGTAAACTAATAAATATTGTGGTACACGAGAATAAATGCTGTGGTTTGTTTCTGTAATAATTTCAGTGTTTTTTGCATATCCTTTTTATAGGACATCGCTGTTAACACAAGCAATTTACTGCTGTTGTTGATGTCTTGGCAAATGTATGTTCAGTAGTTTGCTATTGCTTTCTGAACGAACGGCTCCCATACTAATTCGTTAAAATCCAGCGCAACGCGGTCTGCTGCCAAATCGTCTGCAGCTGTGTTTCGAATGCGGGTAAGCGGGATTATGAACTGCGTCCATAACACGTTCGCCACTGAGACCGGCAATTTCAGGGTTAGCAAAAACTTATATTAGCGCAAACAGCACAATTTGTATTAAGCAATATTGACAGATGCTGAAAATGACAGTGACAGAATTTTAGAACCGATAATAAGAATACATGAAACCAAAATACTCTAAACCGAGGGAGAAAAAGAATGAACGTGTTAAACGCCAGAGGATCGACTTCATTGAACCGGGTTATATCCCGCATGGTTCGGTCTTTTCCCGTAGAGCTTGGATGAACCAAGGGTAATCTACTACTTGAATGACCTTCCGAATTCTGGAGCAATGTGTGAAAATTCGGGAATGAACAAGCAGGGCCGGATTTAGACTTGATAAGGCCCTAAGCTATTTGAAATATGGGCCCGGTAATCGGAATGCCAACCCTAGGCAAAATAGCGATTTGTTCTTCGAAAAGACGCGCTAAAAAAATTGGGTGGAAGAGTATGGGACGTCCCGGACGTGCAGCATTGGGACTATATAATGCGCAGTATATTTAAGTATACATAATGACAATTGCTCACTCGGACAATATTTGTGTGGTCCCCCACTTCTTGGGGGCCCCAAGCTATAGCTTGTGTAGCTTCTACGTAAATCCTGCACTGTGAACAAGCACTAAGACATGGTTCGAACTCGCGGCAGGAGAAACACACAACCGGAGTCATAACACGGGTGGAACAACCCCCCCCCCCCTCCCCCGCCCGAAAAATGTCAGTAAGATAAAGGGTCGACACATTCCTGAAGGAGGAACTCTTCGCTGATGATCAGAAACTTCTCGTCGTGCTTGCAGTCTTTTTACAGGACATCGCTGTCAGCACCAGCATTTTACTGCTGTTATTGATGTCTTGGCAAGTTTACCTTCAGTAGTTTGCTATTGCTTTCTGAACGACCGGCTCCCATATCAACTCGTTTAAACCCAGCGCAACGCGGTCTGCTGCCAAATCGGTCGCCGATGTATTTCGAACACCGGGTAAGTGGGCTTTCGAATCGCGCCCGTAATCTCTTTGCCACGTATAACGGCCTTTTATCACTGATAGCTGAAAATGAAAAAAAAGTTCTATAACAACTTTCGGACATTGTAGCAATATAGAGTGCAAAGAAAAGACTTTTCTTGAATATTTAAGAAAACAGAAAGAATGATTATATCAAAGAACAATTTGCCAAGGAAAAATGGAAGGACACTTGCTTAACCAAGTCAATAATTCAAATATTTGGGGACAATCTAACAGACGGAATATACTGCCAGAGTAACTAACAACGATTGTCTGGTAGAGGCTATGAAAGTAGAACATTATATACAACTATATATCAGTGTCCTTTGGTCACGCAATGAGACTTAAATGAGTTGAATTGTTTCTGGACTTTTCTCTAGCCATATATTCAGAGCTTCGTTGGTTGTAAGTAAAATCAAGGCGACAGATGACATAGCACAATTCCAACATGCACTTTATTTGCATTCCCTCTTCAAATTCAATACATGGAGTGTGGCCTACTCAACTTCTAATAATTTAATATCACCAGGCCCAAATCTGTCGTCTCCAGACAAAGATGTAAAAATAGGCTAGATAGGTAACACAAAGTTCAAGGTTGGGATCAGAGTTCATGTGTCGCTATCGTGCGTCGTTCTTCAGAAGTCGGTCATATTGAGGTCCGTTTGCCATCTTCTTTTGCATTATAGTTTCAATTTCTGCTTTTAATTGTCACTGAAATAAAATTAAACATGTCTGGCGGACAGGCACTTGATACAGACTGCATAACTTTGACAAGGTTGTCTTGGAGGAGCAGCGAAAGTACCCGCAGGCCACCGGTGACCTCACTCAGCTGTTGAATGCCATACTCACTGCAATCAAAGCCATTTCGTCTGCCGTGCGTAAAGCAGGAATTCACCATCTGTGAGCTAATCTTTCTATGAATTATTCGCTTCTATGTTTTATTTTTGAAATATAATTAGGTATGTTGCCATGTACAGACAGAAAAAACAGTGAGCAAATCCTACAAGAAACAAATGACTTGAAATGTAATTTGTTTCTTGTACTTGCAGGATTTGCTCACTCAGCACTGTTTGAAAACTGTAAACACTCAGATTAGAGAAATTAGGCGTAGATAGTCAAGGGCACATTATGAGAAGAAATAAACTAAAAATACAATTAACCAAATAAACAATTTACGACTGTATGATGGGCATAATCTCATAATGCATACATTATAAAATAATAATTAATATAATATAAGTTGAAAAACATCATCTAATTAATAGTACTAATATAGTAACTAATAGTCTAAGAGGTCAAACAGGACATTGATGAAAAATATGAATTAAAAACAAAAGCAATACAGTTTACTTCTTCTAAATTTAGAATTTGTTAAAAGGATAACATGTGATCCTTGGACACATTTGGACTTTTCTGTGTGCTACAGAGCTACACATTCTCCTTGACTACTATGCTGGAAGAGATTGGAGTTCTCATAGGGATACCTAAATATAAATGCAATGCACCAAACCAAACAGAGAGACTTTTAAGAACTTCAACAATTTTTCTTATGAAGCTGCACTGTTTATTAGAGGGGAGTAGCACTACTCACAGTGGCGAGCCAGATTGTCTGCCGGCCCAGTGTTCATGTGTTTTAATCCCTTTTGAGGCAGACATAACAAGAATTTACCTGGGTTCACAGGTAGACTTTGGTACCAGGAAATGTTCTAGAAAGTAAAGGCGACTGGCATTCTAGTGATCACTTCACCCGTACATTGCCAACTGGTCTATACAAATTGATGCCAGCATCATATACCCAATATGTCTCAAGGTGTGGAAAAGGGTCTTTTACTTTATTTGCTTTCTAATAGTGTTTTTAGTTAAGGGGTTTTCAAAATGAATTGCCACAGTAACATATACCTTAAGAGTACTACAAGTTCATTGCCTATGTGTTCCCAAAAAAGAAACCAAATATAATGAGGACACATGCTAAGTAATAAAGATGATTAGCAGTTATGATATTATATGTTCTTGTCATTGCACATTTCTTATTCATTATAATTGGTGTTATTTTTGTAGCTTATTTGTAGCTCAAATAAGATTTGCGTGCAAACTTATCTGTAAATAATATTTGTTATATCTACCCAGATATTATTGGATTAGCCGTAGAATTGTTTGTAAACAATCTTTTTTTTTATCAGTACCAGATATTATAAGATTAGCAGTTTGCTTGCACACGTCCACTTTTTTGGGACATTATTTATGGATGAGAGTCACAGTAGCTAGCATGCTTGCCTGCAGACTCATGGTCATGTGGTCAAATCCTCATCAAGGCGGGGATTTTTAAAAAATTTACCAAGGCTTCTAGGTGGACCCAGCCTTAAATGGGTACAAGGAAATGTCTTGGAAAATAAAGGCGGCCAGTGTACTATTTAAATGAAGAAATCAGGACTAAAGGGGAGATAATAGCTGCACTAGATTTCATTAGAAAACAGCAAGTGAAATGGTTTGGCTACATAACTAGGCTACAAACTGACAGTATGCCACAATAAGCAATGATGTCCAGACCAAATGGAACCAGGAGAAGAGGCCGACCATATAAACGATGGACAGAGGAAATAACAGATTCCATGTGAATCTTGATATATGAAGCTCATAAACAGGCACCCTCCCACTATTTATGTTTCACCTCAACACAGCAAGGTACAAGAGGAACAAGATGAGATGTGTGTGCTATTGACCACATAACCCATCATATGCTCATTGGTATTTAAAAATATGGGGCTAGCACAGGGTTAATTTTTTCCCCTTAAACTCACGACTGATTTGCTGATGATTAAATCTCATGTTTTTTTTTTTCAAGTTATGGCATTTCAGGTTCATCCAATGCTACAGGAGATACTGTTAAAAAACTGGATGTTCTGTCCAATGATTTGTTTATCAACATGTTGCGGTCATCATACACTTGCTGTATCTTGGTCTCCGAGGAGAATGAACAAGTTATTGAAATAGAAGACAAGTTCAAAGTATGCTTTCTTACATTATGTTTATTTGTACATTGTTTGATTTAGATGGTATGCTGAGATGAATTTCTTCAATTTTTATCTTCATGTGTTACAAATATACATGCATACTGAAGGTAAATTGATTACTGTTATGGAGGTTGCCATAGCTGGGAGGTTTGACACACTTGAAGCTTTCTCTGTTGATCACAGTGTAGTGGGTTCATTTCATACACTAGTAAGTTTGGACTTAAATGTTGACTTCCTGTCCTTGACATTGGGATGTAAATTACAAGTACCCCAGAAGTTTACTCATTGCCACAGATTTCCTTATTATATGCATTTGACGAGATCGAAAATAGATGCAATAAGGCAAACCAACTCATTGGACAAATGGCACCAATACTAAAGAACAAACATGTATTAATAACTATTAAGAAAGCACTTTACAACACAGTCTTCCTACCAACTCTATGCCACCAATGCCAAACCTGGACAATGACAAAAAAGGAGAAAAGAAAAATCACAACAACAGAAATGATATTCCTGAGAAGAATACTGAACATAACAAGAAGAGATAAAATCAGAAATGAAGAAATCAGAACTAAAGTTGGGGTTATAGCAACACTAGATTTTATTAGAAAGCAGCAAGTCAAATGGTTTGGCCATGCAAATAGGTTACCATTCAACAGCATACCACAACAAGTAATGATATACAGACCAGATGGAAACAGAGGAAGAGGCCGACCACGTAAACGTTGGACGGAGGGAATAGCAGAGTCCATGGGAATATCGATACATGAAGCCCATAATCGGGCACTATTACGATGTTTATGTCCTCGACACTGCAAGGTACAAGAGAAACATGATGAGATGAGATGAGGTGAGATGCATTAAGTACACTTCCTGGGTTGCTAAAAAATGCTGTTTTACTGAAGTCAGATGCCAATAATTTGTGTCCTGCTATTTACCTTTGGCCGCTTTTCTACACTGTTAAGATTATGATTGTTTATATTTTACCAGGGCAAATATATTGTCTGCTTTGATCCATTGGATGGGTCCTCAAACATTGACTGCCTAGTCTCTATTGGATCAATTTTTGGAATATACAGAAAGGTAAATGATATATGTTTTATGTTTTGGTTTGTAAATATCCAAACTGGTCACTCACCAATGTCATGAGCCTTTGAATTCTTCTGGCAGTCACATGAAGATTGTGAACACATTTTGAAGATCATGTATTTAAGCTACAAGAGGTAGTCACATCTTGATTGTCATAGAGGTAGGTTAATAGATTTCAGTGTGGCATATGATAGAAGTCACATGAGACCAGATTAAAATCAAACTGAATTTTTACAAAATTATTAACCAGAGGATGTTATACTCCTCCAGCCATACCTACCGGATCTCGTGGTAGTGGTCTGAGTGCTTAGTCTTCTCAAATAAGGGTAATAAACTAGCAGGCCATGTATTCATTCTGTTCTACTTGCATTTATACATGATTTAACTGTTGAAAACTGAAAAGAGTAGAATGAGAAGAGTACCCAGGCTAAATTTCAAAATGATAAAACCTACCTACAACTACTTACAAACATATTTCAGCACTTGTGGTTATGTGTATGCACATTTAGATACTTGATGGTGCTACAAAGTTCATGCACTATGTAGAGATTCATTGTGTGATCTATGGGAGGAGACTGGAGCACTTTTGGAGGTACCCATAAATGAAAACATAATACTTTACAAACCAAAATGACTGTACCTGCCTAAGATTGCACTTCACGGCAGCTTTCTTCAGAAACAGCAACTGAACCTTATTCTACATATTTATTCATTAGATCAATCAGTTTGATTACTGGTGTTGAAGTTTTTGATCATGTCCTTCCATTGTCTCCTATTACAGGCTTAAATCTGTGTCCCAACTTCCTTGTATTCTTGTGTGATGTAGTTTTTCCTATGATATCTTCTTTTTCTTTTTCCCTGAATCTTGCCTTCTAATATTAGCAGTGATAGTTTTCCGTATCTCATATTGTGACCAGGCAAAGAAAATATTCTCTTTTGTAAGCTGTTTAGAAGTTGTCTGTTTTCTCCAGTGTCTTTAAGTATTTTTTGATTTGATCTGTTTTCTGTCCAATTTATTCTTTGCAACCTACAAAAGCAGAGGATCTCATAAGTGTCCAATATCTTTTAATCACTTTTAAAGTCCATGTTTCAGAGCCATATAGTGCTGTGAGATAGAAATGCATAGTGATTATTCATTCTTTATATATTAAATTTTTTTATACACAACACCGCTTATACCAGGAGCCCTGCTGGCCTCATGTGAATGTTGAGACAAGTGCTCAAAAGTAATTAGTACATGACCTGTGATGAAAGTGTGGGACATGTGATGATCTCAATGCTGAAGCTGAACAGGCTTGGGGACCACATGAGTTCTGCAATGAGTATTAAGAAGCCGACACCTGACCACTTATTATGCTGCTTCTTTTTTAAGATTAGTCACCAAGAATTCTTTTTAACATGGAATAACACTAATATAACCTTTCTTCTTTGTATTTTGTCAATTCGTAATTCTAATGACTACTTGCTCATTTTATAACGTCTGGAATTTAAAGTTAAGTGTGATGTTTAATAACAAAAATAATAATAACAGCTTTGAACATAAATCCCTCCTCCCCCCCTCTCTCTCTCTTTCAGTCGCTTAAAAGTCGACAGGGTCGACTTCATTGCACCCGGTTTTATCCCATATGGCTCGGTCTCTTTCCGCAGCATGGAAAGCGCCTCACAAAGCACGAACTCCGTACCTTTTAGCAATGACCCACAGGAGTCGTCGAAATATTTAACTCGTAAACCGAAGGGTGCGGCCCGGAATCGAACCCACAACCTTCGGAGCACGAGTCAAACGGCTTGACCACTTCGCCACAGAGACTCTCTCTTTCAACTACACTTAATGGTGCAGATGAACTAAAATAACTGAACTAGAAGAATCATTGCCCTTCCACATGGAGGTAGAAACATTGATAATGTAAGCTAAATTAGGAAAAAATTAATGTAGCTTTACAACAATAACCACCGCTGAGGAAGCATGTTAGACGAGACTGAATTTGGAATTATTTAAAAAAAAAACTGGAATCTAGCTTTAAATATTGAAGTATTGAATCATACACTTTTGATTACACAGAATCAATTAAAGAATTTATATTCAGGCTAGCGAGGATTCGTGTTCACTCAAAGATGTTCTTCAACAAGGAAAGAACATGGTGTGTGCTGGTTACGCTCTTTATGGCAGTGCTACAATGGTTGTCCTGTCACTAGGTCAGGGTGGTGTCAATGGATTTATGTATGACCCAGTAAGTGTCCATGGTTTTCTTTTATGTTTAATTAATAATATTAATGCAATTAAGATCATACCACAATTTTGGGCATGGCCTTCTCTGATTTATGCGCGATAATTAGAACATTATATGGTTATATCCCTTCAGTTTATACTTGCAAACAAAGAAGTGCAGTAAAACACTCTTTCCATTGCAATGTAGATGATTGGTTGAAACATTTAGTCAGATTGCTGGGATCTGTTCCATACTTAGATGATTGGTTGAAACGTTTAGTTAGATTGCTGGAATCTGTGCCATACTTAGATGATTGGTTGAAACATTTAGTCAGATTGCTGGAATCTATTCCATACTTAGATGATTGGTTGAAACATTTAGTCAGATTGCTGGAATCTGTGTCATATTTAGATGATTAGTTGAAACATATAGTCAGATTACTGGAATCCATGCCATACTTAGATGATTGGTTGAAACATTTAGTCAGATTGCTGGAATCTATTCCATACTTAGATAATTGGTTGAAACATTTAGTCAGATTACTGGAATCCATGCCATACTTAGATGATTGGTTGAAACATTTAGTCAGATTGCTGGAGTCTATGCCATACTTAGACGATTGGTTGAAACATTTAGTCAGATTGCTGGAATCTGTGCCATATTTAGATGATTAGTTGAAACATTTAGTCAGAATGCTGGAATCCATGCCATACTTAGATGATTGGTTGAAACATTTAGTCAGATTGCTGGAATCTATGCCATACTTAGATGATTGGTTGAAACATTTAGTCAGATTGCTGGAATCCATGCCATACTTAGATGATTGGTTGAAACATTTAGTCAGATTGCTGGAATCTATGCCATACTTAGATGATTGGTTGAAACATTTAGTCAGATTGCTGGAATTTATGCCATATTTAGATGATTGGTTGAAACATTTAGTCAGATTGCTGGAATCCATGCCATACTTAGATGATTGGTTGAAACATTTAGTCAGATTGCTGGAATCTATGCCATACTTAGATGATTGGTTGAAACATTTAGTCAGATTGCTGGAATCTATGCCATACTTAGATGATTGGTTGAAATATTTAGTCAGATTGCTAGAATCTATGCCATACTTAGATGATTGGTTGAAACATTTAGTCAGATTGCTGGAATCTATGCCATACCGATTATGATGTTTTAATTTAAACACAGAAGCCACAAATAATATGTTGCACGATTTATTGCCTGGCATATTTCACTACAGCTTGTCAGATGCATACTGCAGAGTTATGTATCATATGAAGGGAATAAATGAATAATGCTTAAGCTGAAACAATTAAAACACATAGTCACAGATATTTTTCGCTTGTCGAACATCTCATTTCCCCATAGTAATTTCAAATTTAACACTACCTCTTTTTCTGTTTGCACAAAACAGGCTGGAACCGCCTAATTGCTAACGCCTCACTATATTTAGGGCAGGTCAGCATGGCCGAATGGATAAGAACACAGTTACTTAAACATCTGGTGTGCTGAAGCTGAGATAATGGGTTTAACCCCTACACTAGACAGCTGGACTAAAATGTTGACCTTTCATCCTTGACTTGGGGTTGTAAATTACAAGTACCTTTGAAATTGGAGTGGATTCATCTTATTGCGAAGGACACTATTAATAGGTAAAAGCTAATCCACATGCAAAATTCAGTCCACCATTACTGGAAGTAGTGTGTTTGGACTACACTTGAGTTCAAAGCGGTCAAGCGCAAAAAGAAAAGAAAAAAAAACTATATTTTGGGAATCGTGTATTGTTTGTTGCATACAGTATATGAAACGCTTTTTTTATTTGTTCACAGAAATCGATGAACATAATATTTGGGGTTTATATGTTTAAATTCACTAATAGGAATACATTGTGTTGATGTTTCAACTGAATATGTTTTTCTAATTCAATGTTAACTTTGCACACATTAATATATTATCTAAAATCATTGTTGAGAGCATTTAATTATTGCTGTGAAAATTCAAATTCACCTGACACTCTGAATGTCCTTAATGCACTGTAATCTGTACAAACTTAATAAATTTAATGCACATTTTCTTAATACCAGTCTATTGGAGAATTCTTGTTAACGGAAAAAAACATGCGAATCAAACCTCGTGGCAAGATCTATTCACTGAATGAAGGCTATGAGATGTTTTGGGATGATGCAACTCGAGAGTATGTCAACAGCAAGAAGAGACCAAAGGTATTTATGAGAATTATTCTGAAACATGCCGTTTGCTAACAAATAATTATCCTTACCTAAGCACCTTAGTTGAAATAATATAAAGTCATTGTACCTTGAATATTTTCACATTGTTAGCACTGTTATTGCAGACCCCTTTTTTAATAATCGCTTTCTTCATTGATTGACTATGAGTTGATGCACCCTTGTTTCTTGGTCTCTCTCAGCAAATATTGTAAGATAGAGATGCTATTGTTCCAGTAACACACTGGTTGTAGGCATGTGAGATTTATTCACTCGTATGGTCCTCCTTGCTGGAACCACACTTAAATCTGGACTCAGGCATAATTAAATATGCAGTTTCAAGTGTTATTGTCCTTGATGAAGAATACCCACAGGACCTCTGGATCCGAGTCTACACAGATGGGTCAGCACAAAATGCTGTTCGAAATGGAGGAGCGGGATTATACATAGAATACACCAAATAATACTATGGACGAGGCCAGAGTACCAACAGAAATGTACTGCCATAATTATGATGCTGAAATCCAGGCAGTCAAGACAGCAACAGAGAAATAACTAAATACCAGCCATGGTACACAACCTGTGGTGCTATGAGATCTGCAAAATCAGTACTCAAGGCGCTCCTGTCTGGGAAATGTACTACGGACACTACTTTCTGAACTTAGCAGCCAGCATAAGGTCACCATACAGTGGATACCATCTCACTGTGCAGTACCCGGAAATGAGAGAGCTGATCGATTGGCTAAGGAAGCAGCAATAAAAGAACTACCTGATGTGCCCGTTACATACCACCAAAAGAAAAGAATGATCAAATCAGTCAGAAAGAAACCAAAACCTGATCAAGACGACTATCACCTTATGGACAGACCAGAACAAATTATTATTCTGCGCCTCAGAACAGGACACAATAGATTATGCACCACATGTATACAAAATTCAAGATCAGTGAATCAGCCATGTGCACATGTGAATTAGCACTGCAGACAGCAGGTCACATACTCCAAGACTGCCCTAAATATGACATATATAGGCAAACCTTCTGGCCTGGAGACACAACAGTAGAAAATAAACTATATGGACCACGAGTGAACTAAAAAAGACAGTTAAATTCATTAAAGAGACAACATTGCAGTTATAGACAAATTTCAAGCGAATAAAAGAAGAAGATGTGTCATTATTGTCCTTACTAGCAGTATTTCATAGATCAGTGGTTCTCAACCAGTGGGAAATCTCCCCCCCCCCCCAGAATTTATGGTTTTTTCAATTGGGGGGGGGGGGGGGGAATTAAGATTATTTCAAGATTGCGTTAGTTAATACAGTGGTTCTCAACCGGTGGGGAATTTAATACAAGAACCGATTACTTGATATTGTTTTTCCCTCCATATTATACACCTCTGTACTTCTCGCCCTTCTAAAGCTCATTTATAATGTAAGTAGACCCGCAAATCACGTTTTATGTAGACATATAGACTTGTTCTAGTATGTTCTATTAAATTTAGCTTCAAGTTTTATTTATACTGTATAGGGGTGGGGAGGGTGCGAAAATGGGGTGGGAGGAAGGGGGGAATGACGTTCCGAAAATATGATGAAGGGGTGCATAGGCCAATAAAGGTTGAGAACCACTGTCATAGATAGTCTTTAAAATGTCTCCCTTGTCCATTGCAAGTCTTTCAACTACTGACACACTTCAAGCTAACTGATCCATTTGTTCGTAGCGCCACACTCCAGCATGACTGGACAGTATGTCCACTTAGGTTCTTGTGAGAGAGGAGTGTCTGTCCTTGGTTCCCTCTCATGCCGTAACTGTCCATTTTAAACTTTAACAATGCAGACTGAGAATCAGACACTATGCTTGCTCCTGTGACTGAAGTGCCTGCTAACCACCTCAATGCTGCAGTGATCACAGCCACTTCCAACATCATCTTCATACTTGAGGTTGTAGACCTATAGGCTTCATTCTGTTAGCAATGACCTTCTCCCTGACTCTAATTAAGACTCCTCAACCAGATTTCTCTCTATGATTATAGAGCCTTAGGTGTATACTATTGTGTTGTCTTAGCTGGTATTTCATCTCCAACTATGCCAACCATTACACCACTTTCTACATTTCTGCCCATTGTGATGATGAATTTGTGGAAGCTGTTTTGTGTCTGCCACTGTCAATCCGAGGACAAGGGCAAAGCCCCTCTTGAACGCTACCTTGAGCAGAGCAACCAGACAGACATGGGAGGCCGGAATCTGGCCAAGGAGGTCACCTCAGACAGATGCAAGGCCCAGAAACACTTCGGATGAAGACACAGTGACAGTGCAAGAAATCAAGGCTGTGCTTCGACGATCAAAAAACAGTGCTCCAGGTCCTGATGGCATAAGATACGACGACATAAATAGGTGTACCGACAATGAGCTAGAGAAACTAGCAGACATGTACAAACAACAGTATAGGGAGTGCTAGCATCAAGGAGGAATGGTTTACACAGCTATCTGATTCCCTTGCCGAAGCCTGACAAAGACCACAAGAAAATTCAGGGATATCGAATTATAACCATGCAGAATACAATAGGCAAGCTGCTGGAGAAGGTAATTGCCAGGAAAATATCAAGCCAACTAGAGAGGCAAGGTGTTTTCCCACCTACCCTGGGTGGGTACCGTCCAAAAAGAGAAACCTGGACCAATGCAGCAGTCTTTGCCCACGATGTCTATGAAGGTTTTCCACTCAGGCACTGAAACCGTTTGCTGCAGCGATTGATCTTGAGGACGCATACAACAGAGTACCACTGGACTTTTTTACTGTTTCAGCTTCTTGAACTAAACGTAAGTCCATTCCTCCTTAGTTGGATCGCTGCAGCTCTCTTCCAACGGAAAGTAGTTTTAGATGTGGCAGTTGGACTTCGGAACCAACAACAATATATCCTGGCCTACCACAGGGATCACCATTATCTCCGGTACTGTTCAACGCCTACACAGTGAGAATCACCAGTGAGCAGATCACTGGACCTGGCAGGACATTGTTCATATGCCGATGATGTTTTAGTGTATCGTCAGGGTAAGGATAGAGAGGAGGTTGCTGTGGAACTACAAACCGAACTCAATCGCATAAGTACTTGGTGTGATGAAGCTGGGCAATGGTCAACCCAACAAAGGCAACAGTGACTTGGTTCTCGTTGAATAATATATTGTCAACAATCCAACACCAACTGTAATGCTGTGTTCAGAGACGGTGGAAAGAACGCAGGCAATGAATTACCTGGGGATACGGTTTGATCGAAGCCTTGCTTATAATGTGCACATAGACCAGGTGATAACAAAGGCCAAGCGGGGTTTGGCAGCGATGCGGGTGATGGCGGCAGCAAACTGTGAGCAGCGCCATCTATGTCTTCTGTACGAGGGGCTGGTCATGTCTGTTTTGGAGTATGCAATGGCAATCCTGACTGTCAGCCATAAGCAGATAGAAAGGATGGAAAGGATACAGAATGAAGCTATGCGCATTATTCTTGGATGTACAAGAGATACAGCATGCAGGGCGATGCGCTACCTTCTTGATTTTCCAACCATTGAAGAGAGAATGCAAGTTTGCAGGGCACGTGCCTACCTCAGAATTAACGCAAACACACAGCATCCACTGCATAGTGAAATTAGGAAGGTGAAGGGCAGCAGGTTAAAAAGAGGACGGTCGTGGATGGGTCAAGCCGAGGACATTCTTCAACAGGTGTGTTCACTTGAGGACTTAGAACCTGGCGAGGAGTGGGTGCAAGTGCCAACAGACTTCTGCACATCCTTTTCAGTTTGCATCCAACTAGATAGAAAATGCAGACAAGAAAATCCGGCTGCTGTTGAGGCTGAAGTACAAGCTGTTGATTTTCGAGAATTCGCTAGACAGTGACGCGGTCATCTACACAGATGGGTCGGTCGTCCGACATGTGAGAAGCTCATGGGCCTTTACAGCTCGGGCCGGAGGGAGAATTGTGAAGGAGGACTCTGGTGCTTTCACTGAAACCACAAGTAGCCTGACCATGGAAGTCATGGCAGTAAGTAAAGCAATAACATGGCTCGAGACACAGACATTCACTAGGGCTTGTTTCCTTAGCGACTCAATGAACATGATCAAGAGGATAGAGGAGGGGTCGATCCGAAGAGAATGGTTGCTGCCTCTGAAGCGGTCTCGGCTGGCAAAGATTAGTTTCATCTTCGTGCCAGGGCATGCGGGAGTACAAGGAAATGAGCGGGCTGACAAGCTCGCAGGTGAGGCTACT
Organism: Cepaea nemoralis; assembly: GCA_014155875.1. NCBI lineage: Eukaryota > Metazoa > Mollusca > Gastropoda > Stylommatophora > Helicidae > Cepaea > Cepaea nemoralis. The sequence goes on from JACEFZ010005361.1 coordinate 79,746, forward strand.
GTTGAGGGCGGACGCGCCATGGACCAGGCTGACATCCTGAATGCTCTACGAGAAGTGAGACTTTTGCAAGAACCAAGTGATGACTGTGAATCTACAACAATGGCCAGACTGCGAGAGCAGCAAATTAAAAGAGGGGTGGCCAAACAAGAACACTACGCAGGAAGCCAAAGAAGATTGATAAACCAACACAGAACTGGCATCGTTAGCCGCTACACGTTGCGGGATTTGCTGAGGAGGGGATCCGAGCACTTATGGACTGAATGGTCCGATGTGCAACGAGGATGATCTGTTGACTAACTAACTAACTAACTGTCAATCCATTCCTGCCTCTCATGTAACCAGACTGTCATATCCTCCCAGATGCTATCTTCTGTCTGCACCATCCGTGATCTCCTTCCCTTTACTCAGTGTCCTTTAGATAAATCAGACCACCATGCAGTTACTGTATATCATCATTCCTAGCCCACTTGTACGCCTTGGCCTGGTACATTGCAAATCTGGACTTTGACTGATGGAAACCCACGGATATATACCATTGCTCTAATTTTTATGTCTCTTGTACAACTCAAGACAATTCACATTCTTGATTCAGATTCTGATACATCCTGTGAGCAGGCAGCCTCCAGCCACATTGTCTGGTATTTCTTTTGGCAGGCTCTTTTCCTATTTTCTCTTCTGCTTGCTGAAGTAGTATTATCAGTGGTAACTGACATATCCCATTTTTTGTTGACACAATGGTGAAGCTAAAGCTTTCACTCCAGAACACAAGCTTCAGCAAGTCTGAGAATAAGCTGTTGCTTGTGCAGCATGTTATCTGCTCATCATCACTGACAGATCCAAGGCAATGATAATAGTCAGTACAGTTTGGTATTAGTGGCAGAAGTTTCCAGAATAGTATTGAGATCAGCACAAGACTGCCTTAGAGATTCCCATCTCCATATTTTTCCCTCAAGGCTTTCTTCCAAAGCCATGCATGAAGATCATAAGTTGGACTTTGAAGGTCAGGAGTTGGACTTTGCTGTCAGATTCACTTGATTGCACACGCCTTACAGCATCTGTTAGTAGTGGGAACTTATCCCCTGTACAATCCCTGGCCATGGTAGCCCTTTGAAGTCACATTTTCTACACATCCAATTTATGCTTTTTGTTTTCACTGTGGCTACCTCTGATTAATAAACGTTTGCTAATAAATTAAATTAAATCATTATAAATACTGAGTGTCTAAAATACTGGAGAGTGTGAGAAATACCATCATTGTAGAACTCAGTGAATGCAAATGCTCAACATCTCCTTGTGGTAGAGGATGGGCAATGTGCAAAAGTGTGGCCAAATATATCAAGACTTTTCAGTGATCAACACAGGATTTTAAAAAATGTACTGTTTAAAGTTAGTAGCCATGGTAGCAAAGTGGCAAGCATACCTACTTGTGTTTGACTCCCTCCCCCTTCCATAGCAAGGATTAAAAAATAAAATCGACCTGGGCTTCTACGTTAATCCAGCCTCAAAATGAGTACTAGGAGATGTTCTTGGAAGTAAAGGCAGATGGTGTGATATAGACCACATCACCCACTGAGTGTTGGTTGGTCCATACAAATATGGGCCTGGCACTATACAACTAAGTCATCCAGTACACTTAAAGGGGCATGGATAAAGGTTCTTTACTTATTTACTTACTGTTTAAAGATCAGTTATTGCCAAGACTTTAAAACAATCTCTTTTGATGCTTACGTTGTGACTAAAAGAATACTTAACAATCATAAGCAGGACATTAAATAAAAAGTTGATAACAATTATAACCCATTCAAACTACTTCCCTTTATGAATGGTTGGATTTATCTCTCCAAAATACTGACCTATTTGTCCAACAGGATGGGAAGCCATACGGAGCTCGATATATTGGATCTATGGTGGCTGATGTCCACCGAACAATTTGTTATGGTGGAATTTTTATGTACCCTGCATCTTCTGAAGCTCCAAATGGCAAGGTAAGTGTGCGTAAAGTGATTTTGAATTCTTTAAAGTAGGTTATACTGTCCAATGGGAGCCATGGTAGCATAGTGCCTATATGCTTGCCTGCCGCCCGGGTGGTCATGGGTGTGAATTTGTATCGGGGTGGATTTTCTCTTCTTCTTTGCGTTCATCCGGAGTGTTTTTCAGATGTGATTGCGGTGTGTCTAGTTAGGCACCCTTGGATCGAAACCCTTAGGCCAACACATCCGGCTTTTAGCGTGCATTTTTGACCAGGTTAGCATTCCTGGGAGACTCTCACTTTGTGGTACTGTCCACCTCCCAGCTGGTAAAGTTGGAAGAGTCGGAGACTGCACGGTCATCCCTCAAATGAAGGCAGGGACAGTCCATAGCATTTTCCGCCATCCTGGGTGGCTTCCATAATTGCAGGGCCGGCACATAGCGCCCTGGTACTGGGCACACAGAGGGAATCGTCACGTCCTGCTCATGGCTGCTTTAAATCCTCACTTCAATATATTGGGCATTTCGTTCACCCCGAGCCTTTCCCGCACAAACCAAGCTGGTCTGCAGTCAGTATCCACTAAGCGAGTTTTTCGGACATGTGCTTGTCGTTGTGTCCGTCAGAGCTGTTCCAGACACGTCGGACATTCGGAAACTACCTAGTCAGAGCTGTTCCGAACAAGAGCGGCATTCGGAAACTAGGTAGTCAGAGCTGTCCTAGCACGAGAGACATTCGGACGAGACATTTCACTCGGACGTAAATGCGTAGTGTCAATTTTAGTTTGCCACCCGTAGGACGACACTTCCGACTTCCAGCGGGCATTTTTAATGAGGTTAGCCATCCTCTGGTTTCGAGGCACGTTGGACTGTTAAGATGTCGCTAACATCTCAGCTGGTCAAGATAGAACGATGAACGACATCGTGGTCGGCCCTCAAGGGAAGGCAGGGGCAGACCATGAGCATTTCCTCGCTATCCAAGGGGGCTTCCATAATTGCAGAGCCGGCACATATTGCTCTGTGACTGGGCTCACCCGAGGAGGTGCCACGTCCTGTTCATGGCTGCTTTAGTTCCTCACTTCCATGTGTTGGGCAACTCGTTTGCCACTGATCGCTCAGGCACACACCAGGGACGGTCAGACTGCTAGCGACACCCACGCTTTTGACTTCGGACCATGCAATAGGTTCGCTCGCCGTGCGTTCCATTTGCGGCATTGAGACCTTCTTCCACTTTTGTCTACACTCTCTATGAGTTTGATACAGTTTTCGCAGCCACTTCTTCGACTGGGGCACTTTGACTTTTTGTACCGCTCACGAGGTAGGCTACTTGTGCTGCCGGATCAGCACCTTACCTTTCTTGCAGCGGTGAACGAGAAACGGCCTGGCCTCTCATCCGGGAATCTCTCATATCCCCCAGCTGAGAGCCTTAAAACTTCTATCCGACCTGAGCATGTAGCTTGTTCAGTATCACGCCTTTATTTTTCAAGAGGTGGCTATCGGCCCGGCTCTCAGGTTCGAGGGTTTGTGGCTTAGAGGCGTTCAGCCACAGCCCTCGACAGGGAGCCTTTTGTGTTTTGTCCGGACCAAGAATTCTGCCTTTGTGCGCCTGATATAAATTTTGGACTGCTATCCTCAGTCTCACCTGCAGAGCAGCAGGTTGTGTCTCTCTTAGTCTGGTCCCTATCCCATATGCTGTCCGATATGTAGTTTTTCACCCATCGGCAACCACATGGGGTCGATGGGACACGCAAGCTCCCCCACCACGGCAAGGTGGAGACACATCGGGGGAGCGACTGATTTAATGAGCCATTCGCGGTTTCACCGTGAGACAGTGTGAACTTAGACATGCATGGCTTAATCTTTGAGACAAGCATATGACTACTGGCAGGATCAACCAGATATCTATTGGTCAGACGGACTATTCACGCACATGCAAGCCAAGAGTAGCATCGCTAAAGCGCGCCCTCCCGGTACAAGGTGATACATGCAAAACCACTGGACGCCTACCGACGAGCTTACAAGCTACGCCGGCAGGACTAACCGAAAAAAAAAGCTATACCAGCTTACTGACTGCAGGCCCACTACTCATCGAGAGAGAGTGGGCGCTTATCGAGACTTTGTCGAACGGTCGTACAAATTTTGCTCTTTTGCCCGCTCAAACCACGACCCTGGCTGCACGATGCGGTTACATTCTTGAAACGCCTGCCTCGCTAACTCACGTTGGCTGGGAAGATCCCATTTTGGTGCACCTCACACAACCATCCGAGACAACGAACGCTAGACGCCGAACTGATCTAGCGAACCAGACCAGCCCCACGGGGTGGATTTTTAAAATTGACCTTGGCTCCCAGGTTGATCCAGTGTAAAATGGGTACCAGAAGATATCTTGGGAAGTAAAAACAGCAGACGTGATACTGTCCACATTCCCACCGAGTGCTGATTGGTTTATACAAATATAGGTCAAGCACCATATTCACAGTGTGGAGTAAGGCATTGCGAATGAGGTATATATATATATATATATATGAAGATTTGATCTTTTTCTATTATGACTCTTCCATCTTTTGTCTTTAGTCAGCCTGCTGATGTACGTGTTCTTTGATTAGTAAGCTCCTGAATTCTTTTTTGCATTAGTTTCACATTTTTACTGTTGTGTTGTTTTTCAATTTCTCTGCAATTTTTCTCAAGCCATGTTTCTTTTGCCTCCTTACATAAGGTTCGACTTTTCTGTGAATTTCTTCATATTTGGCAGGATTATTTTTGTTCTGTCTTCTTGTTTCCATTAGTTGTAAAATTTCTTTAGTCATCCATGTCTTATGGCCCACTTTATTTACTTTTGGAATAGTTTTTTATGTTGCACAACTGATTGAATTCTTCAGCATTTCCCATTGATCATCTACATCTTGAAATAGGATCTCTAGATCAGACAATAAATCAAATTTGTTCTTTACTTCTATGTTAAAATTATCTTGTATTTCTTTGTCAGTTTTCAATTTGCACAGGTCATATTTAGGGCTTCCTGCTGTATACTTGACTTTCTTTAACTTTACCCTCAATGTGCCTGTAATTAATCTGTGATCACTGTAACAGTCTGCATTTGGAACTGTTTTTACAACTGTTAACGCATTTCAAAACCTTTTGCTATTTGTGTTATAGAGAGGTATAATTCCATGCCTAGTTATTGTAAAAATCAGAAATGGAATAAAAATAAAGAAGAAAATGGTTGCAGATAGGTCAGACACTGAGCTTTTGAGACATCAGATCGTGTATGATGATGTCACATGCATCCAATGTGGACGAACATTTACCATACAAATTAGTCTGATCAGTCACATTTGCAACAGTCATGGGTTGTAGTTACTATGACTTATTTGAATAACAATGTAACAAACTATTGTCTGTCAAGAAAGCAAGGTGACAGCAAATTATTCAGTATGAGTATTGTTTTGAAAACATATTTTGCTTTATTGACTATTTACATGCTTTCTATAAAGTAAGACATGTCAACTCATTGTTTTTTTTTTCAATACAGTATCAAAATTTATGTGCATTGACTGGTCACAGATTGTAACAAACTTCTGCTTTCTTTCATGATAATATCAAACAATGGCATTTGAAGTAACTTAGGTCCACTGCGTTCCTAGCTGAGTGAAAAAAATAATTTAAGATGCTTGCAGATCTAAAAATTAATGGGAAAGACCTTAGAGTTGTAAAAAAACATGTATTGAAAATAACAAGCTGCCGTAAAGATGATAGTGAAGTAGGTAAATATCAGCCCATTAAGAGAGTGTGTCAGGGATGCATAATGTCTCCAATCTTTTTTCCTGATCACCATTGGGGGACATAACGTCAATAATATAAAATATGCAGATAATATAGTATTGATTGCAGACAGTGAACAGGATCTGCAACATTTAGTAGATGTGGTTGTTGTACACAGTGAAAAACTCGGGTTATAATTAAATTGCCTGTAAACAAAGCTTATGATTGTCTCTAAGAAGAAAGAAATACCAGAATGTAATATGCTGTCCTTTCTTTATCAAGCTTCGGCTGATGTACGAAGGTAACCCAATGGCTTACATTGTAGAGCAGGCAGGCGGACTGGCAATTGATGGCAAGCAGAGAATACTAGACATTGTTCCTAAGGATATTCATGAGAGATGTCCTGTCTTCATGGGCTCTAAGGAGGATGTCCAAGATGTTTGGGACATTTACAAAAAATATGCATCATAAATAATTTCAGATTAATTTTCATTGTTTTTTTTTTCAATACAGTGTCAAAATTTCTGTGCATAGACTGGTCACAGATTGTAACAAACTTCTGCATTGTTTCATGATAATATCAAACAATGGCATTTTAAGTAACATGGGTCCATTACGATCCTAGCTGAGTGAAAAAAAATAATTTAACTGAAATATTTGAACTCTATAACTTTTGTTTTGGTTTGTTTTCATTCATTACATTGTTTTGAGTGTATTAATATTTCTGTAAAATATATATTTGAAATAAACCAGAGGATATTGGGAGCTGTGGTAGCACAGCCGGTGGTCATATTTGAATCCCATCAAGATGGGGATAAAAAATAACTTGACCTGGACTCAAGGTGACCCTGTCTAAAATGAGTACTGGGAAACGTCCTGGATGTAAAGGAGGCTGGTATGCTATTGATAGTATCACCCATTGATTGCTGATTGGTCTATAACAAATTATACAAATATGAGACTAGTTAAACTTAAACCTAATATGCCTCATGGCATATAAAAGCATCCCTCACTTACTTTACTATATATCCAGTATGCCACAAGGCATGGGAAAGGGTCTGTTGATTACTTTACTTACAGAGGAAATTTAATGCATTCCATTTAATATCATATTAAATTAGTGGTTTGCTAAATCCACATGTTTATAAGCTGCTTATTAAATGCAGGAATTCACTGAGTGTCAATTATTTGCAGTCTCAACTTCTTTCTTAGAGTCCTTGCCATAGCCATATGTGACATAAATCGTCATGCCTGTCCACAGCCTTCTATGTGTGTGAATGCAAATAATTTGTGATATAGATGTTCCTCCATGCCATGATGCCAAACCGTTAAGCATCTTCTTCCTTCCAACTTTCTAACTGTCATGACACACGCCAGTCATCCTATGACATGTCCCAAGAATGTTTTCTTCTGACTGACATCAGTAAACCAGTCCTCTTTGTGAATTAACTTCTTTCAAGATATCTTCGTCATACTTTTTATCTGTCCATGGTGTTCATTCTTTGTAAAACCTCATACCTGCAGCTTCCACATAATATTTTTACTAATCTACTAATGTCCATGGTCACATCTGTACATCAGGAATGACCTAACAGAACTTCTCTTCTAAGTTCAGTAGACTAAGATATATTGCTTAGAATATTTTTCACCTTGCTTCTGTTTGAGCTGTTCTACATTTAACTTCTTGAATCTTCCATATGCTGTTATCAAAGTATCCAAACACTGAAAAACATTGATTTCTTCAGACTAGTCCCAGTTACTTGATGTTTCATTCTGGAAAACATGTTTCCTTGTAGTTAACATTACTTCTGTTTGTATACTCTTCAGACTAAGCTTTGATTTGACTTTCTGCTGCCATTTATCTACCATTTCGAACTTCACTGTGTTAAACTGAGGCCTTCATTTTGGTTCAAACTGTTGTTGTTTTGGTTTCTTTCTAAAGCAACATTTCCTTTGTATCATGTGGTGTATAAGTATATGGTTATAGCCTATATACATGTTTCCACAAGGGAAGTTTCTTTACGCACAAATTGCAAGTACAGATAACAAAAAGCTAACAAGACAAAAGCTGGAAAATATCAGATGACAAGTTGCAATGAATCTATAACCATAGATCAGGATACAATAAAAAGTTTTCCTTGTTCATGAACTGCGTAATGTTTTGTAAGTAGATTTTTAATGTTCTGACAAAATTTCTATTTGGTTTAACATGTTTTAAAATCTTTGCACTTTATATATTTTGTTCTACTGTATTCAAGAAGTGACTTTGTTAGTCTGTGATTCTGAATATTGTTTATTATCTCTTTTGCATCTATTGTTACTATACACATGCACACACATTTAGTGTATGCGCTTGATGTTATTTTATGAATTTTCTGATACGCAGTTAAACTAGTAATGGAAGGTATACAGTAGACTGTAACAAAAACAAAATTAGAGATTTGAGATGTGTATAATATGTAATGGATGTTAAAAGAATAATTTTAAACTAAAAATGCAAACTGCTGAATGGATTATCTAGTGTCTCTATTAGCACAAGATAGAGAAACAAGAGAGAAACAAGCACAAGAAGAGAAACACAAAACAACAAATACAATATCGGAGGTTGTCACTGACCACATCTCCCACCGAGTGCTGATTGGTCTATAAAAATAGGATCTAGCACCCTGCCCACTGCACCTTACGGTGTGCAAACAGGACTTTCCTTGCTACTTACTATAATTTGGCACAGAATAGATTGACATACAGTATTAAGTGTATGCAAGAATATTTTTATTGTGTGACATTGTATTTGCATTGTTATATTTAAAACAGTGTCTCGTTAATGAACATTTCCATTCATTTTGTGTATTGAGAATTAAATTGTTGTTCAAATAAATGAGCTTTTATTGACTACATACTTATGTATGTAAAGAAACGTTGCTAGTATTGTAATTTGTGCAGCATTACTTGGTGTTGGTTTTGGTAGTTTCATATAAAACAAAACAGAATACTAGTTAAACTTGTACAGAGTTTTCTGCAATGTATTACCATAATAAAAACTCCATATTATCGGCCACAGTCTATGTTATCCGCACATTATATTCATTTAAGGTAGTGTGTGTCTTAAGCAGAGGTAGATGTAACTAATATAATCAGGAGCTAGCACCTTTTCTCAGGAGCCAGGGACCTTTTTCTCAGGAGCCAGCATATGTGCTTGCACAAATGGACTAAGAAAATGATTGAAAAGGTGAAAATTTCCAGGCACGGTGGCCACTGCAGCCTGGATTGTTTACCCTAGTCTCTAATTATAGAGCGTATTTTAATGACTGTGCAGTGTTTGAAAATAGGCCGGTCCAAGTTTTGTATTCACCCTCTGAAAGTTCATGCAACAAAAGTAGGTAAATACAAAACTGAATCAGCAACATTTTCAAACACTGCACAGTCATTATAAAATAATAATATAGATTTTGCAACTTTCTATGGTCTTTGTAAAGAATCACTTTCACTGTGCTCAGATATCACCATAGGAGCCCACTTCATATTCATACAAGGAGAACCTCTCCACAAGGATATTACTAGGAGAATCTCTCACAAGGATCAAACTAGGAGGATCTCCCCAAAGTTCACAAGGAGCATCTCCCACAAGGATCATACAGGAGGATTCCCAAAGTTCCAAGGAGAATCTCTCACAAGGATCATACTAGGCGGATCTCCTCACAGTTCCCAAGTAGAATCTCTCCACAACGATCATACTAGGAGGATCTCCTTGGCAATATCTGTGGGGTGGGCAGAGCCATTACTTCACTATATTTCTGGATAGGTTCTGTGTGTAGGGATAGGTGTAATCTGTCTACCGAACCCCTCCATTGCCGGACCCTGCTTTCTCACTATCTTCAACCTAGGGGAGCTAACCACTAGGGCTCAGTTCCAACGACATAATGCAACTCTGGTGTTGTCATCAAGTTCATAATGCAAAATTGTATTATATACAATAGTGAGGTAGAGGGCAGTTCTAGATTGAGGTAGAGAGCATCAGAAATAGATAGACACAGGACACGCAGGTTAAAATCCGAGTTTCATCCTAGGCGGCACTTGTCTAGTCGTCCCATCCAGCTATAGCAGTCACTTCACCGGATGTTGGCAGATCCTCTTTCGACACGTTCAGAATGGCTGGACTGTTTGACAGTGGTTGTCGACTTCTCTGGAAACAAGTTCAGGTTCTGGCACACTCTCGGTAGTCGATGTTGGCGACAGAAAAGTTTATAAAGACTCTGGACACATTGTTCACATGGCCCATGCTAACAGTTCACAACGATGTCCCTGAAAGTCACTGGACTGACCAAGGTCCTGAACGGGTCAGGTGTATCATATAAGTTCAAACACAATACACACTCGTTGAAGCGTCACAGCTCACCTCTTGGACAAAGTCACTGTGGGCCTCAAAGGCCTGATAGTGTAAGACCTTTGATTCATTAACAATGTCTTTATGAGCCTGATCACGTAGTGCATATGAGGTCTTAGCGCAGTCTATATGGGCCTCAATGGCCTGATAAGGCAACGAATAAGTCATCTTTTACCTGATATAGCATTGCAGGAAAGAAGTGGCCAATGGTGCTTAAGAATCTGGCACTCAGATCATCTACGGGCCGGCAACTATCATGGTCGACGGGAACGCGTCAGGCTGACGCCAGGCGCTGCTCGTACGCTGGGGAGCTCACGCATTTACCCATGCTGCATTAGCCATGTTCCTCCATCGTATGCCAGGCCTGAGATATCTTCTTGGTTCACACTCGAACGTAGGTACTGCAATGAGAGAAGTTGGTGCAAGTAGCCTGCCACAGCCTATGGGATTAACTAAAGAAAAGGCACTACACCCTCAGTCTAGGTAAATATCAAATATGTTCACCCGATCCTTCTCATCTGCGAAAGAGTGTAGACAGCAGTGACCCTGGGACCCTCCTCAGTCAGGCAGCCCCTAGAACAGTTTCATCAGTGCAGACCTGGGTAGCAGCTTGGATAGGCCCGGTCTCTCCATCTCAGGTAACCATGGTAACTCACCGGTCCTGACAACACTCAGTCTTTCTCACTCCTTTCATTCATTGCTTCAGAGTGTAGGGATCTGCTTAAGACCTAGTGGTCCCGACAGGGGACTCGTCTTCCTGACGACTCCTCTTCGGTATTACACTTGAGTCAGTTTCTCCTCTGGGCCTCACTCCCAGATATTGGAGAAACGTTATCTCATAGGCGGCTCTTGCCGTCATTAGAGATCGATTGCATGCAGCTGCGGTAGTCATTCTCCCTTTTAGTTCACAGGATAAATGTAAACGAAATACTTGGGTCTCTTCCCAAATATAACGCGATCAGTACATTCCCTTTGGGTCACCCCAGTTTAGTGGTGTGACTTCATAGCGGACCCGTTGTGATCCGAATGTTCATTTGTAGAAGCCGTCTGGTTCCTTTGTATCTACAGCCCCTCTTTCCCATTGGGGAGAGGGATAGTTCCCCATTGATACCCAAGCAGAGAATGATAGCTTAAGGACCAGTAGAGGACAGTAGAAAGATCGCTCAATCCACCGTTCGAAACTGCGGTGATGCTCCCTCATTAGGGTCAGTCGTATATATCCACTACGTAACTCAGCAGACGCTCCCTTCCGGCCTATCACAGTATCCCGGTTCGATATCGACAATAGTAACACCGTCGAACTGGCTTCTATTCGTCTCTCTTCATCACAGCAATTGAGTCGTCCTTGGCTCCGTTCGTCGGCAGTGAACAGCCACACCTCACCCCCCTGTGCCAAGGAATACGCCCCCGCTCTTCGAACATCATTCCGGAAGCTAGGTCATGCATAGCTCTTTTAAATGTGCATAAGCTTACGGGCCTCCAGTTAATTTAATAACAACTAGTTGGAGGTGGGAATGACGCGCTTTAAAGCTGAATTTGAATGCAAAATATTACCCGCCCCAATTTAGCTGTCTTCGATCGATAACGCCTACTTAATATGCATGACCTAACTTTGCGCTGCACATAGCTAATTAGCTTCACGGGCGACAGAGATCGCTTACTCGCTTTGACACCGGTAAGAAATTAAGAGTAAATTCATTTACCTTCAGACATGAACACCTCTTGTCCTACAGGCACTATCACATGTAGAGAATATGTACATTCTATGAATACACGAAGAACCGCTTGATAGGCGTCTACTCAGTGTCGCAGCCAACCACACAACTGGCGAATGTTAACCGCCGACCTTGGAGAAATTCTCCGGAAAGGGGGAACTTCGCCTACAGCAAGACAAGCGACTTTCTCGGGATGAGCATGCCCCAAGTACATGTGACGCAATTTCGGGAGTTGAGCTCGTTCTGGGGTCAAGCGAAAACTCTCAGAATAGAGCTTCGAGAATCTTGGAGAACAGCCCAGGCAGGAGAATTCCCGTCGGGCTACCATCAGCTAGAAATAGCGCGGTGGTCTCCCGTGTCAGAACTGGCCGCGAGGCAGAACCTACGACTGATCATGTGGCACTCCTCAAAGTTCACAAGGAGAATCTCCCCTCAACGATCATACTTGGAGGATCTCCTCACAGTTTCCAAGGAGAATCTCTCCATAAGGATCATACTAGGAGGATCTCCTCAAGTTCCCAAAGAGAATCTCTCCACAAGGATCAAATTAGGAGGATCTTCCCAAAGTTCACATGGAGAATCTCTCCACAAGGATCATACTAGGAGGATCTCCTCACAGTTCACAAGGAGAATCTATCCACTGCGCACAAAAGAATCTCACCGTAGTGCACAAGGAGAATTTCCCACAGTGCATGAACTCAGTAATACTATTTTGTGGGTAGGTTTCAAATTTGGAAATTTAGCCTGGCCAGCAGCCTATTCAACCTAGTCATTATAATTTAAAATTGTGGAGCGATTTTTAACATGCACAATGTGCACACACATTTTTAACATGCACAATGTGCACACACATTTTTAACATGCACAATGTGCACACACATTTTTAACATGCACAATGTGCACACACATTTTTAACATGCACAATGTGCACACACATTTTTAACATGCACAATGTGCACACACATTTTTAACATGCACAATGTGCACACATATTTTTAAACCATGTCCGAGAATAGTGGGTGTGTATGTGTGTGTGTGTGGGAGAGAGAGAGAGAGAGAGAGAGAGAGAGAGAGAGAGAGAGAGAGAAAGAGTGAGAGAGAGAGAGAGAGAGAGAGAGAGAGAGAGAGAGAGAGAGAGAGAGAGAGAGAGAGAGAGAGAGAGAGATATGGATAATGTCATTCCGTGTGGTTGTACAATGCCTCTGATGTCGTCAATCCATTTTTTTCTTGGACGTCCTCGTGGTCTCGTCGCAGATGATCTTTGATGTAAGGTCCAGTGATGGTAGTTGCTGTTGTTGCATTCTAACGACATGGCCAAACCACTTGATCTTCTGTCTTTCAATAAATGTGGCACAAGGTGTTGATCCCACTGTCTGTCTGATAGTAGCATTTCTTACTCGGTCTCGGATTGTTAAGTTGGCAGCTCTCCTCAGGCAGCTCATTTCGCAGGTGTTGATTTTATGAAGGTGTAATTTGGATAAAGTCCAGGTTTGAGGATGGTAGCATAGGGTTGGTGTGAATATGCTGTTTATTATCTGTCGTTTTGCGGACATGGGTATGTTTGGATGTTTCAGTAAGGGTGATAGTTGATATGTAAGTGCATTAGCTGATTTCAATTTCTCTGTCCAATCTGCCATCTTCTGTGATCATACTTCCAAGGTATTTGAATTCTTTAACTTGTTTCAGAGGTGTGTTATTTATATGTATACTTAGTGGGCCTGGCGATCTTGCATTACTTTGGTTTTGGCTACTGCTCACCGAAAACCCACCTGACACTGAAGCTTGCCCAGACAACATACTTGAAGAGAATGGTAATTGCTGATTACCTTCTTCTTCTCTTTCTGGCATCTATCCCCCTTTGAAGCTGCTCCGTGGTAAAGTAGTCAAGCCGTTTGACTCAGGCTGCAAAGGTTGTGGGTTCGATTCCGGGCCACGTCCTTTGGTTCACGAGTGAAATTTTTCGGAGACTCCTGTGGGTCATCGCTAGAACTACGGAGTTCGTGCTTTGTGCAACGCTTTCTGCGCTGCGGAAAGAGACCGAGCCATATGGGATAAAACCCGGTGCAATGAAGTCGATCCTGTTGACTTTTAAGGGACTGTTTAAGACTGTCAGCCAACTCACGGTAAGCCTCCCTATTGTTTACTATCTTCTGCAGTTCTCTTCATGCCCACCCCATATTATTCATCTCTGTCACTAACATTAATTCTCCTCTTCATGTATTTTTAGGTCTCCCTCTTTTTAACTTGCCCTGAGGGTTCCTGTGAAGGAACTTTCCAGTTATACTATTATAAGGTTTTCTCAATATGTCGCTTATGTAAAGAATGATAATTCCCTTCTGTGGGGATACACAGACAAGGAACCCAACGGGATTAGCTGTAGAGGAACTTATTAACACTACGACTGTCACCATACTCCAGAATGCTTACTCCTCACCAATTCCGTATCACTGAGCCAGTAAAACAGAAAGCAAACCAGATCTGTGTGGGTGGCGGGGTAGGAGTATCCCCTATCAAAGGTGCCCTCCTTCCCTCCGCTAGCCTACGGGACACTCTTGGGCAAGGTGGAGTACCCGTTTAGTCTACCAATCAGGGTTACGTGAAGCCCTTAGTGCAGGTGGTGGATGAGGTTGAAGAGCAGCCGACAGATAGTTGTGGGTTATGGTCTCCAGCTTCACGACGGTAGGCGGATGATCTCTTTTGTGAGGAGACAATGGCTACGGTCACTGACCAGTATGGCCGCTGCTAAGAAGGAAAGCAATGGCAAACTACCTTCTTCACAGATGCCAAGAACATTATGCTTTGCGATATCATTGACATTCAGAGAAACGGCGTAAATAGGTGCTCCATTGGAGGCAGCCATCAGCACAGGTAGGATAGTCATGTGCATCAGGTGACTCCAGACCGTCAGCAGGCTAATGGTGCAAAAGATTATTATCATTAAAGATAGGAGCCTGGAATGTCAGAACAGTGAATGCAGATGGAAAATTGGATAACATCAAACAAGAAATGGAAAGAGAGAATATTAATATATTAGGAATAGAGACATTAGACGTAGACAGTCAAAATTTTTTGGGCATGTTATGAGAAGAAATGAATTGGAGAACTTGGTGACAACTGGCAAGATCGAAGGGAGGAGACCAAAGGAAAGATCAAGAATTAAATACCTGGATGGCTTGGCTACGTGGCATGATCGAGACAGAAACACGGAGCTGATCCACGACCCTGGTGATCGAATGGGATGGCAAAACATGACCGCCCACTCTTATCGGCATAGCACATGATGGACTGAAACCAGATCTCACCTTGATGGCAACCCATAGTTAGTCAGTTAGTCGCGTTCCAACTTCACAGCAAACGGGTCGTCCCATTATGCTTCGTTCCTGTGGCAGTGAATATCACACAAATGATCCTCACTGCCCCATGTGAAAAGTGGAATAGACAAGAGTCTCGACAAACCAACAGCCCGCACACGTACACAGTGTATAATGCCGCCGTCAGAATGCCAAGACAAATGCAGATGCACATCAGATGAATGTTTCGACCCCTTTACCTTCCTAACATTCTCAGGGGGCGAGCCCGTCTGGGTCATGACTTCCAGACGTCTTTCTCCTGTCATGCGTATCTATCGAGACTTTCCCTTGTCGACTTCGCAGTGACTGTTGTTTCGGTCTCATTGTGAGGTGGTACTCTTCTGGAGAGTTTTTTGTGTTACCGTGATTGTTCTTCTTGAGAGACGGTGACTAACATTGCAGGCAAAATTGAACTGTTTACTGCGTATCCTTATAATTAAATCATTGCAGTCTACTAAAGAAACAATTCCACAAGGTATGCGAAGTGGTAGAAGCATCACAGTTGTAAAGTCTGAGTGCACGGAGGAATATGTGGCCAATCCTTGCCCCATGTACTGGAGAGTTTGCAAAATATAACGGTCCTAACGTTTCACATACCGACAGCATGTACCTGCGGTACAACTTTGCCTGCAATGATACACCAGAAAAGTGTACAGTAAATGAAAAGTGGGGTCAACTTAAGGAAACTCTTTATAAAACTGCCGTAGGGGTTTACGGCACTGTGGATCATAAGAGGCAGGACTGGTTTGCGGCAAACAGCCAGACTCTGCAGCCTTGATTGATAAGAAGAAGATAGCTCTCTTAAGAAACAAGGAAGACCACGCGTAACACTCTGAGTGAGCTAAAGCAAGCTTAGGAAGGGTGTGCAAAAGGTTGCCAGGCAGTATGCAAATGATTTATTGGATAAAGTTATGTGAGTCCATTCAA
Source organism: Cepaea nemoralis (assembly GCA_014155875.1). NCBI lineage: Eukaryota > Metazoa > Mollusca > Gastropoda > Stylommatophora > Helicidae > Cepaea > Cepaea nemoralis. The sequence continues at coordinate 95,849 of JACEFZ010005361.1, forward strand.
ATCGCAAGTGATAAGGGAAACATCAGAAGTACGTATGAAGGAATAAAGAAAGCGTGTGGTCCAGTGATAAAAAGAAGTGCACCATTGAAAACCTTGACTGGAGAAATCATAACTGATAAGAAACAACAGATGGACAGATGAGTAGAGCACTATTTGGAGCTTTACTCAAGTGAGACCAAACTAGCGGATGATGCCCTTAACGCCATAGAGGCTCTACCAACTCTTGACCACCTGGACACACTTCCCACCATAATAGAAGTTAAGTGTGCTATAAATGAACTTGCATCTGGCAAAGCTCCAGGTAAGGATGGGATTTCCAATAGAGGTTATTAGGAGTGGGCAAGACTCACTCACTCTACAGATCCACCAGCTAATAGAGCTATGCTGGCGAGAAGGACAAGTCCCACAGGATTTCAAAGATTCAAGCATCATAACACTGTACAAGAACAAGGGCGATCGGAGCGACTGCAACAACTATAGGGGTATCTCACTTCTGTGTATTGTTGGAAAAGTATTTGCCAGAATTGTTCTGCGCAGACTTCAAGTCCTAGGAGATCAAATCTACCCCGAATCACAGTGTGGCTTTCGATAGAACCGGTCTACCATTGATATGATATTCTCATTGCGACAAATGCAAGAAAAATGCCGTGAACAGAATCAACCACTGTTTATTGCCTTCATCGACCTCACTAAGGCATTTGATTTGGTCAGTCGTGAGGGTCTGTTCAAGGCACTAAAGAAGATTGGCTGCCCACCAACTCTTCTGTCCATTGTGGAATCGTTCCACACAGGTATGAAGGGTATAATCAAGTTTGATGGCTCAACTTCAGAAGAGTTTGAAATCAAGAGTGGAGTTAAGCAAGGTTGTGTACTAGCTCCCATCCTCTTTGGAATATACTTTTCACTTCTACTGAAATATGCCTTTCGTGATCAGGATGGTGGTATATACATTCACTCACGCTCAGATGGCGGCCTCTACAATGCTCATAGATTGAAGGCCAAGACCAAAATTAGGAGGGTACTGATCAGAGAGTTGCTTTTTGCAGATGATGCTGCAGTTACGACCCACTCTGAGGAAGAATTGCAATGTCTACTATCTGCATTCTCCAATGATTGTTCTGAATTTGGTTTAACAATTAACAAAAAGAAGACACAGATTATGTCACAAGGTGCACATGGGGTACTATCAATCTTTATTGACGACGCCGAACTAGAGATGGTAGACCATTTTACATATCTAGGATCAGTGGTAAATAGCAAATTATCCCTAGATCAGGAAATCAACATCCGGATTGGTAAGGCAGCAACAACAATGAACAGGTTAAGAAAAAAGAGTCTGGGAGAACAGGAAGCTTACTGCCAAAACAAAAGTCCTTGTCTATCAAGCCTGTGTCCTTAGTACTCTTCTTTATGGCAGTGAAACCTGGACAACTTACTCACACCAAGAGAAACGTTTAAACAGCTTTCATATGCGGTGTCTGCGAAGAATTCTTGGTATTAAGTGGCAAGACAAAATCACAAATACTGAAGTATTGGAAAGATCAGGTTGTGTGACGGTTTATTCCATGCTCAGTCTTCGTAGACTTAGATGGATAGGACATCTTAGGAGGATGGATGATGGTAGAATACCAAAGGACATCTTTTTTGGTGAATTACAGATGGGTAAGAGATCTCAGGGTCGGCCTCTACTACGATACAAAGATGTGTGTAAGCGGGACATGATTGATACAGGCATTGATAATGCATAGTGGGAGCAAGTCGCCGCTGAACGTGTTGCATGGAGGGCAAAGATCAGAAATGGAATAAAGACAGAGGAGAAAATTATTGCAGATAAGTCACACACCGAGCGTGTGAGACGTAAGATGGTGCATGATGGTGGAAATGACCACGTGTTCACATGCACCCACTGTGAACGGACATTTACAGCGCGAATTGGCCTTATCAGTCACATTCGCTACCGCCATAGGTAACAGTTATTATGCCTTTTTAAAGCACAAACTATCGTCTGTCAAGACGGCAAGGTGCCAATGAATAGAAGCATCACAATTTTAATGTCTGAGTGCACGGAGGAATATGTGGCTAATCCTTGCCCCATGTACTGGAGAGTTTGCAAAATATAACGGTCCTAACGTTTCACATACCGACATCATGTTCCTGCTGTGAGACTTGTTTTATGTGTGTTTGTTTGTGTATCCATAAACACAATGGCAATTATTAATTACGAACCACGTTGTCGATAGATGTATACTCCTGCAGTGAGAGTAGAATTTCCTAACACCTCGCGACAGACAAGAAGACCAGGCTTAGCATCGAAAACCAACCTTTGTTTTAGAAATTAAATTCATGCTTACAAAGATGGGCAGGCACTCAATCCTACCACCAATGTTGATGTCAAGGCCCAACTTATGTAAAATCGATAAAATAGTATGAATGTAGATATATGGTTAATCTACTGGTTGTTGTTCGTTTCCCAGGCAAGCAGTTAAACGTCCGCCAGTAGATTTGAGTAGATAATTGGGGACGTCTGAATAACACCTGTTACCTGAACGATTGTTAGAAATGGTAAATGACACTGTTAGTGCACTGTTAGTCAAAACGTGACTGGGAAAGTAGTCACTCGGATCGTGAAGGTAATATCGAACAACACCTGTGCGTTTATGTTTAAATATCAACCGGGGAACTCTTTGAAGCCACTAAGACACATGACCAATTAGTACACTTGTTCCTGCAGCGAGGCGCTGTCGTAATTTGGAGGTGACAAGTTCGAATCCCGGTCGGTAACAATAGCTTTAATATTTTATGTTGTTTAGTGCGTCCTGTAGTCTCTAATTCTTTCCCCTACTGCTATGTGTGCCAAACAATATGTGTGCATTTATTTATGAACAGTTTAAGTCGTATGGCAGTACTGGTAATGAACAGTTTAAGTCGTATGGCAGTACTGGTAATGAACAGTTTAAGTCGTATGGCAGTACTGGTAATTGTGTTATGGTCGCGAATGACAGAGTACCGGTGTGACAATGCAAAAGGTCAAAATAACGGTGTAAGTCATATAAATACGACTGTTAAGTGACATTCTCCAACCATTATGACCCGGATGAATGACTGATATTCTATTAGCAGATATACTGAATTGTAACAAAGTTAATTGCACGTCCTTTACAAAACGTCGCTATCAATCCCATCATGTATAGTTATTTGTGATCTTCAAAGCAATTTTACATTCAGTAGTATACCATTACTTTCTGAAAGACCGACGCTCATATCATAGTGAAAATCGACATAGGGCGGTCTGCTACCAAATCGCATGTGGCTGATTTCTAACCCGGTATGTGTGATTGTTTAACGGCGTTCACTGCCTCTAAGTCATTGAGATTATGGAGTGATAAAAAAATGAAAAGGAACAACATGAAGACACTGGGCTCATAGATCACAATAGAAGGGTGGCCAGCAGACAGACAAAAACAAGTTGTATTCATTACACGTATTCTTTAATTACTGCAGAAGGTTGAGAGTATTTTGATAGCTCATGATCTGAGAACTGTGCCCGTCTGAGGAGCTGGGAATGCTCAAATGTTTGTGCTGCTGATGTTGTAACACACGTATGCAGCAAGAAAATTGGATTGTAGTCATTTCAGCATATGTCGTACAACCTGTTCCATTCAGCGCAGGAAGCATTCTCACTCCCGTCGAGCCACTATATTTAAAGGTGTACATCAGCGAGCATGAACAATAAGAGGAGATGAAATCAAAACAGGCATGCGTGAATGTAATAGAAAGGAACCAGAATAAGACATGTGGCAGCTGGATATACACTATTCCAGAGTTTACTTGGAAGACTACCATTGTATCTTTGGCCGCTGCCGAAAAATCTTCTCTAGCTACGTAACAGAAATAATTGCATTAGAATAGACTTTAGGCCCAATATATACTTGTCAGGTCTTAGACTTCGCTACCGTATAACTGTAGACAGCATTAAATGTTTCCTCTTAGAGCCGATGTTGGGCGGCGCTCACCAAACCGACACTCCACATAGTGCCAGTAGGTTTGGGCTGAGGAACACAATTGGGAGGTTACTCACCTTTTCCTAGTGCGAAGAAATGCAACCCAAAGACTAAATGTCATGGCACGGCAGGCCAGGCCCTAAGCCTTAATCGGCATCAAGTCTAGAAAGGAAGCTCCGACAAGCGGAGAGTTAGAGCATTGCTTTGCTGATCCGGTAGCTTCTGCGTGTTGCTGTTACCTTTCCTCTGGATTAATCTAGGCAGGCCGAGAGAGAGAGAGAGAGAGAGAGAGAGAGAGATAGAGAGAGAGAGAGAGAGAGAGAGAGAGATCATACTGCATGGATAACTCACGGGTTCTATAATTCAGCCCAAGCTTTGTGCTATAGAAAGGTGTAACTCCATTCCTGGTCCCCACTATGGATTGCAATTATTATACCTTTTTTCAAACCTAGTGTAGCAATTTATCGTCCATCAAGACTGCAAGGCAACAGAAGACCGAATAAGTTTACATTTGTAAAGAAGTAAAGAAACACTTTCTTCTTCTTATAGTCCATGCGGTATGGCGATAGTGATCAGGTCTGCCACAACCTTCTGTCTCTTGTGCTGCCAGTCATTTCTGATACCGATGCTACTTCATTTCATGATGTCAAACTGTCTAGTATCGCCTCTCTTGGCTTCCCCCTGCCTCTCTTCCTCTCCAACATTTCGGTTGTGACGACATACTCCAGTTTTCCCCTTCTCATGACATGCCCAAGGAATGTGGTCTGTCTTCTTCTGATCCGATTAACCAGTTCTCTTTAACTTCCAATTAACTTCTTTTAAGGTGTCTTCCTTGGACTTTCTATCCGTCCAAGGTAATCTCATCCTTCTTCTATAAAACCGCAGCTTCCACATAATCCCTCACTTGTCTGCTAATTGTCCACTATTCGTTTCCGTACATCAGAAATAGCCCAACATAACTCTTGAGGATTCTTGTCATCGCCTCGACTGACAAAGATAAATTTGGCATCGAAGTCACTCACCAGTGGATCTTGGTAACCCAGGGATTGAAAAAGCCGATACACTTTCCACAAGATGAGCAGCACTTTCACAGTTTCCACCACATCACTTGAAAGCTGCATCAAATCCCGAGACACATTTACAGACATGAATGCATGAATCAATTAGTCAGATCTTAAACTGGACACTCGCTCTTCAATCAACAAAATAAACCAAACTTTGAGGACCTAATTAAACAACGTCATAAATTAATTAATTAATTAATTAATTAATTAATTTAGTAGCGTGTTCTTTTCAGAACATCGCTCCCAGGAACCTTACGGAAAACTTCTCGGTCGTAAGCAAGATGTCTCGCGTACGATACACCCATGTGGAGATCATCTGCCACTTCTGCACCCATCTACTCTTTGGCCTTCTTCCATGGTTGTTAGGGTTTCTTGGCAAGTTTTGCAGAAGGTAGTTTGAATTAAACCATTACAGGGGGAAAACAGTCTCATAGTACAGTGGTTCTCAACCGGTGGGGAATTCTCCCCCCCCCCCCGGGGGGAATTTTAGAGTTTCCAGGGGGGGGGGGAATTAAGATTATTTCAAGATCGTGTTAATATAAGAACCCATTACTTGACATTGTTTTTCCCTTCATACTGTACGGTTCTGTACGTCTCACCGTTCTAATATTCAATTTATAAAGTGAGTAGACCCACAAATCATGTTTTATGTGGACGTCTAGACTTGTTTTAGTATGTGCTATTAAATTTAGCTTACATCATTACATATACTGTGTAGGTGGGGGGGGGGGGGGGGGGGGGGGGGGGGGGGGCGGGCGGGGCGGGATTTTTAGGTAGGAAATACGAAAGGGGGGAATGACATTCTGAAAATATGGTGAAGGGGAGCACGGGCCAATTTTTAGGTAGGAAATACGAAAGGGGGGAAATGACGTTCTGAAAATAAGGTGAACGGTGGCATGGGCCAAAAAAGGTTGAGAACCACTGTCATTGTAGGTGACAAATCAACAAACAGTTGGTATAAAATAAATTCCCTGCGCGAACCGACCTGCATGCACTACTTACAGTGTCAACACTCCGTTGAACACCCACTGCTTTGTAACCAAGATGGCACATACCCGCAGTACTAACTTCCCTTACTGCACCCACAATAAACAGCACATAATACCTCACAGTAACATATGAGGACGGTGATCTGCGCTTTTGACAGAGATGCAATGGGCTGCCAAGTGCTTTCTGCTCACAGCTAAAATAATTATGTCATCATCGTCATCATCATCATTGTGAGCGGCTTGTGACGACATAAAACCATTTCCATTTTTCGTTTAACACACTTTATAAGAAGCACGTAGTCATTATGTGTGCATCACAGCATCGCGTGAGTTGTTTATAATAACAAAACAGGGAAAAAAAAAAAACTATAGGGAAACGGTTGGGAAAAATAAACTGTTTCAGTAAATAGGTTACACGGGTGAACTACGTTTAGCCTGCCAGTCGTCAAAACTGCCAACACTAAACTTTCACTGACGTCCTACTACTGGTGTCTGCATTATCCAGTTTGTCCGAAAGCTGTCGCACCGTTGGTAGTTGAATTCACTGTGCTGAACAGGTAAGTGTACCTCACTCGAGCAAAACATGGTCGCTTCGTATTAAAACATTTCATTTCTCCAGACGTTGTTGATAAATCATGATATAGTTAGCGTTGGCAGCCCGCTAGCATGGTGGCTAGACACTCGCCTACCGGCCCAGTGGTCGTGGGTTCAAACTTGCATCGAGGAGGACTTTTAAAATTAACCGAGGCTCTCAGGTCGACCCAGCCTAAAATGGATACCAGGATATGTCTTGGGAAGTAAAGGTGACCGGCTTGTTATTGAATACATCAGCCATGAAGTGCCGATTGGTGTATAAAATATGGGTCTAGCATCGCGTGCCCAACACACCTTAAAGTGTATACAAGGGATCTTTATTTACCACTTACTTACAATTAGCGTACTCGCGCGACATGAGATCTGGCTGAGACTCAGTACTCCCGAGAAAAGACCAGGCAGACACACGCTCCGATTACAACTGATATCATAAGTATTAGGACTCTTCGCTGGTTGTTGAAGATTGGACAGAGCTCGTATGGGAATGTCCCGAGTGTTGTGATGAGGGTTCTTAACTTAACTCAGTTAGCGTCAGGTGCAAGTGTCCTGCTGTGTGCTACGTTCATTACGGCATGTAGAAGCTTGAGTTTATCCTTTGCTCGAAGTCTCATAATCGGTTAATAATGTGGTAATTTACCCTGGCTTTCCACACCCACGTGACTGTGGTCAACGTCCTCATCATTGAGCAAACTTTTAAGTTGCCAGGAGAAGTGGATACCCTACTCTGTGGTATTCTCGCTGACAGCAAAAAGAACCCAAGAAATGTGCGCGATTACTCGATCAAATGACTACGTAAATAAAATAAAACAGCAAGTGCTTTGTCGTCATTTTTCATCACCCAAATACTGCTGTTATCAATATACTAAATTAATATGTCGTGTTTATATTACATTAAAAAAAGTATAAGAAGGAGACAAACAATGTTCTTTAGTCATGCAATGAGAAGAAAGATTTTGGAGAAAATCGTGACGACTTGAAAGATCAGCGGTAGAAGGGACAGGGCGAACAGAAAGAAAAGACGCTGAATGGCCTGGGCGGTAGCATGGAGGGATATGATTAGTAGAACTGATCCTGTACACCAAGGACCGATATCTATGAACATGAATGCACGCCTACAACAGCTGACAGGGCACATGATGGTAACGTTCTGAAATTCATGTGACATCTTCACTCTGTTGAACATCGTATTATAACATACTTGCTTGTTCAGTTATGTCACTATGCTTATACCAACTAATGATTAGTTAGTCTAGACCTGTACTTTGTAACATTTCTCTAGGTCGCCACCACACCCCCACCCCACCCCCCTCTCTCTCTCTCTCTCTCTCTCTCTCTCTCTCTCTCTCTCTCTCTCTCTCTCTCTCTCTCTCTTATAATAGCTAAAAGGGCGACTGAGATGGCAGGACTGGATGTAGGGCTTACTTAACTTGCCAAGATCCTGAAGCACCTCTACGAGGTGCCAGCTATTCATAGACTAGGTTCCCATTCTGGATAACGTTTGCTTGCAACGCCTCTCCACAAATGTGAAGTTGCTCACCTGCTAGTTTTTGTGCTCGAAAAAGGAATGACAGCCCTGAAACACATAATGTGCAATTCCGTGCGAGATCTGGAGGGCAGTCCTTACACCAGTCTTACTTCGATAAATATAAGTCCAAACTACCTGAGCTTCAACATACCAGACTTAGGGTGCTAAACTCAGTCTCTATAAGATTACAACCACTCAGCCATAACAGCCTAGTAACCCTTGAACTCTGGTCAAATTTAGCTTCTGTTGGCTACAGTTTACTAAAACCTCACGGTTAAGGTATTGATAGACAATTATATGTTTACTGATTATAAGATCAAAGCACATTCCGTAATCTTTTCTCATTATGTCCTAGATATTTATTACTATAACCCACTGTACCTTGTTAATTAACATGTTTCTATCCCAGTTTGTTATTCTAACTCCCGCAATTATTACTGTATCCTATTCATTTCTCTGTGTTAATTTACAATAACTACTGCTTGAGACAGAAAGTCTCTTTGCAATCCATATTCTAGAATTAGCACCGATATTACATGCTGACGCATTTACGTATCCATGCTTATGAAACTGTTGAATGCTTTATCGTGGTAACATTAGTTGCGTGTCTATACATGATATCCCAATCAACCCCACCATTTTAGCTGTTTATGATTTACTAGACAAGTTTTACTTCCAGTAGTTTGCCATTGCTTTCTTAACGACCGACCTCCATAATATCTAAATCAGTGCAAGTCGGTCTGCTTCCAAATGGTGTGCAGCTAATTTTGAACACTCGACGAAGTGTGGTGGGGAATTGTGACAAGTATTAACTGCCCCTAAGCCACAGCGCCGGCTTTATCCTGACATCGGAATACTATTACCGCATGGTTGCATTTATCGCGAGTGTGAGGGATGGCACAAAAAGTCAGTGCGTCGGCTGTTTTTGCCTGGTTCACAATTGTGTTGAACTTCATGCACTAAGTTACACAAGGACTACTCCAGTTAGGAGGTTGCAGCCTTGGTCCGAGTTCTGTCATCCGTGTTTAATAAGTAGAAAGGTCTGTTGTAACTGTAAGTAGTGCCGTGTTTGTCATGTCTGTAAACACACACACAAGAGCTACGCTGGAGTGATTACAGCTGTCAGGGAGCGTTCCTAATATGTAAGAAGTACAGTTATGTATGTGTAGCTCTTGCGAAAAGATGAGACATACTAAACACGGACACAGAGTACAGACCTTACAACGGACTCCATAACACTATGTCCGTGTTTAGTATGTCTCATCTTTTCGCATGAGCTACACATACCTAAGTGTTTGTATTGAAAAGATACAACTGAAGTCTCTATCCGGTAAAATTAATACTACCGTGTATTGTCAGTTAATTTTACATTTGAAATACGCACAAGGAATTGGTCCGTGGCTACTTTGTTAACGGTGCGTATTTATTTATTAATGTGCTAGCCCTAGATTATTTGTATTATCTTCCCGTCATGCTTCATCTTTGTCAGGTTTTATAACTTTAAATCTCCCTCCACCCTAAACCTGCACCTGAGTAACACTTGGATCTCAGGCTAAAAAATGTATTACCTCAGTTAGTGCCAAATTGCTGTTATAACCGGAAGAACATAGTTATGGGTGAGCGACCAACCTTGCAAAATACCCCATGGCTTGTGTGTTCACCACCTCCGGCAGCAGATGTCCAACTCCTGGCCTTCACTTGGCGGAGCTGTTTTAACTAACAGGAGAAGAGGCGACGGCGAGTCTCGGGAGCCGTAAAACCAGACTGCTCTATATATGTTTTTTTTTACATTGGCACCTTTCCGTCTTGACAGACGTTAGTTTGGTACATTGTGCTTCAAAAAGGCTTAATAACTACGATCCATGGCGGTGGCGAGTGTGGCTGGTAAGGCCAATTCTTGCTGCAAATGTTTGCCCACAGTAGGTGCATGTGAAAACATGGTCACTTCCACTATTTTGCACCATCTTACGTCTCTCACGCTCTGTGCGTGCTTTATCTGCAATCATTTTCTCCTTTGTCTTTATTCCATTTCTGATAGTTGCCCTCCATGCAACACGTTCAGCGGCGACGTGCTCCCAATGTGCATTATCAATGCCTGTATCAATCATGTCCCGCTTACACACATCTTTGTATCGTAGTAGAGGCCGACCCTGAGATCTCCTACCCGTCTGTAATTCACCAAAAAAGATGTCCTTTGTATTCTGCCATCATCCATCCTCCTAACGTGTCCTATCCATCTAAGTCTACGAAGACTGAGCATGGAATACACCGTCACACAACCTGATCTTTCCAATACTTCAGTATTTGTGATTTTGTCTTGCCACTTAATACCAAGTATTCTTCGCAGACACCGCATATGAAAGCTGTTTAAACGTTTCTCTTGGCGTGAGTAAGTTGTCCAGGTTTCACTGCCATAAAGAAGAGTACTAAGGACACAGGCTTGGTAGACGAGGACTTTTGTTTTGGCAGTAAGCTTCCTGTTCTCCCAGACTCTTTTTGCTAACATGTTCATTGTTATTGCTGCCTTGCCAATCCTGATGTTGATTTCCTGATCGAGGGATAATTTGCTATTTACCTCTGATCCTAGATATGTAAAATGGTCTACTATCTCCAGTTCGGCGTCGTCAATAAAGATTCATGGTACACCATGTGCACCTTGTGACATAATCTGTGTCTTCTTTTGTTAATTGTTAAACCAAATTCAGAACAAGCATTGGAGAATGCAGATAATAGATGTTGTAATTCTTCCTCAGAGTGGGTCGTAATCGCAGCATCATCCGCAAAAAGCAACTCTCTGATTAGTACCCTGCTAATTTTGGTTTGGCCTTCAATCTCTGAGCATTATAGAGGCCGCCATCTGAGCGTGAGTGAATGTAAATACCGTCATCCTGATCACGAAAGGCATATTTCAGTAGAAGTGAAAAGTATATCCCAAAGAGGGTGGGGGCTAGTACACAACCTTGCTTAACTCCACTCTTGATTTCAAACTCTTCTGAAGTTGAGCCATCAAACTTGATTATACCCTTCATGCCTGTGTGGAACGATTCCACAATGGACAGAAGAGTTGGTGGGCAGCCAATCTTATTTAGTGCTTTGAATAGACCCTCACGACTGACCAAATCGAATGCCTTTGTGAGGTCGATGAAGGCAATGAACAGTGGCTGATTTTGTTCCCGGCATTTTTCTTGCATCTGTCGCAATGAGAATATCATATCAATGGTAGACCGGTTCTGACGGAAGCCGCACTGTGATTCGGGGTAGACTTGATCTCCCAGGACTTGAAGTCTGTGCAGGACAATTCCGGCAAATACTTTCCCAACAATACACAGAAGTGAGATACCCCTATAGTTGTTACAGTCGCTCCGATCTCCCTTGTTCTTGTACAGCGTTATGATGTTTGAATCTTTGAAATCCTGTGGTACTTATCCTTCTCGCCAGCATAGCTCTATTAGCTGGTGGATCTGTAGAGGGAGTGTGTCTTGCCCACTCCTGATTACCTCTATTGAAATCCCATCCTTACCTGGAGCCTTGCCAGATGCAAGTTCATTTATAGCACACTTAACTTCTGTTATAGTGGGAAGTGTGTCCAGGTGGTCAAGAGTTGGCAGGGCCGCTATGGCGTTGAGGGCATCATCCGCTAGCTTTGTCTCACTTGAGTAAAGCTCTAAATAGTGCTCGACCCATCTATCCATCTGCTGTTTCTTATCAGTGATGATTTCTCCAGTCAAGGTTTTCAGCGGTGCACTTCTTTTGATCATTGGACCACAGGCTTTCTTTATCCCGTCATACATGCTTCTGATGTTTCCCTTATCACTTGCGATTTGAATGGACTCACATAACTTGATCCAATAGTCATTCGCACACTGCCTGGCAGCCTTTTGTACATCCTTCCTCGCTTGCTTCATCTCATTCAGAGTGTTACGCGTTGGTCTTTCCTTGTTTCTTAAGAGAGCTATCTTCTTTTTATCAATCAAGGGCTGCAGTATCTGGCTGTTTGCCGCAAACCAGTCCTGCCTCTTATGATCCACAGTGCCGTAAACCCATACCGCTGTTTTATAAATAGTTTCCTTATGTTTACTCCATTTATCATTTACTGTACAATTTTCTGATGTATCATTGAAAGAGTCTTCAAGTTGCTGTTGAAATTCAAAGCACTTTCCAGGATCATGAGTGTTAGTAATATTAATCCTGGGGCTAGACTTGTGTTTAGCTGTGTAGATTCACTTTGGTCTCAGTCTAACCCTTGCAACAACCAAAGAATGATCTGTATCACAGTCAGCACTGTGGTAACTTCGAGTTAATGATGTATGGTTCAGATGCTGTCTCCGTGTGATAATGAAGTCCAGCTGATGCCAATGGCTGGATCTTGGATGTTTCCATGTGACCTTATGCATCTCTTTTGTTTAAAAAAAGGAGTTTGTAATACATAGGTCATTTCTAGTGCAATGCTCCAGCAGCCTTTGCCCATTATCATTCATGCGACCGATGTTGTATTTTCCAAGGCACACTGGCCATGAACTAGAGTCCTTGCCCACACGAGCATTGAAATCACCGAGCATATAAATGTAGTCGGATTTTGGAACTGCCTTGACCGCAGAGTCTAGCTGCTCATAGAATGCATCCTTCACATCATCAGAGGAAGCGAGTGTCGGTGCATATGCAGTGAGAATGGTGGCAAATCCACAAGAGGTTGCCAAGCGCAGTGATAATAATCTTTCATTACCTCCAGCTGGGATATCAATCATTCCCAATAGCGAATTCTTCACTGCAAAGCCCACACCATGTTGCCTTTTTTCTGCCTGCACTCTTCCCTTCCAAAAAAAGGTGTAATTGTTTTCCCTGAGTGACCCTTCCTCAGCGAGGCGAGTCTCCTGCAGGCCAGCAATATAAATGTTAAAACGATTGAGTTTCAGCATCAATCACAGCCGTTTTTCTCACATCGTCAATATTTGTCAAGTCAGTGGAAAATCCTGGAAACATGGTTCTCACGTTCCAGGTTGCAAACCGTAGCTTGAGATTTCTGTTCTTTTTATTAGTACCTGGTGCATTGGTTTTACAGCCTGCGATTCAGATTTTGTCCTAGCCCCAAGCACCCATTGAAGCAGGCAGGCTATGGCGGATCAGAACCCAATTGGCTGGGGGCTGCCCAGCTTGAGGCGGGGCGGTAGCTGATCAGTGACACCTGTAGGTGTCTCCCACCGTCAGAGGCAACGCGTGGCGCCCCATGTCTACGCCAACTGACAAGGACTTATAACCCGTAACAGTTGCCTCTCGCTTTGATTCCGAGACCGGTTAAGACCAGGGATGGAGTTATTGCCTCTCCATAGCACAAAGCCTGGGCTAAAATAAAGAAACCATGTGTTGCCCAGGCAGCATGATCCCTCTCTCTGCCTGCCTAGTTCACTCCAGAGGAAAGTTAACACCTATAATCTGGAACAAGACAAGCCGCAGAAGCTGCCGGATCAGCAAAGCAATGCTCTAACTGTCCGCCTGTCGTAGCTTCGATCCTAGACCAGCTGCCAACCAAGGCTTAGGGCCTGGTCTGCCCTGCCATGACTTATTTTGTCTTTGGGTTGCATTTCCTCGCACCAGGATATGGCTAGTACCCTCCCAATTGCGCTCTTCCGCCCGAAGCCGTTGGCACAATGTGGGGTGTCGGGTTTGGTAAGCGCCGCCCAACATTCGGCGCTGACAGAAAGCAGGTACATGCGCAGTCACGTGTGTATATACATGCATATCTAAACTCGAGTAAGATCACAGCCTAAACTAGTAAAAGAAAGATACTGAAAACGGAGGCAACCAGCCTGAAGGAGCATCACAGCAATCAGAATGCCTCGCAAACACGCTTAAACGAACCAAACAACAAAAAAAAGAAAAAGAATTACCTCATTTGACTACACATCTTTGAGTCTGTTAGTATGTTGTTAGTCGTAACCATCGTACAAACACAAAATGAGCTTATCTTCCTGATTTTATTGTATGAGAACATTGACCGTTGTTCGGATCCCATTTATATTTAAATTTATAATGCCAAGAGAGTTACACACAAAAGAATTAAAATTAGAAGAATAAGAATTACAGTCACCAATAAGGAAATGCACTTAAGAGATTAAATAGTGTTTTGACTTAATGATCTGACATGGATATGTGTCACATAGGTTGTAAGAAATGACATCAGTGATAATAAAATGTACGAGGATCGCTAATAAAGTATGTCACCAAATTTGTTCTCATTCAAGAATTAAGATACCAAAGAGACATTTACGCAAAGAGACAGTGATACTGCCATTGCAAATATGACACTGCAAGTTCGTCAGACAGAAGATGGTTACTGTAGTAGTCTATGAATATAGCATCTATGAACGGCATGCGTTACAAATAACAAGCTCTTAACTGAATTTTTGATGATTAAGCAGGAAAGTGTGCTGAACAATTACACACGTTTGTGTGCTGTGTATGAAAGTTGTCAAATCGATCGAAATAAACTGGACAGCAATTTTGATACAGAGTTAGGGTTTCAGGAAGAGGAGAAACTAAGTTGCATGATTGCTTGTGTCATTTATAACATCATGAAGTATTTGCATGTGTTTTTCTGTGCTCCATGTTTGTATTAGATTGCAGTAGTTTATTTTTAGTAAAACTCACATGTAACGGATTACAACTGAGGCTCGCAACCAATAAAATACTTTCTTCTTTGAAATGTATACTGCTCATACTTTTAAATTCTCACAAAGGTCGGGTTGATTGTCATTTGCTGCCTGGTGTATAGTTTGTTTCGTTACTGACATTTTCCTCAAATGTTTTCTGTTGCAGTCTTTTAAGATACATTCTACTGTGTCTTCATTCGGGAAGACTTGGTTGCTGTCTGAATGTTTCAATGATATTGTCTTCTTTATAGCTGTAATGACAGTGATTTCCCTGCAATTCTAGTGTTGGTATTTTGTTCTTAGTTTGGAAAAATAGCTGGTTTATGTTCTTTTGGACCACACATGGGACACTCCTGCATTCATCCCCGTCGTATTATACATATTTCCACAACTGAGATACTTAATGGGCTTCAATGTTTTAATAATGGGTATTTATAAGATGTCTTGAACACGAAGGACTAATTTTCAGTTGCGTTTTAGAAGCTCAGATATACCAGTGGAAGGATCTCATGATATAATAATATAATATATAATCCAGATCTTTGGATTACATTGATTACCGTATGTTAGCCACACGGGCTTTTTGTGTTAGCGTATACGCAACATTTACGGGTTTTCAAAAGCTATGCAATGTATCTGTTTCTTTGGCCTGCCAGAGATGTAACCTGTTTACCTGCCACAATATAGTTTAACATTCATATGGCTTGTTTCATTCATTCACTCACTCACTCACTCACTCACTCACTCACTCACTCACTCACTCACTCACATCACTCACTCACCACTCACTCACTCACGTCGTTCACTCGCTCACTTCACTCACTCACTCACTCACTCATTCACTCACTCACTCACTCACCCACTCACTCACCAACCCGCCCGCTCGCTCGCTCACGTCGCTCGCTCACTCACTCACTCACTCACTCACTCACTCACTCACTCACTCACTCACTCACTCACTCACTCACTCACTCACTCACTCACTCACTCACTCACTCAGTAGCATGCCCTTTGCAGAATCTCGATCTCATAAGAACCTTTCCTTAAAACCTCTCGATTATAAGCAAGAATGTCCCCCTTCCAAGTTCAAGTGACCAAAACTATTTAAATTTTCTTGTTTATTGTCTTTAATAGCAGCCTTCTTCAATATTCAGCTCTTGAAGTATGGATACATTTGATTTTTTCTTTATCCGAGATATTCTCAGAACTCGTCTATAACATTTATATTCAAAGGCATTTATGCGCTGTTCAGCTTGTTTAGTAAGTGTCCATGTCTCACAGGCGTATGTAGCAATGGGAAAGATACATGCTCTTAAAAATTTAATTTTTGTAGTTCTATCTGTCCCACTCCACAATTTATTCAGTTGTTTTAGTCTTTGAAGAGCAATAGCTTATTCGTCTTTTAATTTCGTTCATTGTGTCACCCTTGTTGGTAACCAATGACTCAAGAAATTCAACATTTTCCACCACCTCCAATTTTTCCTCAATATATGTTTCTTTCTCCAAAGATCTGGATTATTATAGACCCTAAACAAATTATAACCAGTGATGCAATGCGAATATAGAATCTATTTACAGTCGTTTTATTTTCAAGAAAGTCTATAATAATCGAAATCTTTGGATGACTGTGCCGAGTATGCGTGAAAAACAAACTGCATGGACTGTTTGTGTTATTGTTATATATACAACCTTCACTGGTTTTCCAAACTGTTAAGTGTATCTGTTTATTTAACATACATTCCAAGCAATGTATTTAGGATAACTACCATTACACGGTCACGTGCACTGTTGGCCTGACACAATAATAACCCGTGTCCCAGGGCCATGAATGTTCCCCGCACTCTACATCTGCACTTACCCCGAACATTGACATTTTCATGTCAGCACATGTGTTCGGTGGAAACTAGCAAGAGGACACAGCTCTACACACACGAAAAATGTAATTAAATGTGGCTAGATTGTGATGACGCGATTGATAATCCGAACAGCTATATACTTGAAAGGACCGGCTTTATAAAAACATGACAAGTAACGAAAGCCGTTGAACGACATACCTTCAATCAGCAAACGCAAACAATAGTGGGCGGAGATAGAAAGCACACCAACATAACGACTTTAGATGTAAAGTCAGGTCCCTTTTACACACCCTGGGCGCAGTGAGCATTTGGTGCTAGATTCATATTTGTATAGACCAATCGGCGCCCGGTGGAGGGTGTGGTCAGTGTCACGTCCATCGCCTTTACTTCCCAAGACATTTTAAGCTGGGTCCACTTGGGAGGCCAGGTCAATTATAAGAATTCGAATCCACTCCAACCGACCGACCGACCGACCGGCCAACCGACCGACCGACCAACCGACCGATCGACCAACCAACCAACCCACCCTAACACGCAACCATCCATGCAACCAACCGACCGACCGACCGACCGACCGACCGATCGAGCGACCGACCGACCGATCAACCAGCCGACCGACCGACCAACCGAACGATCGACCAACCAACCAACCACCCTAACACGCAACCAAGCATGCAACCAACCGGCCAACCGACCGACAGACGACGAACCGACCGATCGACAAACCAACCAACCAACCAACCAACCAACCAAACCAACCACCCAGCCAACCAACCAACCAACCAACCACCTTAATACGCAGCCAACCAAGCAACTAACCGACCAACCGACCGACCAACCAACCAAACAAGCAACCAACCCACCGACCGACCGACCAACCAACCAACCCAACACGCAACCAACATACCAACCCACCGACCGACCGACCAACTAACCAACCTAACACTCAACCAACCAACCAACCAACCAACCAACCAACCAACCAACCAAGCAACCAACCATCAAACAACAAACCAACCGACAGACCGACCGACCGACCAACCAACCATCCAAGCAAACAACAAACCAATCAACCATTAAAGCAACCCCCAACAAACCAACCAAACAACCAACCAACCAACCGACCGACCGAACGACTGACCGACCGGGCCTACCTGCCGACCGATCGACAAACCAAGCAAGCAAGCAACCAACCAACCAACTAACCAACCAACCAACCCCCGACCGACCAACCAACCAGTAAACAACCCACTCACTCACCCACCAACCAATCAAGCAAGCAAGCAACCAACCAATCAATCATTCAAGCAACCATCTAACAAATCAAGCAACCAACCAACCAATCAAGCAACCCACAAACCAATCAAGTAACCAACCAACCAATCAAGCGACCAACCAACCAGTCAAGCAACCAACCAACCAATCAATCAATCAAGGAACCCACCAACCAACCACCCAACCAACCAACCAACTAACCAACCAACCACTGATTTAACCCCCAGCCTAGTTAAAAACTGCATGCCATGGATAAACTCACCAATGTTACTAATGCTTTCCGCGAGATCACGTCGTATGTTCCACTACTAGATTTCACCCGTCGGCTTGTACCTTCAACGCCAAGATCGCAATAAAATTCTGTTTTCTCCACATGCACTGCATTACTGATAATCACAAAGCACCTCTGGGCAATCAACCACCCACCCACCCAACCAACCAACCAATCAACCAACCAATCAATCAATCAATCAATCAATCAAGCAAGCAAGCAAGCAAGCATCCATCCATCCAACCAACCAACCAAGCAACCAACCAACCAATCAGCAACCAACCAATCAAGCAAGCAAGCAAGCAAGCAAGCAAGCAACAAACCACTGATTAAACTCCCAACCTAGTTAAAAACTGCGTAGGTAGGCGGCGAATGCTGTCCGCAAAAAATGATTGTGGTTGCTCACTGAACCAAGTGTTTACCGCGTTCATTACGTTTGCATCTGTGTGAATCTTTGCCCTTTGAGAGCTTTATTTAGAGGTCCGAACAAATGAAAATCACATGGTGACAAATCAGGACTATAGGCTGGATGTTGCAGAATTTCCCACTTCTTCTCTGCTAATGCTTCCTGCACAATCTTTGCGACATGCGGACGAGTATTATCGTGCAATAAAATCACACCGCGAGAAAGCATGCCGGGTCATTTATTCTTGATGGCTTTTTGCAGCTTGTCTAGTGTTTGCAAGTAGTGAGTAGAGTTGATGTTGACACCAGGTTCTTTAAAGTCGGCCAGCAATAGCCCTTCATGGCAAAAAAAAAAAAAAAAAGCTCAGCATATCCTTACCAACGGAAACCTGTAACTTGAATTTTTTGGCTTTTGATGATCCAGCATGCTTCCATTGCATGCTCTCTCTTTTTCTGCTCGGCTCAAAGTGGTGACACCATGATTCATCGCCTGCCACTATGCGGAAGGGAAATGTATCACCCTCCACTCTGTAACTCAGCAAATGGTTCAAACACCATCCCATGCGTGCCTCTTTTTGGTAGTCGGACAACTTTGGTAATCTTTAAGATATTTTACAATTTATCAGCCGCCCGACAAACTCACCAACTAGTAAAAAGTAAAATGTATACGCGTGCCACCTCACCTTTCTTAATAACTGCCTACGCCTCAAAACCAGGTCACATTCTACTCGTATATTCCATCCCTCGGCTCGTACTTCGCACGTCAGATCGCCATGAAATGCTCTCCTCCCGTCGAGCGTTGTCTTGTATGTATGTAATCACAGACGTTCGTTATCTGACCTTACACCTCGAATTACAACACTTGCAACTCAATTGCGGCAATTAATCTTGTATAATTACATTATGTATTGGGTTACTCCCTGTATCAGCAATAATTCTTACTACTAGCTTCCCATTTCTCTTTTTGCGACCAACAGCTGGGAATTAATTAACCTTTGGTCTCATTTGGTCACCTTGTCCCCCTTTCCTCCGACCACGTCACTAGCATCCTCAACGTTGTGATGCCCTTTCCATCTGACCTTTACGTATCTCTGTTTGAAAAATCGGTCTTAAGCAAATGACTTCGTCTATTTCCTCTATTCTAACCAAATGACAGATGCACCTGACTTCAGCCATCAACATGATCATATGCCGTGTCAATAAACGTGGACACGCATGATTCACCATAACACAGGATCACACAATCTTGAATCAACATGATCATATGCCGTGTCAATAAACGTGGACACGCATGATTCACCATAACACAGGATCACACAATCTTGAATCAACATGATCATATGCCGTGTCAATAAACGTTTACACTCATGATTCACCATAACACCCAACAACACAATCTTGGATCAGGTCTGTGTTATTGTCTCGATTATACAATGTGGCCAAGCTAGATATTTATCGATTTGCTTCTTTGTTCTTTTCCCATAACGTTTACCAGTGTCAAATTTATTTCCCCTCATATCAAGCCCATTATAGTGACTCTCTACGTCTAATCTATGTAATCAAGTTACGTTGTTTAGCTGTTTCTTGAAGGATTGTCTTATTCGTTTTTCTTTTTGTCCATATTGTTTGCATTGTCCCCAGAAACAACATCCCCACCGTGTTGAGATGTTTCTCAGTCTCTGTGCTTGTTCTCCTATCTTTGTCCCCAGAAACAACATCCCCACTGTGTTGAGATTTTTCTCAGTCTCTGTGCTTGTTCTCCATCTTTGTCCCCAGAAACAACATCCCAACCGTTTTGAGATGTTTCTGAGTCTCTGTGCTTGTTCTCCATCTTTGTCCCCAGAAACAACATCCCCACTGTGTTGAGATGTTTCTCAGTCTCTGTGCTTGTTGTCCATCTTTGTCCCCAGAAACAACATCCCCACTGTGTTGAGATGTTTCTCAGTCTCTGTGCTTGTTGTCCATCTTTGTCCCCAGAAACAACATCCCCACTGTGTTGAGATGTTTCTCAGTCTCTGTGCTTGTTGTCCATCTTTGTCCCCAGAAACAACATCCCCACTGTGTTGAGATGTTTCTCAGTCTCTGTGCTTGTTGTCCATCTTGTCCCCAGAAACAACATCCCCACTGGTTGAGATGTTTCTCAGTCTCTGTGCTTGTTCTCCATCTTTGTCCCAAAAACAACATCCCCACTGTGTTGAGATGTTTCTCAGTCTCTGTGCTTGTTCTCCATCTTTGTCCCCAGAAACAACATCCCCACTGTGTTGAGATGTTTCTCAGTCTCTGTGCTTGTTCTCCATCTTTGTCCCCAGAAACAACATCCCAACCGTGTTGAGATGTTCTCAGTCTCTGTGCTTGTTCTCCATCTTTGTCCCCAGAAACAACATCCCCACTGTGTTGAGATGTTTCTCAGTCTCTGTGCTTGTTCTCCATCTTTGTCCCCAGAAACAACATCCCAATCCGTGTTCAGATGTTTCTCAGTCTCGGTGCTTGTTCTCCATCTTTGTCCCCAGAAACAACATCCCAACCGTGTTGAGATGTTTCTCAGTCTCTGTGCCTGTTGGCCACCTTTGTCCCCAGAAACAACATCCCCACTGTGTTGAGATGTTCTCAGTCTCTGTGCTTGTTCTCCATCTTTGTCCCCAGAAACAAAATCCCCACCGTGTTGAGATGTTTTCTCAGTCTCTGTGCCTGTTGGCCACCTTTGTCCCCAGAAACAACATCCCCACTGTGTTGATATGTTTCTCAGTCTCTGTGCTTGTTCTCCATCTTTGTCCCCAGAAACAAAATCCCCACTGTGTTGAGATGTTTCTCAGTCTCTGTGCCTGTTGGCCACCTTTGTCCCCAGAAACAAAATCCCCACTGTGTTGAGATGTTTCTCAGTCTCTGTGCTTGTTCTCCATCTTTGTCCCCAGAAAAAACATCCCCACCGTGTTGAGATGTTTCTCAGTCTCTGTGCTTGTTGTCCATCTGTGTCCCCAGAAACAACATCCCCACTATTTTGAGATGTTTCTCAGTCTCTGTGCTTGGTGTCCATGTTTGACTGGCATAGTTTCTATAGTACTTTAACACTGGATTTCTCAGTGCAGCAGACAGTTTTTGCTGTCGTAACAGTAAATCAGGACTGCGACTTACAATCGTTTCCCGTAGAAAACCAGCTGAAAAGTCCACCAATCATGAACAATTCTACTAAGGAATAAACATTATTGGTTGTAGACCAGTGGCGCTGTTGCTACTGCTGCTGCTGCTGCTGCTGTAACTACTGCTGCTGCGACTACCACTACTCCTGGTTTATAATTACTGTTATTATATTACTATTCTTAACATAATTATTACTGTTGATGTTGTTACTGTTATAATAAAAATAATAATAATAATAAAAATAATAATAATAATAATAATAACAACAACAATAATGATGTAAGTAGAATTATTGATAAGTGACAATCCTAGCATAGATCTTTTGCAAGGCGTGTTATTGGCCTTGTTTTCACCCCTGCCCGTGTAAACTTACAATTAAGCAAAGCAAACAGATGGCCCCAACGTAGCCATAGAGAATAGAAACGATTAGAAATTAAGGAATATATTAATATTTATTGTAAAATATCACACTGATTTTACCAAAACGTTACAGAGACGTCAAGATGGCATATTCACTGGACGATTTCGACTTTGTTCAAGCGGTGATTCACGATATACACGGGTGTCCTAAAGGGCGCCTGATGGCCAAGAAACGAATGCCAGGAATAGTAACAGGTGGACTTGGAATTTATGGCGGTGAGCTAATAGCTATTGTGTTTGTAATTTACATGTTCAATATTATGTTTGACACTGACCAGCCTCAAACATTTGTCTTTATTTACATCATCTGATAGTCGCTGTCGAAAAAGTTGGTTATCATGTTTGCTTTCGTGCTGAGTGTTGCCAGTCGCTTGCCGCACTGATCTGTCTTCATGACGTCAAACTGTAGGAAAATCTCTCTAGATCATGTGCTACTCTGATGTACCACTGAAACTTCTCTATTGTAACGAGATTTTACTGTTTACCTCTTCTCATGACAAATCCTCAGAAATGGATTGTTTATTTCTGATACGATTAACCCATTAATTTGGGTATTTGGCTTCTTTCAGTACGTCTTCATTATGTTTTAAAAATGTGTCCAGTATGTTCACAGTATATTGCTTTGTACCACAACATCAGGTAATTTCTCAGATCTGTTAATTGTCCACGATTCGCGTCCATACATAGAAATTGGCGTTATATAACGTTAAATAAATCTCAAAAATAATCTACACAGATACAATGCAGAAATATTAGCTGAGAGAGTAAACTGAGGTACCTGGGAATCATTTTCAATATAAGTCTGTCATTCAAGGGATCATGGTGGAATCAGCTGTTATGTGATGTAAGAAGGACTCGTTCCGCTGAAAATCATGACAGAAATGGACAAGGAGCAAAGAATGTTGTTTATACTCTATCAACATGTGATTATCTCAGTAATTGAGTATGGATTGGAGCTGCTCACAGCGTCAAAAAGTCAGCTGGTGAAACCAAATCGCATACATAATGAAGCATTGCGGGTGATAATGGGATGTACTAGGAACACGCCTGTGTGTGTATGCAATACATTACAGCCTTACCCACGATTGTAGACAGACTCAAGGTGCTGCAGGATAAATCATATCTCTGAGTGGCTGCAGACACTGAACACCCTGTATGAAGCAGCCCTGAACCAGTTAAGGGCCACGGGCTGATCATAGGGCAGTCAGACAGAGGATACAACCAGATGAGTGTGCATGCTTGAGAACACTGGAAGAGGTAAGGAGTGACTCAAAATGTCAGAGGAAAAGTCAGACCTGTGCAGGGTCATATAACATTGGATCGGGGGAGACAAGGATGGTCAGCAGACTGCGCAGAATGGGAGTTAACACATGAATGTGGCCTGTGAGTTGCTGGAAGACCCTAACGCAAAGCAGTGGCATCGAAATAGCTGGCAGCTGATAACCTGCAAAAACAATGCTACTTTTGACCTTCTAACATAATGTCAATTCCGTCTCATATGATAATGAAGTTTGTGTTATCAACTGACAGGGGTGTGCTTTGGCGGTGTCCGAGGAGAAATAACCACCCCCACGAAGACTTTGGCACCAAAGGCAACTTTGGAAACAGAAATCTGAAACCCGTGTTGAGCACACTGAAGCCTTGCCCCACTATAGGTCAAGGTAAATACAAAGTTTGGCGAGGTGATATGTCGTCTGGAGTCTTTGGATGGCATACTGGTAAGTTGCTTCAGTCATGCAGTAACTGTTCTGTCTTTTTGTGAAATCTTTGGATGGTATACTTGTAAGTTGCTTCAGTCAAGTAGTAACTGTTCTGTCTTTGTGTGAAATCTTTGGATGGTATTAGGGTAAGTTTGCTTCAGCCAAGTGGTAACGGTTCTGTCTTTGTGTGAAATCTTTGGATGGTATACTGGTAAGTTGCTTCAGCCAGGTAGTAACTGTTCTGTCTTTGTTTCAAACTTTGGATGGTATGCTGTAAGTTGCTTCAGTCAGGTAGTAACTGTTCTGTCTTTGTGTAAAATCTTTGGATGGAATACTGGTAAGTTGCTTCAGTCAGGTAGTAACTGTTCTGTCTTTGTATAAAATCTTTGGATGGTATACTGGTAAGTTGCTTCAGTCATGTGGTAGCTGTTCTTTCTTTGTGTGAAATCTTTGGATGGTATACAGGTACGAGGTTGCTTCAGCCAGGTGGTAACTGTGTTCCTTCTTTGTGTGAAATCTTTGGATGGTACACAGGTACGAAGTTAATAATAATAATAATAATAAGCCTTTATTTTCAAAGGGTTAAGAATTGGGCACGCAGGCCCGTCTGACATTCTGCCCTTCTTCTCTATTTCCTCTCATACATTCTTTCATTCAACATCACTTATGAAGCAACTTTTGACAACAAAAGAACATTAAAACGCATGAAAAATAATCAATAACAAATGACTCACTGTGGCAGTGTTTAACATGGGCATTATAAATACCTAAGGAGGGTGTAACGTGCCATACATAAGGGAATGTTTTTTGGCTAGTTGTCGTTTGAGATAAGTTACCAATCTTGTCTTTTTTGTGTTATTTGTTATGGGGGCATGTAGTCTGTACTAAGGTAGTGTTCAAACAGGTTGCGAATGTATGAATCATGATTGGTGGTGTCTTTGATTTCTTGTGGAAGATTGTTCCACAACTGAGCGGCAGAGTATGCTAAGCTTGTTTTATATAAGTCTATCCTAGGTTTAGGGACATGAAGTATATTTAGTCGTTCGCTATGTCTAGCGTTATATTTAAACAATGGCCAAAGGTAGCTTGGAGCATTTTGAAATAGGATTTTGTGAATTAGTTTGGTCTTATTAAAAAGCAGGCGCTTGTGGAGTGGCAGTAACCGGAGACGTTTATATAGGTTAGAATTGTCGGTAAGCTTTTCACCATTAATTAAACGCACTGCCCTTTTCTGGAGTGAATATAGGCGTTTTGTTATTGATTTGGAGCATCCATCCCAGACTGTGGAGCAGTAATCAATATGTGTTTGTATATGAGAAGTATAGAATATCTTTCTTGTGTTTTTCGTCAAGGAAATTTTTAATTTTGGCAAGTTGGTATACTTTTTTTGGCTATTTGTTTAACTAGAGCATGAACATGTGAGTTAAAAGTTAGATTTTGATCTATGATAACACCCAGTGTCTTGTGCTCGGTGACACTTTCTACAGGCGTGCTGCCAATGTGCAGCTGAAGAGTTCTCTGCGAGTTTAGAGTGTGAAGTCTTTGCCTGGTTCCTATTAACATAGACTTTGTTTTAGTAATGTTAATTTGCATGCGGTTTGCATGACTCCAGTTAACTACACTATTTATTTCCTGTTGCAAGGATAATTCTAGCACATTACGATCAACAGCGTTCGTATATACTGTGCAGTCATCAGCAAATAGATCGCAGGACGACGACAGATTTAATGGAAGATCATTTATATAAATGGCAAATAATAGAGGGCCAAGAATAGACCCCTGAGGTACTCCAATATTAATGGTAATGGCTTGAGATAAAACTTTATTGTGTGATACTACTTGCTTTCTGTCTAATAAGAATGATTTTATTAATGTCACTATATTAAAACTTACTTTCATTGTTTCTAGTTTTTTAATTAGAATAGTATGATCTATCATATCGAATGCTTTCCTAAAGTCTATAAACACCGCTCCACATAGAGTATTGTTGTTAATATTTTGATGCCAGTTTTCTATCATGTTTGTTAGTGCCGTATGGCAAGAATATTTTGGCCGAAATCCTGACTGACTGTCAACTATCAGTTTATGGCGAACTAAGTGATCTAGTGTTGTTTTGTGGATGTGCTTTTCTAGCGGTTTGGATAATGAGGATAATATGGAAATTGGTCTATAATTACTCATGAGACGATCGTCTAGAGGACCAGCTTTTAAATGAGGATACACTTTAGCGATTTTAAAGGCTGATGGGAAAGTGACCTCTGGTTAGACATTGATTATATATAAAAGTTAGTGACTCGCAGATCGCCGGTGCAGCATGGCGAAAGGATCCGACTACTAATTCCATCTAGTCCTGATGAGTTATTGTTTTTTAGATTACGGAGATGAGTAAATACTTCAGTTGTCGTCATTAGCGGTATGTTGGAGGAAATGTGTCCATAGCATTTGTTCTCACAGAATGATGATAATAAAGATATGTCATGAGGCGCATCTGGTATTGCAGCCTTCAGTTGGTTTATGTCGGACTGAAAGTATCTACTGAATTGATCACATGTAACCTGATTTGATGGTAATGATTGTGATGATTTGTGTTTGTTTGTCAAGGTATTAATTGCTTTCCATATATCTTTAGTGTTGGTTTTATCTATTACTATGTTCTTAAAATAGTTTTTCTTTTCCTTCCGAATAACATATTGAACTTTGTTTCTCAGACTACGGTACATAGTTAGATCTCTATTTTGTGAGCCCTGTCGCGATCTCTCATAAGTTCAACTACCTCCTGTGTGATCCACGGGGGCTTTGTGTGATGTTTAACACGAACTTCCTTAAATGGAACATGTTTATCAAATATACTTAGAAAGGTCTTAGCCAGTGGTCCAGAGCATCGTCTGGGTCAGGAAGCTGGTAAAACATAATCTAGAGATGAGTTGACCAAATCTTGTAAGAAGACGTCTCGATTGAAATTTTTGTAATTTCTATATTTTATGCTTATATGTTTGTGTTTGGGAGTTTTGGTGCCCTCTTTCGACCACGTGCAACATACTGGATAGTGATCGCTCATTGCATTGATAGGTACACTACATTCTGTGATGTTATCAGCACACGTAGTATAATATGATCTATAAGTGTTGCAGATGATTTAGTGATTCTAGTGGCTTGTTTGACTACCTGTTGGAAATTATATGACTCTATTATGTTTTCCCATGTTTTGTTTGATTTGTTAGCGTCTATGTTGAAGTCACCTAGCAATATTATTTCCCTAGCATTACTAAAGACTACATCCATCATAGTGGTGAATTTTTCATACCAGATATTTCCTGCACTGGGGTTTCGATAAAGATAGCCAACTACTAGCGGTATGCAATTTTGAAGTTTAACCTCTATCCATACACACTCAATCTCACAGGTTTCAAAGTCTAGCTTGCGGTGGGCGTTAAGCGAGTTGGAAATATAAACTGCAATACCCGTCTCTTGTTTCTGATAGGGATCTCTTCTAATGGTTTTAAAACCTCTGATAGCGATGTCATCATCTGAGATGTTGCCATTTAATCGACTTTCGCTAACGCCAAACATGTGAAAATTTTGATTAAGTATAAGTGATAGTTCGGGCAGCTTCCCTAATAGATGGCATATGTTTACATGCCCGATTCTGAGCCCATTATTCCTGAGCCAGTGTTCGTACTTATTAGACATTTCAACAATGCGTAATCACAAGTTTAAAAGCAAAACACACACACACAAAGTGAACACAACTTACGTCCCTTATTACAAAACACACTCTAAAGTACAGAGAAACAGTAATATCTCTGTAAATATATAAAAATACGTACACAGATCCGTAAGGAAGAGCAGTGAAGACCCCCTCACTCACCGTGAAAACACAATTAGAGTTATTATAAAAGCTATACAGCTAAGTACTATCAATTAATATAAAGTCAAAACCAGTCAATGTTTGTAATAACTTATAACCTAATACGTTACTAGATCAAGTTATGACCAAATATGCAGATAAACGTTTAAGGAGAGGCTCTTTCTTGTACCGAGATTCCGGTGTAGCTTTGTGCTAAGTTGCTAGTAAATACCAGGTTGTGTTGGTTGTTGGTATAGCGACATTATAAGTGCTTGACGAAGTGTAGCTGGGCTATACCGTGTGAGGTGCAACCATTCTGGATTACAATTAAATGGGCACTGATGATGTCTCATGGGTATGTAATGACTACCAACTAGAGCCTCTGGTTGGTGGCTAACAGGAGGTTGTGCTGGCACGTCGTTGTTGCTGAGAGTCGGATCCTTTCTGGGGAGAATAGGAATCATATCTTCGTAATTATTACCCTCCTGTGTGAAAGACGACGTATTTACGGACTTGGTGTTGTGGTAGTGTCCCGTCTGGCTTGGATTTCAGGTGCAGTGGTTATGAGTGGTCTGCACACTTCTGTCCTATTGGTACTTGATGTACGGGAAGTATGTCGTCTGGCTTGAGTTTCAGGAGTAGCTAAAAGTGTCCGGCGCGATCCCGTATTGGATGTATGGTATGTCCGTTCTGGATATTTTAAATTCTTGGCGAGAAAACTGGTGCCCAATGTAGATAAATGTATTTGATCCTTGTAAAGACTCTTTTTTGGTGCACCAGCCTGTGAAGTGAATGATGCTGTATTGTTGATGAATTGTATCTTGTTTTGAGAACAGAACTTCTGCAACATGTTGTTATTTATGTCAGCTAGACGGCGCTGGTGTCCATAACTCGGTGATATGATGGAGGAGAAGAAAATGGATGAGTTAGGAAAAGTGTGGCGTAATCCGTTCAAGAGTGCCAGCAGTTGAGACCCTGTGATTTGTTGGTTGTTCATGGTGTCGGTGATGCCAATATGTACGCTTGCCCTTCTGACGCTATGATTTACAGCCAACCTGCTAATCTTGTCTGTTAGCCGGTCAACACCAGCCCCAGGCAGTGGGATTATTGAAACAATGTCTTTGTCTGATGTGGCCATCCTGTCGCTGTATAAACCTTTCATTAAGGAATCGCCTAGTATAATATGTGTACAGTCAGGTCGTGCTGTCTGTACATGTTGGTTGTCAGCACGTCTCGACCGTTGTTTCATCCATTTCCGATTATCAGCAGTCTTTATGTCTCCATGTGGTTCTCCCGTTGTATCTTGTTGGCTTGTCTTGCCCGTTTGCAGCATGTTAAAGCACTGTAAGTTTTCTGGTGACTTTTCTTGAAGTACTTCAAACCTATTGCTTATTTTGACGTCAATGGGGTAGACTGCTTGTTGTTGTTTATCTTCGTCTGCACATTGAGGTGTTTGTTGTTTTTTATCTTCCTCTGCGCGTTGAGTTGTTTTCATAGTGATTATCTGTTCTGGGTGGGATTGAGCTTCCTCAAGATTTCCCAAGGATGAAGCGGTTGCTTGAGAATTACATGCTTCTTCGGTTTGGTTTGTAGAGGACGCATTCTGTAAGATTTGAACTGTATTTCTCAGCAGCAAATTTTCGTCTCGCAGGAGTGCGACTTCTGTCTTGAGAGCATTGTAATCACTGCTTATCTTGTTGTTTGCTTCAATGTTGGTTGAAACAGTGACAATGAGCGCCTTTAGTGATTGTTCTAGTTCCTCAATGCGCTGTTTACAGTCGCACGAATGTCCATTGATAGTTAAGATGCTATTGTTATCTGAGGCAGGTACTTCTTCAACAATGTCAACATTGGGTTCTATGTTGTTTGGATACGCTCCATTGGGTATTCAATAGCCAAGAGCGCTGGTGGGTTGGCAGGCCTCGTGTTGATGTTGTCATGTACACGTCATCGTATGAGTAGATTCGGTGAATGTCTGTGTCGAGTTTTCAAGTTCAACAAAATCTACTTTTAGCCAGGAATTAATGTTTTCATTACTGCCCTGTGTCATGAGTTTATTTTTTACTGCGGTACAAATGTATCGTAATCACTGGCGTCGTAATCAGATCCTCAACGTGGGCCCGTGCTTATCTTGCCTGTGTTCAATTAGTTCAAGCCTGTAGTAGTTGAGTAGGCAAGTTCGGAATGCCTCATATAGAGTGTGTTGTTGAAGGAAACAGTAACACACTGTCCTGAGTTGGTGTGTTTGACGACTAGGCCGTTGGGATTTATGCACTTGGATAGCTTATTCTTCACGGCCCTCTCTTTGTTTAGTGTGTAAGTTTATTGACAGCCGATCGTAAACCTGAGCGAGTCCTTTCACCATTCACTTCCAATACGGAGCACTCTCCTTCCCCTGACATTATTGCATAATATTACGACTAACTAAACTTGAAGAACGCAGCAATCGCATTGTTATCTAGCCACGCCGCGGGCAATTTGAGGTCCCGGGGTTGTATCTGACACGCCTCGTGCACTTGATTGGTTAAAATTTAATAGTGTTCAACTATCACTCGAAATGAATATTAGATTTAACCCACATTTTTGCGATAATAAACACTTGTATTAATCTAAAAACTATTTCACCACATCCTCAGAATCACAACGAGCACATTGATATAAAAATCCATGATAAGTGATTCAGCTAGCAGTAATAATAATCCGAGAAGTAAGAGATACAAAAACACGTCTTCACTCTCCGGAGACCAGATCAGGTTTGCTTCAGCCAGGTGGTAACTGTGTTCCTTCTTTGTGTGAATCTTTGGATGGTATACAGGTACGAGGTTGCTTCAGCCAGGTGGTGACTGTGTTCCTTCTTTGTGTGAAATCTTTGGATGGTATACAGGTACGATGTTGCTTCAGCCAGGTGTGACTGTGTTCCTTCTTTGTGTGAAATCTTTAAATGGCATATTGGAAGTTGCTTCAGTCAGGTGGTAACTGTGTTCCTTCTTTGTGTGAAATCTTTGGATGGTATACAGGTACGAGGTTGCTTCAGCCAGGTGGTAACTGTGTTCCTTCTTTGTGTGAAATCTTTGGATGGTATACAGGTACGAGGTTGCTTCAGCCAGGTGGTAACTGTGTTCCTTCTTTGTGTGAAATCTTTGGATGGTATACAGGTGCGAGGTTGCTTCAGCCAGGTGGTAACTGTGTTCCTTCTTGTGTGAAATCTTTGAATGGTAATACAGGTACGAGGTTGCTTCAGTCCAGGTGGTGACTGTGTTCCTTCTTTGTGTGCAATCTTAAATGTCATATTGGAAGTTGCTTCAGTCAGGTGGTAACTGTGTTCCTTCTTGGTGTGAAATCTTTGGATGGTATATACAGGTACGAGTTGCTTCAGCCAGGTGGTAACTGTGTTCCTTCTTTGTGTGAAATCTTTGGATGGTATAACAGGTACGAGGTTGCTTCAGCCAGGTGGTAACTGTGTTCCTTCTTTGTGTGAATCTTTGGATGGTATACAGGTACGAGGTTGCTTCAGCCAGGTGGTGACCTGTGTTCCTTCTTTGTGTGAAATCTTTAAATGGCATATTGGAAGTTGCTTCAGTCAGGTGGTAACTGTGTTCCTTCTTGTGTGAAATCTTTGGATGGTACACAGGTACGAAGGTTGCTTCAGCCAGGTGGTAACTGTGTTCCTTCTTTGTGTGAAATCTTTGGATGGTATACAGGTACGAGGTTGCTTCAGCCAGGTGGTGACTGTGTTCCTTCTTTGTTTGAAATCTTAAATGGCATATTGGAAGTTGCTTCAGTCAGGTGGTAACTGTTCTGTCATTGTATAAAATCTTTGGATGGTATACTGGTAAATTGCTTCAGTCAGGTGGTAATTTTTTTTCTTTGACGTTTATGAGGGTTTTCCAGAAAAGACAGGAAACGATGGTGGCAATAGAGTTAGATATGATATTTTGATGACCGCACTGATGGAGAAATGGGTCAATCCCTGGTTGGTGAACTGAATAGCAGGCGTCCTGTATTCTCGTCGGGTTTCTCTCCGTCTGGGTGCATGGACCTCAAAGCCACATATGTTAACCCCGGGACTGCCACAGGGATCTGCAATCTCACATGTGCTCATTAACGTGTATACGAGCAAGATGCAAACCTAGAAGCACCAGGGGTTGGAAGGATACTAACATTTGCAGATGATATTCCTACATATAGGCAAACAGCCCAGGATCTACAGGCGACAGTAGACAAAGTGGTTGACTGGTGCACTGAAATGAGTGCTGTCATCCACCCGCAAAATGCGGCTGTTTTGTGGTGCTCTCTGGACAACATGATTGTGAGTGCTGATGTCCCAAGCCTCACGATAGATGGTAGAAACGTTAACAGAGAGAACAAACTGAAGTATCTGGGAAACACATTTGACTGGAGCCTGTGATTCAAGGACCATGTGGAGACGGTTGTGAAAAGATCTCAAAAGGGACTCAATGCACTTAAAACTATGGCTGCAATGGACACAGAGCAGAGAATGCTTTTGCCACTATACCAGCACTTGACCCTCTCAGTGATTGATTATGGATTAGGACTGCTCACTGTCTCAAAGAGTCAGCTGGTGAAGTTAGAGCGCATACAGAGCGAAGCTATGCGGGTCATTCTGGGATGCACCAGAGACACCCCAGTAGTGTGTATGCGTTACATCCTTGGTTTGCCGACTGTTGCAGGTAGGCTCAAGGTGATGCAGGCGAAGGCATACCTCAGAGTAGCTGCAGACACAGATCACCCTTTGCATGAGGCGCTGGACGCAGTTAAGGGTCAGCGACTGATAAGAGGGAAATCATGGATGGCTCAGGCGGAGGATACGATCAGACATGTGTGCATCTTGGAGAACATTAGGCGAGGAGAGGAGTGGGTCAGAGTGCCAGCGGAGCAGTCAGACTTGTGCAGAGTTATAATCACATTGAGCCGGGAGTGCAGGGAGTGGCCAGCAGGGGCCACGGAAGTGGAAATCCAGCAACTAATTCAGGATAATGCTCGCTCGGGTGATGTGATTATCTACACAGATGGTTCGGTGTCGAGAGGTAGGAGAAGTGCTGGGGGTTCATAGCAAAAGCTAATGGCCGACGTTTGGTGCAGGAGAGCCTGGCATATGATACCACAACATCTAGCTTAAGAATGGAGGTGGAGGCGGTCACTGCAGCTTTCCGCTGGATGGAGAATACGATACACACACACATCGTGATTGTAACTGACTCAGAAAGCATGCTGAGGAAGGTGAGGACAGGCATGCTTCGTGCAGAGTGGCTTGCTTCGCTTCGGAGGTCACGGGTGGCAAGCATCGCCTGGATCTTTTCTCCGGGGCATGCCGGTGTGCTGGGGAATGAACAGGCGGACAGATTGGCTGGCTCTGCAAAACTTGGTGGAGTATTGATGCATGACAAGGCAGACGTGGTTGCGGCCTTGTGGGAGCACGTGTACACCTCGGAGGAGCAAATGGATCATCATGGTCTGGCAAGAATGAGGCAGCGAGGAGTGACGAGGGGATCTGGCCGACGCTCGACGCTCAGAGGAAAGGCGAGACGGACATATAATCAGATTGCTACTGGTACTATTGGTGTTGGAACTCTTCGCTGGCTGCTGAGGATGGGGACGGAGCGCCTATGGGAATAGCCCGAATGCTGTGATGTCGGTTCCTAGATCAATCAATCAATCAATCAATCAATCAATCAATCAATCAATCAATCTGTGTGTGAAATCTTTGGATGGCATACTGGTAAGTTGGTTCAGCGAAGTTGTAGTTGTACTTTCTTTGTATGGAATCTTTGGATGTTATATGATAAGTAGGTGGTAACTGTGTCCTTTCTTTGTGTCAAATCTTTGGATCCATCCATCATGTGCCATGCCGGTAAGCGTGTGCGGTCATGTTTTGCCATCTCACGCGATCACCAGAGTAGTGGATCAGCTCCGTGTTCCTGTCTCGACTATGCTACGTGGCCAAACCATCCAGGTGTTTACTTCTCGGTCTTCCCCTTGGTCTCTTCCCTTCGATCTTGCCAGTTGTCATCAAGTTCTCCAAGTCATTTCTTCTCATAACATGCCCAAAAAATTTTGATTATCTACGTCTAATGTCTCTAATCAGTTTACGATCTTAATTTGTTTCTTGAAAGACTTGTTCATTGGTTTTTCTGTCTGTTCATGGTATTCTTTGCAAGTTCCTCAGAAACCACATTTCCACAGCCATCAGATGTTTTTCAGCTTGTCTGCTCATTGTCCACGCTTCACATCCACACAAAAGTACAGGTTTTACGTAGCACCTCAACACTTTTTCTCGTTTCAGTTGATATCTTTTTATTAGTCAGTATGTTTTTCATCTTGCAAAAGGGTACCTTCGCAATGGCAATTCTTGTTCTAATCTCTTCAAGGCATCTCCCATCTGATGTTATAACTGTTCCGAGACAACTTTGGATGGTATAGTGGTAAGTTGCTTCAGCCAGATTGTAACTGTGTTCTTCTTTTGTGTGTCTTCCTCTTCTACAATCAGGTGTAGAACAAAGTAAGAATCACATAATCACACTCTTACAGAAATACATACGCGCACACGCATACACAAACACACATGCACACATATATACATAAGTAGGTTGTTTAAAAGACAGCAGTTATTTTTGTTGCGTTAACTCAATTCACCCTACAAATCAAAAGAATGTTCAAGTTCATGTTTCTGAACTACATATCAACCAATGATTACAATCAACAGTGAAGACATTTATCTGCCACATAATAGAGGTCAGCATGGCTGAATGGAATAAAAACGCTAGCTCTTAAACTTCCGGTGTGCTGATACCGATGTAGCGGATTCAACCCCTACACCGGTCAGTTGGACTAAGATGTTTGACTTATCATGGTGACGTTAATTACAAGTACCTCTGAAGTCGGAGTGGGTTCGTCTGATGACAAGGGACACTGGTAATATCCCTACAGGCAAAAATCAGTCCAGCGTGGAATACGCACCAGTTCAAAGTGAGCAAGAGAAACAAACAATGTCACGAACTTTGAATGCCTTGGCTCAGTAATAACCAACAACGTTGGGGAAATATTTAAAAAGAAAACAGAAGGAGGGCCGGCCAAAGTAAAGTTGATGTTAAATAATACTAAGAGTCTACGGCACAACACCAGAAAACAAATACAAATTATCAGTTTGAGAATATGCATCTGTTTGTCTATCAACATATGGTTGAGTCAAGGACACTTACGCAATCACTAAAGAAGAAAATTGGAGCTTTTGAGCTGAAATTGTAGAATATCAGCCAACAACAAGAAGAGAAATACTGAATTTCTATAAAATCTGAATGTTAAAGAACATTGACTCATAAAATGTATTGTATCTCGGAAACTAAATACTTCAGCCATATTAAACACCAAAGTAAGCGTGGAAAGAGTAATGGAAGGCAAGCTACTGAATGAGTGTGAGTGTGTGTGTGGTGTGTGTGTGTGTGTGTGTGTGTATATATTATATATATATATATAGTATATATATATATATATATAATATATATATATATATATATATATACATACATATCATGTGCCATGCCGGAAAGCGTGGGAGTTCATGACTCGCCATTTCACTCGATTATCAGAGTCGTGGATCAGCTCAGTGTTCCTGTCTCGATCATGCCATGTGGACAAGCCATCCAGGTATTTACTTCTCGGTCTTCCCCTTGGTCTGTTCTCTTCGATCTTGCCAGTTGCCACTAAGTTCTCCAATCCATTTCTTCTCATAACATGCCCAAAAAATGTTGACTGTCTACGTCTCATTTCTCTAATCAATTTACGATTTTCATTTGTCTCCTGTAGTAATTGGTCATTGGTTTTTCTGTCTGTTCATGGCATTCTTTGCATTTTCCTCATTTTCCTGAGTGATGAATGATGATGATGATGATGATGATGATATATATATATATATATATATATATATATATATATATATATATATATGATATATATATATATATATATATATATATAATATATATGTGTGTGTGTGTGTTTGTATGTATTTATGAATTGAAAAATTCAGCTTTAAAATAAATAATAATTGTACACTCATTTGGCGCACAGGAACACGTCAACCCCGCGGACGGCGGCAGAAATTCAGATAGAGAGGCTTCGGAGCGAGCTCGGACTGACTTTAAAGTCTGCCTTTGAAATAGAGTTCAACATCCGAGAGACTGAGAGCAAAAAAATACTTTGGACATGTTAATGAATGGTCAACAACCAGCGTTCTAGAAAACTGCCAGGTAAGTATGAAGTGATGATGTTAAAGTGTCAGAAAAGTATGACGTTGAAGTGTCAGATGAATGCAACGTCATAAAGTGTCAGACGAAAGTAGTGTGAAAAAGTCAAAGTGGCAGACAAGTATAAAGTGATGTCGTTAAAACTTTAGGAGAGTATGAAGTTGATGTGCCAGACAAATGTAGCGTCAAAAAATTCAAAGTGACAAACAAGTGTGACGTGATAAGTTCAAAGTGTCAGACATGTGACGTGATAAAGTCAAAGTGGCAGACACATGTGCCGTGATATAGTTAAAAATGTCAGCAAAATGTCAAGACAAGTAAGAATTGATGAATTTATCAACGAAGGACTTCATGTATATTATGGTTCTAAAAATGTTACAGGATATCAAAATATATTCAACCTATGTTATTTGAAGATTATACATAGATGTGTCATTAACTGAAAATTATTGTGTAAAACAAAACAAAATACCTTATGTATATGAGTATGTGTGTGTACAAGTGTGTCTACGTATGTACAGCGTGTACTATAACATATAAGTAACTAGCTGACCCTGCCCGGCTTCGCCCAGTCACTGGTGGGGAGCATCTCATTTAATTCATATAAGTAGTCATATAAGTTCTCGTTCCCGTTACCGACTGTCTGTCTGTCTGTCTGTCTGTCTGTCTGTCTGTCTGTCTGTCTGTCTGTCTGTCTGTCTGACCCGGCCCGGCATTGCCCAGCTCCTGGTGTGGAGCGTCTCATTTAATTCATATAAGTAGTCATATAAGTTCCCGTTCCCGTTACCGACTATCTGTCTGTCTGTCTGTCTGTCTGTCTGTCTGTCTGTCTGTCTGTCTATCTGTCTGCCTGACCCTGTCCGGCTTCGCCCAGTCCCTGGTGGGGAGCATCTCATTTAATTCACATAAGTAGTCATATAAGTTCTCATTAAATTCATACAACAAAAAAAGTAACTTAAAAGAATGTCCTTCCAGACACCATCCATTATTTTTAATGAAAACGCTTGCTAATCACCTGCATGACTACAGTAACTTCTTAAGCAAATAAAGATGAGTTACAATGTTATGCATTGTGCATTATTTTTATGAAAACTTTGAAAATGCCTTACAGTTTGTATCATTATTTATTATAACTCATATGCCGGTACATAACTATGGACACAGAGTTTATAAATCTTTGAAAACGATGCCACAATATGACTATAAGTTATACAG
Source organism: Cepaea nemoralis (assembly GCA_014155875.1). NCBI lineage: Eukaryota > Metazoa > Mollusca > Gastropoda > Stylommatophora > Helicidae > Cepaea > Cepaea nemoralis. The sequence continues at coordinate 133,060 of JACEFZ010005361.1, forward strand.
AAAAGTTATGCCCCTTGAAATAACATTTACGGAGTTAGGTCCCCTGAAATATATGAAATTATGATGAAAAATGAAAAATGAAATAATACTGAGTAAGCAGGCGATTTCACACTAAAAAACTATGACAGTTGACAGCTCTGGACTGAAAGGAAGGCGTGTAGAAAATTTCATCTCAATCGGATGGGCCGTTCGCGAGCGCACAAAGGACATACATAGATACAGACAGACATACGATCCTTATTTATATATAAGAAGATTATTTTCCTGTGAATCTCGTCTTATGTTTCCTGATTATAATAATTATATTTATTTTCTCTTATTTTAATTAGTTTTAAGATGTCTTCAGTCATTAATTTCATTGTCTATCATCTTCAATTTCGGAGTAGTTATTTCTGCAGCCTGTTTGAGTTATTCAATATTTACCATTGGTTATTGGCGTCTTGAAATATATTTTGTACATCTGACATTGGATCAAATCTGTTCTTTACTCATAATATTGAATCTTCATTTTTACCCTCCTCCTTCAGTGCACATAGATTCAATTTTGTATTTCTTGGTGTGTAGTAGTTGACCGTAATGAATTTTATATGTATATTGCCTATAACTGGTCTGGGGTCACTGTGGCCGTCTGCATTTAGTGCAGTGTTTGCGACTTTTCAGACGATTATAAATTTTCTGTTGATGAGGATGTAATCAATTTGTTTAAAAAAAAATCTTTTTATCAGGACTCTCCCATGTCCAACAGCTCCTTGAATGTTGGTGATGCCATGTTTATTCAGCAATCATACCATGCTCTTTTGCCCACTCTACAAGTCGACCTCCTCTTTAATTGCGCTCTCCTAGTCCATTCTTGCACGGTGTGTATCCATCTTGTTTATTTAAACTGTAGCACTAAAGTCACATATTATCATATTTAATTATGTGTATTTCCACTTCTTGAAGGAGTTATCCAAATCACTATACTATTCATCTATATTGGAATCATTGCTTTCTGATGTTAGTATATATTCTTGAATAATGTTGACATCAAAAAGTCTGCCATTTAACTTTACCAGTAATATTCTGTCTGACAGTTCAAAATCCTTTGAAAGATTTTGATCTCCTCAGATCCATAATAAGGGCTACATCTCTCTGGTATTTCTTTCCACCAGAATTTAATATGTTATAATCATCTAATATTACCATGTCCGTCTCTTTCCATCTAGACTTACATATACCTAAAATGTTATTATTTATTCTTCTAATTTCTTGCTTGAAGTTACTCAGGTTGCCATCTACACACATTGTTGGGACGTTCCACGTTCTCATTTTAGTAATATTTTATTAATCTTTTGCATTCTGTCGCATGCTGACGGTTTGGAGTCACCTGGTGTACACTGACTATCCCTACCGGACATTTACACCATTTGTCTGAATGTCTATGAGCTGACGAAACATGACATCTGTAAAGAAGATTGTCTGCTATTGCTTTCCTTCTTAGCGGTGACCATACGGGTCGATGACCGTAGAAGTTATCTCCAAAAAAGATAACTACTGCCGTGAAAATGGAGACCATAACCAACAACTATCTGTCAGCTGCTCTTAAGTTCCATCCACCACCTGCACAATAGTTGCACGTAGCTTTGTTCGGGGGTCTCAACAAACACACCACCTTGCCCAACAGTGTCCCGTAGGCTACCGGGGGAAGGGAGTGCTCAATACTTCTTCGTTCATAGGGGGTATCCTATCCTAGCCAACCTACTTAAAGAATTCATATCTTTTGGTATTTCCCGCAGTTTCCAATCAAAGTTGCCAAAATCCTTTTTATAGGCTACAAATGCAATATAAAATGACCCTGTGCCATTTGTGCATACACATGTTGCGTATAAGTGTTTAAGGAAAAACTGACGTAATGTTATCTCATACATTCACCAGAATACGCTGTTTGATTTGATACAAGAACTTGGAGGGAGAGGTGTGCATGTGGACTCTGTACAGACTGAATACGGACCGGGGCAGTTTGAATTCACACTGGATGTTGCTGAAGGCATTGAGGTACTTTAATTATGATTATGGCTCGCTCAGTCTTTGTAAACATGTGGAACTTTAGAGTTCCATGAGATATGTTATATGCAATAAGCCGGGGTTGGTTGGTTTTGAATCCATTGGAAGACGACGAGTATCACGCCTTAAGTCCAAAGCGTTGGCATCCAGGTCGTCTGAACCCTGACGCCTTATGTCTATCAGAGTTCGTTTGATGGAGAGACTTTTATCCCGACCTGGTACCAAAGGACCACCTCCAGGGAACTGTATTGCAGAGCTCATCACCTTCCCGCCCCAAGCCCAGAAAGCAGCGGGGTGTGTGTGATCAGTACTGGAACTTCACGTCTGGGAAGAAACATATTAGGATGTCAAGAAGTCGTGATCCAGCACATCACGTACGGGCTGCCTGGGTTGGTGATGTTTGCTCCACGAGTTTTAGGTTTTTAAAATTGTCAACAGACTCAAACCACAATGTCTGGAGCAAGATGAAAATGGGGACGCTGGAATATTTCTTGTTGAACTGGCAGAAGCAAACAAATAATGACAAACAATAGTTATATCAAGTAATACATGTAGATAACAGTGGACACCACAGAAAGAGGTTGCAGGTGTTCTGGAACTAGACATAATTAATAAGATCATAGATTTAACTAAAATAGTCATTGACTGGTCGTTATCTTCATATTGCCCGTTTCCCATCAGGTGTGTCAGTTGTCACTAAGTTTTCAAGTTTGGCACTCCTCATAACGCCAGAAAATAAAAGATGATAAAGTAAAACCTTTCAAAATAAAGAACACATGTTACAATTTTATAAAATTATTATATGTTATGAGAGATGAACAGATCGGAGTCAGAGGTTATGAGAGATAAAAAGTTCAGATACATAAGCTTACAAGAAAATAAAATAACAAATGAAACGGGGAAAACTGATACAATTCCTGATAGGAGAGAAACAGAAAAACATAAGAAGAAGAAGAAGAAGAAGAAGAAGAAGAAGAAGAAGAAGAAGAAGAAGAAGAAGAAGAAGAAGAAGAAGAAGAAGAAGAAGAGATAAAACATAAAATACGAATGAAAAAGTATATACACCAATTTAGTAGAAACTAACATTACAAATGAATTGGAAACAAATAGGTATATTAAACTCCTGCGAGAAGAAACGTACTAAACATCAACAACGTTGCACATACCTTACAAGGAGATCCATGTATCGCGAAATACAGGTGAAAATCCGAAATCAGAAGCACTCAATAAATATATAAAATGAATAATAAAATAAAATAAAATAAACTACACACAAACGCGTACAATACGACACACAGGACTACCGACGTTTCGATTCTCAGAATCTTTGTCAAGGACAACACAGAAAGCTAACATAGCGAAATACAGCAAAAAAAAAACAAAAAAAAAAAAAACACACACACACACGACCTATCACTGTGCCATGTGGGGCAGAAAAGGTGGCTTGGCCAGCTGCGAAGGCGCTCGTTGGCTGCAAAATTAAAAGTGGGTTTGCCAAATAGGATTTAAGTAGCCAAAAATATGTGAACAGTCTGCTATGAAAATATAAGGATGTGGGGACAGTTAGGTCCAGATATGGGGGGGGGGGGGGAGGACAGCATAGTAATAGATAGTGTAAACAATCATCATCTGCAAACTATGTGACATGAAATACATTAGCCAAACGGGCAGACGTCTTGCTGATCGTTTTAGAGAACACCTCAGAGACATCAATAAGGGCGCTGAAAAACCTGTCCCCAACCATTTCAATTCCTCCAACCATAATGGAGTCGACGATGTATGTGTCACCGCATTAAAACCCTGCTTTTCCAATAGCTCCGCCAGGCTCAAAATTGAATGCCAGCTAATCAACAATCTGGGATGCATCCATCCAGCAGGTATCAATACTGTTGTGGATGCTACGGTATAACTGTAGCATCTTCCCCAATTGTTTACACTATCTATTACTATGCTGCCCCCCCCCCCCCTTATCTGGACCTAACTGTCCCCACACCCTTATATTTTCATAGCAGACTGTTCACATATATTTGGCTACTTAAATCCTATTTGGCAAACCCACTTTTAATTCTGCAACCAACGAGCGCCTTCGCAGCTGACCAAGCCACCTTTTATGCCCCACATGGCACAGTGATAGGTCGTGTGTGTGTTTTTTGTTTGTTTGCTGTATTTCGTTATGTTAGCTATCTGTGTTGTCCTTGACAAAGATTCTGAGAATCGAAACATCGGTAGTCATGTGTGTCGTATTGTACGCGTTTGTGTGTAGTTTATTTTATTTTATTTTATTATTCATTTTATATATTTATTGAGTGCTTCTGATTTCGGATTTTCACCTGTATTTCGCGATACATGGATCTCCTTGTAAGGTATGTGCAACGTTGTTGATGTTTAGTACGTTTCTTCTCGCAGGAGTTTAATATACCTATTTGTTTCCAATTCATTTTGTTATATCCTGCTGCAGCCACTGCTTTTTCTTTCTATTCCATTACAAATGAAACATGAACAACTGTACTGTTAAATCCAATAATTACACGTATTTCTACCCTGATAATGTGTGTTATCATTCTTTAGGTGGCGGACAACACACTGAATTTCAGAAACATTGTCAAAACGTACATGAAAACTAGAGGCTACGATGCATCCTTCATGACTAGAGTCGATCCATCTTTGGGAGCGAGCAATGGTCTGCACTGGAACCATTCATTGTGGACGTCGTCAGGGGAAAATGCCTTCCTTGACTTGAACAAACCAAATAAACTGTCCGAGCTTGCCTGCCACTGGCTGGCTGGGTTGATTGAGCACACTCCGGCATTGACTGCGTTTTGTAATCCAACAATTAATTGTTACAGGTTGGTTCAGTAGTTTCATATTGTAATGCTGCTAATACATTAATTGCATAATGTAATGTTGCAAGGATCTTCAGGAAATGATAGATACACTGGTTTTATAAAGTGAAAAAATGGGCCTTAGTTTGAATAATAGAAAGACAAGAGGTCATGGTGGGATCAAAGAAACAGATTGTGCCTAAATGTGCAATTAAAGTACAGGAAGTTATATTGGGGCAAGTCCACAAATTCAGATATCTAGGCACATGGATAACATCAGATAGATGATGCATCACTGAAGTAAAGAACAAAATAGGACAAGCAAATATTGTATTCTATCAAATGAAGAAAGTTTTGTACCATGGGTCACTGTCTTTGAAAGTTAGAAAAAGAGTTCTTGCATGTTACATAGAACCGGTTTTAACATACAGCTGTGAATCATGGACAATTAGTAAACAAGCGACAATAATAGTCATTAGTCGCGGTTCCAATTTCACAGCAACGGGTCGTCCCCATTATGCTCTGTTCCTGTGCAAGTGAATATCACACAAAATGCTCCTCACTGCCCCATCTGAAAAGTGGAACAAACAAGAATCTCGACAAACCAACAGCCCACACAGGTGTAAAAAAAAAAAAAAACAGGCGAAACAATCCCTGGAAGCCTTAGCGATATGGTTTCATACAAGAATGCTTAAAAGTAACTGGACAGCCAAAATTAACAATCAGGACGTTTTAAGGGGAGCTGAGTAGCAATGACAACTTATCATTGCTCAGGTTTGAGTTAGGAGGAAAACGGAGCACTTGTGGGTTAAACCCGTGTGCCGTGATGTTGATCCGACGACGACTAAACTAGACAACATATCACAAACATCACAAACAGGCAGTCATCGTTTTTTGGTCATGTTATGAGAAAACAAAAACTTGAACATGCTATGACAACCGGAAAGATTTGCGGAAACAGAGATAGAGGAAGACAGCGTGAGAAGATTCTTGACAGTCTTGTGTCATGGCACGGAAGCGAGTCAGCATACAAACTGATCCATGACGTCGGAGATTGTAATTTGTGGAGAGGCAAGATCGCCCACTCCAGCCGGTAAGACACTGGATGTTGATGATGAAAGTTGCTAATGTTTGTCAGATATTGTAATTGATACGCTCTAGTGTTGCTAGGGTCCATTAGGGAAGCAGACGAATGAATTGTAACACTGTAACGTATCATGCATGGCGTAAGAGCCGACTAAGGAGGGTTAGTATGAGAATGACTACCTCATCATGTACAAAAACTTAAGAAAAAACTGAAGCAAATTTGGACAAGTCTACACAGGGCTTGGTGTATTTGATTGAGGGTTTATACTCCATTGGCAGATGAATTACAGGAGTAGTAGTAGAAGAAGAAGAAGAAGAAGAAGAAGAAGAAGAAGAAGAAGAAGACGACGAAGAAGAAGAAGAAGAAGAAGAAGAAGAAGAAGAAGAAGAAGAACAAGAAGAAGAACAAGAAGAAGAAGAAGAAGAGGAGGAGTAGAATTATAATTGATAGCTAACAGCGAGCTGTATAAAATACCTTAAAAGTATATTTTATGGTTATCGGCGAGTAATGGTAGCTACAACTCTCCCTTCTACTGAATAAAATAAGTGGAACTGCTATAAAGCTGTGGAAATGTAAACAATGTAAAGTGAACACAAAGTAAAGCAGCTCTAAAGAACACAATAACGGAAAATCTTTTATATTGATACATTGTCGAATTAATCGTTTTAGACAAAGGGTAACATATGTAAACCATAGAAAGACCATTTGACATGAAGGGAAATTCATATTTTTACACATCTTGTACATTTTGATTCAACATCTCATTCAGTTGTGGATCCCAGACTGTTAATTTTGTTTGAGGTGGAGAAAGGAATGTTTCGTGTGGAATGGCTATCCTCGCTTCAGAGGTCACAGATTGTGAACATTATATGGATTTTTTTTGTTTGCCCTGGCCATGCGGGAGTGCGGGGGGGGGGGGGGATGAACAGACTGATAGACTGGCAGGGAATGCACCTCTTGGTGATAGATTACCTATGGACAAGGGAGAGGTGGTCGAACGCATCTTGGACCAGGTGAAGAAGGCGGGGGAACAGATTGAGAACCCGTATATGGAAAGGAGATTGCGAGGGATTGGCAGGGGTTCTGGGAGGATCTCAAAACTGAGAGGGAAGACCAGGAGAACGGTGGGAACATTTAGTAGTGTGATTCTTCGAAGGCTGTTTAACGAGGGGACGGATCGCGTATGGGAATATCCTGAATGCAGTGATGTCGGTTCTTATCCCAACTAAACTCAGTATTGTGTGAATCGCTAGGACGTTATGCTGGCAATGCCACCAGCACGGTACACCAAGGGTTCCATGCCTGCGCTGGCTGTTTGCCAGGTGAGAGAAAGACTGCTTACCCATTTCGCAGTTCAATCAGGCCTAAAAGTGTGATGGTCCTAGCACTTCAGATACAGCAGGCTCCTGCTACTGCTTTTGTTTTGTTTTATTTTTGTTTTAAATACTGTAACGTCATCGACCACACAAAGGCTTTTGATAAAGTAAGACACGCCAACGTGATAGAGATGCTTGCAGATCTGCAAATTGATGGGAAAGACCTTAGACTCATAAAAAAACATATACTGGAAACAACAAGCTGCCATATAAGAGATGTGTGAGACTGGGATGTGCAATGTCTCCAAGTTTTTTTTTGGTCCATGTACAGTGAAAGTATTTCCATAAATGTTGAAGATATGAAAGGAATCATCTTAGGGGTACATAACATCAATAACATTAGTTATGCGGATAATACACTATTGATTGCAGACAATGAGCTGGATCTGCAACACTTAATAGATACGATTATTTCACACTGTGAACAACTTGGGTTATAATTAAATTGTAAGAAGACACAGATTATGGTCGTCACTAAGAAGAAGGAAATACTACAATATAATATACAAGTATTTGGAAATATTCTTAAACAAGTGAATCGGTACAATTATCTCGGAACTGTCATAACATCTGATGGGGTATGCCTTGAAGAGATTAGAAGAAGAATCGCCATAGCGAAGGCAGTCTTTTGCAAGATGAAAAACATACTGACGAATAAAAAGATGTCATTTGCAACGAGAAAAAGAGTGTTGAGGTGCTACATAGAACCTGCGCTTTTGTATGGATGTGAAGCGTGGACAATGAGCAGAGAAGCTGAAAAACATCTTATGGCTGTGGAAATGTGGTTTCTGAAGAGAATGCAAAGAATACCATGGACAGACCCCCCCCCCCCCCCCCCCAAAAAAAAAAGTGACCAAGTCCTACAAGAAACAAATGAAAACCGTAAACTGATTAGAGAAATTAGACGTAGACAGTCACAGTATATTGGTCACGTTAGAGAAGAAATAAATTGGAGAACTTGATGACAATTGGCAAGTCCGAGGGGAAGAGAATAAGGGGAGGACAGAGAAGTAAATACCTGGATGGCTTAGCCACGTTGTATGGTCGAGACAAGAACACTGAGCTGATCCACGACTTTGGTGATCGAGTGAGATGGCAACACATGACCGCCCACGCTTATCGGCATGGCCTATGATGATTATGACTGCGATCGTCCACGCTTACTGCCGTGACATATGATGAATAGGATGTAATTATATCCAAAAGACCCAAAAGAATAGTGAAAATCCCAACTTATATCTTAACATAGCAAAAACAAAGATAATACATACTGATAAAACTAATATGGAGAAAGAAATATATGTTAATGAAGAAACATTGGAGGTGGTGGAAAATTTCTGATATCTTAGGTCATTAATTACCAACAATGGTGACATAATGAAAGAAATTAAAAGACGAATATATATTCTCTTCAAAAACTAAAACAACTAAATAAATTGTGGAGTGGGACAGATAGAACTACAAAAATAAATTAGAATTTTTAAGAGCATGCATCTTTCCCATAGCAACGTATGCCTGTGTGACTTGGAAAATTACTAAACAAGCTGAACAGCGCATAAATGCATTTGAGTATAAATGTTATAGGTAGGTTCTAAGAATATCTTGGATACAGAAAAGAACAAATGCATCCATACTTCAAGAGTTGAATATTAAAGAATGTTGGCTACGAAATACGATAAAAGAAAGATAATTGAAATATGTTGGTCACTTGAAACGTCAAGAAAGTTTCGAGAGAACAATAAGGGATGGGTATAACCCCGGGAAGAGAGGAAGAGGAAGGTCAAAGAGAAGATGGGTGCAGGGTGTGGCAGATGACTTGCAGATGGGTGTATCGGACGCGGGGCATCTTGCTTATGACCGAGAAGTTTTCTAGAGGGTTGCTATGGGAGCGAGGTTCTGCAAAGGACTTGCTACTGAATGAATGAATGAATGAATGAATGAATGAATGAATGAAGGAATGAATGTATGCTGTCTGCTACACCTGCAAAAGCAGCGAATTAATTAATATAATTTATAACAGAGTTATTCTAGACATATTGTGACTATAATACTTATTTTAAAATGTGTTTTTAATCTACATATTTGATAATAAATGTACAACTATAAAGCAGTGATATCTATAATCGAGCGAGGTTGTCTTATTCAGGGTAATAGAGCAGCTAAAAGGTTAGTTGCATGTCGTCTACAGCCTAATATATAAATACATTTCTATAGCAGTCAATTATGCGGGGACACAGCCATCTTAAAAGGAAAGTAACTATAGTGATAGCGATAAAGAAAATACAGTATGAAATTATTATGTTAATTATTACTATGATTGTTTTCCGCAATGCTGTTGGTTGTTTTACTTTAAGTAGATTATATAATTAAGAGAGCTATTCTATTAAAATATAAAAGGTAAACACTTAGAAAATCAACAATATCAAGCAAGAGAATAATGTTAACATTCATATTCAGCATAATGGTAACAATTATATTTCGTACGTAAGCAATGTTAAAACACGTGGATGTTTTCTGTTAATATTTCTAATTTGCGTTTGAAACACAGGAGAATAGGACAACCCTGGGCGCCCACATTCGCCGACTGGAGCTACAATGGGCGCTTATCCTCCTACAGAGTCAAAGTGGAAGGCAACAACGTTTACTTTGAAAACAGACTGTCAACTGGCGCCAGCAACCCGTACTTAGTTCTGATAGGTTTACTAGCTGCAGGAATTGATGGGGTCAAGAGGAAACTCCAACTGCCTAAAGAATTTGACAAAAGTACCTTACTTCCTACGAACCTTGAGCGTGCCCTGCAGGCTTTAGAGGCTGATACTGTCCTCACAGAAGCTATTGGAGAGAAGCTTGTGAAATATTTCACCCACTCCAAGAGAACGTATGAATTGAAGGAGTTTGCAGCTTTAGGTAAACTCAGTGAAGACATGCAGATTGAGAAGGAGGTGGAGTTCTATTTCCTTAATGCTTAAAATATCATAGTAGAAAGTAACGGACACTTTTACACAAGCATACGAGAAATGAAAAGAAAGTAAAGGACCCGCTTTCACGCCACGAGACGTATACTGTTCATAATGCTAGCTCCTTGCTTTAATACACCAATATGCACTTGATGGTTTATGTAGCCAGTATCACATTGGCTACCTTTACTCCCCAGCACATTTCATGGTAGCCAGCTTAGGTTGTGTCGACCTGGAGCTCATGTTCGTAAAACAATAAACACTGTCTCAAGGTGGGATTCAAACTTATGACCACCATGTCGAGAGGCAAGTGTGCTGGTCGCTGTGCTAACGCGGCTCCTCTTAAACTATTTCATCATTACAATAATCCCCAAGCCTAGATCTAATGTTCTTCTGACTCTCTACCTGGAAGTGTTCAGAGAAGTAAAGTCAGCCCTTGTGATACTGACCTATCACCCAGTGAGTGCAGATTGTTCTATACAAGTATTGGGCTAGCACCATGTACCCAGGATGCCTCAATGCGCGTAAGAGAATCCATTACTTATTCTCTGACTTCTCCTTCTTTCCTTCTCTGTGACATTCTTTTTTATATGGTTCTGTCTGTTTCTCAGAAATTGGAAAGTTCAACCTCACTCAAAAATCTTTGAGTCTGAGTTTCAAAATCTTGGAAAGTTCAATCAACACACCCTAAGTTTTTGACTTCGAGTTCCCAAGCCTAGGAAAGTTCAATCCCAACTCCCCAAGTCATTTAGTCCCAGTTCCAAAATTTAGATAATTTCAATCATCACTCCCAAAGTCTTTGATTTCCATTTCCAAAATCTTGGAAATTTCAATCCTCACTCCCAAAGTCTTAGAGTTCCAGTTCCAAAATCCTTTAAAGTTCAGTCATAACTTCCTAAGTCTGTGAGTCTCATTCCCTACATGAATTTCCGCGCTGCGGAAAGAGACTGAACCATATGGGATAAAAGCCCGGTGCAATGAAGTCTACCCTGTCGACTTTTAAGCGACTTTTTCCCACCAAAATGAAAAGTTCAATCTTCATTCCTTAAGTAGTTCCTAAACCTTGAAGGCTTCAATTTTCACTTTCCAAGTCTTTGTTTGATTCACATAATGTTTTACAGCAGATGTATACGATAGGTGATAAAGGCAATAACAAAATAATACGGATATAACTATAGCAGAAGCCACTTGTATACACTTTGTATAAATTATAAATGCATACGTTGCCAGATGTCTTTAGTATATTGTAACTAAACAAACATCACACCTTTTCTGGTGCGCATGAAGAACAATTGATCATACAAGGTACGTTAAATACAAAGTGGGAAGTTAAACCACGCACATGTCTTAAATCCTTGTGTAACGGTCAATTGTTATATTAACACACCCTAACTATTATTTTCACTGTCTTTTAGCCACTGTTACCTCAGCCAACGCTATGCCAGTTAACTCATTATGTTGAAGAAAAAATAACTTGGGGTGGAAAAAGTTCAGTTAATTACCAATGATAAGATAATACACAATAAACAATTCTCATTCTAAGGCTATTTGTTTATTTTTTGTATGTGAACGAAGCAATAACTGTTTGTAACTTGTGGCATACAATGAGACCTCTTTCCAAGATTCCAGTGATCATATTTGTTATCTTCATTTTTCCTGATGATCCTTTGTTCCAAAGAATGACACCCACAAGCTCATTATGGCGCACAGACCTCATATGAAGGGAAACAACCCTAACGTCATTGCGACAACATTCATGCTAGTGTATAGTGGTTATCACGGCCGAAAGGATAACAGCGCTAATTCTTAAACATCTGGTGTGTTGATGTCGAGATAGCGGGTTCAACCCCTATATCGGTCAGTTGGACTAAAATGTTGACCACTTGTCCTTGACTTAGGGACGTCACTTACAAGTACCTCTGAAGTCGGAGTAGGGAAAGCTAATCCAGACGCAAAAATCAGACAAGTAGTAGTAGCAAGTTTATGGACTGCGCTTGAGTAAAAAAAAAACAACAACAAAGAAACAAATTCTAGGTAATTTTTAGCGTCTTATTACGAAGAGGAAATAAATAACCAAAACTTTGTCGCAACATTAAATTTAAATGTATTGTAAAGCCCTGTTTTGAAGGTAAATAAGTAGGCTTGGCCAGGGGAATCCCATGGGAAAAAAGGGGGATTTTTTGAATAGTGTAGGGATGGGATGAGACGGGATGGGACAGGCATAAATTACCATTGGATGGGACAGAAAAACATGTCCCATGGACAAGCCTGCCAGAATTGGCCATGGGAATGTTATTCCCATGGGGATCCCATGGGAAAGTCCCATGGGACGGCATGGGATGGGAGATGCATAAATTACCACGCAATGTAAATTATGTTCCACGGCCAATCATGGAAATAAGTAATCCAAACTTTGTTGCAATATTCGTTACAACGGATTGTGAAGTTCTGGTCTGAAGGGAAATACCCCAAATTTGTATGTAGGGCTGACAATGTGTATGTGGGGCTGAGAATTTGTATGTGGGGCTGAGAATTTGTATGTGGGGCTGACAATTTGTATGTGGGGCTGACAATTTGTATGTGGGGCTGACAATGTGTATGTTGGGCTGACAATTTGTATGTGGGGCTGACAATTTGTATGTGGGGCTGACAATGTGTATGTTGGGCTGACAATGTGTATGTGGGGCTGACAATTTGTATGTGGGGCTGACAATGTGTATATTGGGTTAACGCTGACGGCTGGGTAGTGGGTTCATTCCACACAACGGTCAGTTGGACTTTAGCGCTGACTTCTCAGAAAGCAAACTTTTTTTTTCTTTTTCATATCCTTTACAGGACATCGCTGTCAACACCAGCATCTTTCAGCTGTATGTTGATTTCTTGGCAAGATTACGCTCACTAGTTTGCCATTGCTTTCTGAGCTGCCGGCTCACATACCCCGTAAGTTACCGATGCGATTCGAACCACTGCTGATTCTCACCTTCATCACGTTACCGACGAGAGTATACGAGATTACGGAGAAAAGACATAACCTCTAAGCCACGAAGCCTGCGGTGGCAAACTACTAAACGTAAAAATTGCCTACAATATCAACCTGGGGTTAATCACAACGTCCTGCAAAGAAAGTGCATTTTTAATGCTTGCGATAGCGTAGTTGACAGAGATGCCCTGATAATGTCATGAGCGCGGTCGGACAAGGGTTTGATGCCTGCGTTTGTTGTCTCGCTAAGTGAGGGAAAGATTGACCACTGATTCCTCAGTGTATTCAGACCTACACAATGCAATCGTCTTACCACCTCATAGCAGGAAACTGCTTCGGGACCCCAAAACATTGTGGGGCTAAGGGACCTTAAAACATGTAATAATGAAAACTATTATTATAAGGTTTTATCACCTTTATGGCGAAAAAATATCATGGTTAGAAAGACTTTGTCATTTAACACAGTCTCCGTTAGCCCCAGAAGGTAGCATCAGCTGCCCAATGGAAACAATAATAAGAAAGTCACAAGTTTGTATATTGCCTTAACAGGGCCAAAATATAACTCTTTTATAAACAGCTATTTGGCCAGATTTCAATAGTAATTTCTGACAAAACATAAGAAGTACAACCTTCTATAGCTCGTTGACTGGTACACATTAAGAATAGCCTTTACACATGGCGCGTTGTCTGGGACACACAGAATGATGTACATTTGTAGGCATTTTCCATATTGATGTTAAAAATCCTACTGTTTCTTTGTCTTGGAGATTTTTATTTTTCAAAACATTTATTTTAAAATATGTCTAGTATCCTAATATACCACAAACATTTATTAATTGTTGCCAGCGTTATCAATCTGGTGCCGAATCCACACTGAAGGTAGGCTACAATGTCTCATCAACACTGTCTCTCGCCTAGATTGTACATCCTGTCAGACTTCTGTTCGTCTATCTCTTGATGTAATCTTCCCACGCGTATCGTTGTAACAGGATCACAGGAGCCCTGTACAGTTACCGGGTAATAGGGCAATTAACCCAATCTATACTTCACACAGACGACTACACAATGGCAACACCTAGAGGTATGTTGCTCACTGAACAGAAAAGAGTGAGACAGACAGATTGTTCATACAACCACACAATCAAGATATGAGTCAGGACACATAGGACAAACTGTTGCGGGAAAAATTCTCACTAGTTCAGTTAATTACGAAAGACAGTGTCAGAATGGTAACAAGATAATTTTAAATACGAAGAGAGTAGACATTAGTGAGACGAGTGGTGAATTTCCTATATATAAATGTCCTTGAAGAAGTCTGTCGGAGTTAGATCTAATGGTTTCTGGTTGTGAATGTCATCATAAGAAAGCTTGAATGAATTGGAGATCGTGAGTGAATGTCTTCGGGTGTTTGGATGCAAAATACTGGCAACCAGGATCACCGTAAAGGTCTCAATTCCCTTGATCGGATGATAACACGAATAGTTATACATCTATGACGTTGACTTTCTTCACATCACAGGTTAACACAAGCAGCTGGTTACAATATCTAACAGGCCTATGATACAGCTGGGTGTAACTTGCTCTCTACACATTGATTTGTTGACACACATTCGAAGATTAACACTGAGGTGTAGAGCAAAAATGGGAATCTGTAATAAACAGAAAGGAGAAACTGATGAGTAATCCCAGCCATAGCCAGCCATTCATTCTCACCCCTTATTTTTCACTATTCCCCAACTCAAGATCTCCTTCAAATCTAAAAGAACATATCACCAGACGATTTGCCACAACTAGAAGCCATCCCTCCTGACTAGATAGTTTCCTAAGAAAGATTCATGATGAAGAATCCACGGCTTTCGATAAAAATCCTACACAGAATCGTGACAGTGATAGTAATGCATCTTCCTCTCCAAACCAGTCTTCATAGTCAGTGATATTCAAATAAGGACAATGGTGACCGAAATACCCCAAGGAACAAGGCACATATTGAGCTCCTGGTTACGGCACGCCACAAGATGATGAAAAGATGAAGTTTACTAAATTCCCCGAGAAAGAAGTCAAACAATTTATATTCGCCGGTAGAGTTAGATTTCAAGTGGTTTCTTGTGATCGTCTACCTCTCACTAGCTTCAGGACATTAAAAATCCAAAGAAAACTACTATTATAGAATGTTGAAGAACTTATATCCATTACTCCACCCGGCCTAACGGACAGTTGACCTAGAAGGGCAGAAATGAAAACGAAATGACATCAATTTCATTCACATACGAAAACGATTTTTCGATCGGGTAACGACCCAGGATTGTAGATTATAGTCTTTCCTTTCGCTAGCTTTTCCACTAGACTTTCCACTAGCTTGTATGCCTTCTAGGAAAAAGTATTTGGGTTTGACCGTAAACCAATTTTGAACCGCCTCCATTACCTCGTTACCATCTACAAACCTCTGACTCCGTAAATGTTCTTTCAAGGATCTAAACAAGTGAAAGTCCGATGGTACCTCATGTTGAAATTCACAGCAGATTGTTCAGTAGTGAGTCACCTGTTGTCATGAACTAGCTGGTCGATCTGCCGTTTCACTGTGCTATTTGCCACACTTGCAAGTCTCCCACTATGCGGTTCATCAATAAAGTTTCGCCTTCCATATTGATACGCTGACAATTGATAACTGTGACTAGAGTACACTGATGATACTTGACCGTAGTCTGAAAATATCACACCCAGGGAATATTAGAACCAATTTGGTAAATTATTAAAGCACTCCTTCAATGACCATCATTTGCTTTTGATGTAAAGCGTATGCTGATGGGTGCTAGAGGCTTTTCCACTTCCCGGTTTCTGGTCACTGCATCTCTAGGAACCACCAGTTCCGATATCCACTGCCTGTTCTGTTCAGATATATAGTGGTCATTTATCCGTGGTTTACGGGGTGGGTGTAGGGCATGAGTTGTGCATGGGTTACCGTAACACCAGCACATAGCTTATTAGCGACATAGAAAGGAGTGAATAATGAAATAGCAGATAGGCTGGCTGGCACTTTTACTGTACCCGAGGTTCCATCAATGGAGCGAATCGACATCGCGAACACCCCTTACAGACTCGGACCTAATGAGAACCTTCTATTAAATGGGTAGGTATCAATAGTTAGAGTGCAAGCATTTGGAGTTTGGTTGCGATATTTCTGTGTTTAGTCGACCTTTTTTTTCATTTGGCTGACAAATTTTCCTACCTTTTATAAGTTTAGTTGACAGATTTCTCTCTTTGGTCGATATATTTTCACAGTTGGTTAACACAATTTCCGACTTTTTTAAAAATAAGTTTGATTGATATATTTATTAGTCTGATCAAAATGTTTCCCCTTTGGTTAACAATATTTTTCTGCTTGTTCATAAGTTTGGATGCGATATTTCTTTACTTGGCAAATATTTTTTTTTTCATTTGGTTAACAAATGTTCCTATTTTGGTAGACATTTTTCTGATTTGACCAACATTTTCCTACTTTGGTTAGCCTGTTTCCTTAGTTTTGTTGACATATTTCTCGAATTTGTCATAAGTATGTAACATTCTCTCACCACATGACAACTATATATACCGTCAATACTAAAAATTCAACAACCAAGACGTAGTTATTATATATACCTGTTTATTTACAGTATTTTATTAGTTTGACAATAATCAATCAATCAATCATGTGCCATGCCGGAAAGCGTGGGCGTTCATGACTCGCCATATCACTCGATCACCAGTGTCGTGGATCAGCTCAGTGTTCCTGTCTCGTCCATGCCATGTGGCCAAGCCATCCAGGTATTTTCCTCTCGGTCTTCTGTAACAGTATTGGGATCTAGTGGGAAACACAGATACAGCACGATTGAGCATTGAGACTGAAAGGGGTGGGAGATGCTCAATCGTGACGTATTGGGTTGGTATGGGCAGTTAGAACCCGGCTTTGGTAGCAAATGGAGGTGTACATCGAAGCTTTGTCAAGTTAAGCCAATAAACGTTTTATCAACAAACAAACGACCGGCCTTCGTCTTATTACACACTGTTATAAGAGGCGAAATGGAGCCACTTGACCAGGATACGAACCTGAGGATGAGAAAGACAAAACAATACGAAGCCAGAATTGAATAACGTCGCGGAAAGATTCAAGAACTAAACAAACAAACAAAATACTAGCGGCACGTGAAAGAACAATTATTGAACCTGATAACAGCCGCACCAAAAGATGGCCAGTAAGTTATAAGACGAGATAGTAGTAATATCTGAATACAGAGGCCAAAAGCTCGCCCAGGAGTGGTCCTTTGTAAGTCTTTTTTAAGACTTCAGATAACGGTCAAGGTAGTAATAAGAAGTTTGTTATACCAGCCGTTTTGCAGAGGTCACAGTGAAGGAAGTTTGTATGGCCGCCCTTCTGCAGTTTGACTGTTAGCAAGAGCCATCAAAGCCGCTGCCTTACATCGTTTTGATTGACCAGGAGTGATCCTATCCTGAAAGTTTGGGCAAACCAGCAATTTAAGTTGCTCAAAGTTAAAGAGCTAATCAGGAGTTGTCAGGACAGCATGATCGTTGATCGGGCCATAAGTTCTTAAAACACTCAATTATCGCTAGGCCTTGGCTGATCCTGATAATTTTTTTGGGGCCTCGTTATTACTAAGACCCTATCAAGACATCGATGATGTACCCCACCCGGGGTGAAGACAAAGACAAACAAGCTGGTCGGGACCCAACCAGGGGTTGAAGATTTTCTGGCAGCCCATAAGAAGTGACCTGAGAGGAAGAGACAGGCTACCTAAAATCCGCTACCTAAATTCTGATACCCGAGTTCCGCAACTGATGGACAGCTGATGCAGGCTCCGAGTGTTCAAATATGACGGCGAGTCGAAGAAAGTGATTCCTTGAACAACAAAACAGATTCAGGGTAAAGTTTCTGTATCGTACAAACATAGTGGTTAACTGAACAATTTTACAAAATAAGGGAATTGTGCTCTTTGAAAAAAAAATTTAAGAAATTGAAATTGTGTTTCGTGCTATATTTTAGAATATTTCAGAATGGCAGAACAAGACTCTTGGCATATTTTGACCGATAACGAGCATAGGTACAATTAACTAATTGAACTGCTCTTGTGTGAAACATATAGTTGGTTTAGATAAATACGCTTGTGAAATTGATTTGGTGATTTCAGTATAACAGTTCCATCACAGCACAGTGGAGAAACGGACATAAAATTCAGCTGAGTATAAGAATATACAGAAGAAGAAGTAGAAGGATTGTTTCAGCTTAATAGATGAATATGAATTACCTGAATTAATTGTTTTCCAAAACAATAGGTCATCTTCCTTAAATTGGAAAATTTAAATTGTGTGGTTTTTGTTTTTGCTTGCTTTGTTTTAGTATTTTTCAGCATAGCGGAACAGGACACCCCAGCACATCTTCTTTAAATTAGGAAATTGAAATTGTGTGGTTTTTTTTTGCTTGCTTTGTTTCAGTATTTTTTTCAGCATGGCGGAACAGGACACTTTGGCACAGGTTTTGTCAGGCGTCGGGACAGCAGTAGGCCGACTTAATATGGTGATTAAACAACAAGGGATGACAACAGAAATTGTAAAGTTTAGTGGACAGGCCAGAGATTATAAGAAGTGGGTCACTTCTATAGAAAAATATGCCTATTTGATCTCAGCAACAGATGAAGAAAAAATGAGACTAGCTTATCAGACGGCAACGGAACCAGTTTCGGATCATATCAGAAGAAAACTAGAGGCTAGAGTAGATGAGACGTGGGAACAGTTCAAAGAGGACCTAGCAAGGAAATATGCAGAAATAACGGATCCACAACATGCGTTTTCGGTGTTGAGGCAGGCTAAACAAAATAACGGAGAGACGGTACAGTTGTTTAGTGATAGATTGATTAACTTGGCTGAAGAAGCATTCTTAGGACAGAATGTGCGAGGGGAGGAGGTGGAAAGGATGTTAGTAGGGATTTTTGTGGATGGCATCAAATCTGATGGTTTGAAACTTAAGCTGATGAGGGAAAACCCTGAGAGGTTATCACAAGCGGTGGATATCGCGGTACAAGAGGAAAATTTGAGACGAAGGTTTAGATTAAGAACAGGACGAGAAGTGGGAAGTAGTCGAGACGATAGAGTTGAGGAACCCATGGAAATAGGACAAACAAGATTCGGATGGAATAGGAGAGGCGGTATACAAACCTTACAAGGTAGAAATAGGAGCGATTATGTTGAAAGAAGAAATGTGAGATACCCTACAAGTGAGTCAGTAAGAAACACAAATAACACAAACATTGTCTGTTGGGTTTGTGGTCAACGGGGACATGTTTCTCGTTTTTGTAATAACAGGCGGGTACAGTCGAATACACAGGGTAGACATGATAATAATAGGGTGAGTAGGAATGTTGTTGATGGACACAGGAACTTTACAGGTACAAGAACACAGGAAAATCGGCGCCCTACCTATTAGACAGGACCTATGATAGGAGGGTAAATAATAGGGTCCCAAGTGTTAGAGAGTATGTTAATAACAAGTATAATAGGTCGAACAGAGAATATTTTCAACTGGATGAAGTCAAGAAATTTATAGAAGATAAAACAGATTATAGCTCGTGTATATTAGAAATAGGGAAGTATAGAGTTCGTACATTAATAGATTCGGGAGCTCAAGTTAGTGTAGTAAAAGAAAGTTTTTTATACAAAATAGTAAGAAATTGTAGAGTATTTAAGTGTAGTAATAATTTACACTCTGTTACTGGACAGAATTTACAAGTAGTTGGACAAACAATGATCAATTTTAAGTTAGGAGGGATCAACATAAGACACCTTTTTCATGTAGTGAGGGGTTTAAATAGAAATATGTTGATAGGGAGAGATTTTTTGATAAAGAATGGAATAAGACTTTTTTATGATTTACATAAGTTAAAATTCAGAGACGTATATATAGATATGGAAGAGGATATGCATATAGCAGCACTAGTTAGGGTTAAAATGACAACGACGTTAAAACCACAGTCGGTTAATTTGATACAAGCGAAGCTGAAGAGAAACCCATATTATGTGGAAGGAAACACAGTCAGAATCACTGAGTTACAAGAGGAAATAATTGATGAGCCTGGTTTGGAGGTTCCAGATGGAGTA
Source organism: Cepaea nemoralis (assembly GCA_014155875.1). NCBI lineage: Eukaryota > Metazoa > Mollusca > Gastropoda > Stylommatophora > Helicidae > Cepaea > Cepaea nemoralis. The sequence continues at coordinate 153,468 of JACEFZ010005361.1, forward strand.
ATGGAGTTGGATAAACACTTAACCTTTCCAGTAATGGTTATCAACAACACAGGGAGAGAAATCAAGTTATACAGAGGATGTGTGATAGCCAAATTAGATCATAACATTAGTGAAATATTGGCAACGAATAGAACAGAAGTGTCGGGAACAAGTTATTTGGAAACTTCTAGTGAAAGGAGAAGTGACAGACGCGGATGCGGAAGAAGAAGGGAAAATCGGAATGGATGAATTGATCCATCCATATAGAAGAAATAAAACCCGTATATGTTCACTAGACAAAATAACAAGGGAACAAGAATTGCTGTCACAGTTAAAAGCTTCGCCGGAAAATAAGGAAGTGTTAGAACAATTTATAAAGCAAAATCAGGATGTGTTTGCGGTTAATGATTTAGAATTGGGTAAGACGCGGACAGTTACAATGGAAATAGACACGGGAGATCATCCACCAATAAGTTTAAAACCATATAGAACTCCATTAAGAAACAGAGAAATAATGGAAAAGGCAATAGAGGAGATGCTGAAAGCAGGAATAATAAAAAGGTCGAAGTCAGAATGGTCATCTCCGGTGGTAATAGTGGCCAAGCCCGATGGTTCCAGTCGCTTCTGTTGCGACTACAGGGCGTTGAACAAAATCACCAAGAATGTAGCATACCCACTGCCGGTAATTGATGATATTTTGGGGCTACTTAATGGCTCTACATATTTCACAACGTTAGACGCAAGGTCAGGGTTTTGGTGTATTCCGATGTCAGAAGACGCGCAACGGAAAAGTGCCTTTTGTACCCACATGGGCTCGTACGAATTCTTACGAATGCCTTTTGGTGTCAAGACGGCGCCCTCTCACTATATGTTCTTAATAAATGAAGTTCTAGAGGGTATGCAAAGGTTCGCTCTTGCTTATATTGATGATATATTGGTCTATACAAAGGGAGATGTGGAGGATCATTTGAAACATATTAGACTAGTGTTTGACAGGTTAAGAAAGCATGATGTGAAGTTGAAGCTTAGTAAGTGCCAATTTTTAAAAACAGAAACAAAATATTTGGGGTATATTATAAATAGAGAGGGTATTAAACCAGACCAGGACAAAATAAAGATTATTAAAGAGTTACCTGCTCCAACAAACGTTAAGGAAGTACGTGCTTTTATAGGAACATGTGCGTATTATAGGCGGTTTATTCCAGCATTTTCAAGGATAGCTGAACCAATTACAAATTTAACAGCCAAGTACGCCAGGTTTAAGTGGGATGATGAGTGTCAAAAAGCCTTCGACTATTTAAAAAACAGCTTAACACTGGTACCACTGTTGACGCATCCAGACTTAAACAAACAGTTGATACTATACACAGATGCTTCGGACAATGCAGTAGGAGCATGTTTGGTACAACCATATGAAGGAAAAGAATCTGGAATACCAGGGGTTAAAAATGAAAGACCTATCTACTTCTTGTCACATAAACTTAGTAAATCACAAAAAAAATGGACTACTATCGAGAAGGAGGCTTACGCGATTCATTACGCTCTTCAAAAACTTAATTACTACTTACATAACGCAAATTTTGTCATTAGAACTGACCACATGCCTTTAAAGTCTTTTCTAGAAGCTCCAGTGCAGAACAGGAAAATACAGACATGGGCATTGCATCTACAGGGGTACGACGCGAAAATTGAGTACATACCAGGTAGGATAAACACATGCGCTGATCTTATTGTCTAGAATTCCATATACACAGTCATCAGAAGATACAGAAGAGGAGGCAGCCGAACCAGAGATAGACGACAGAAATTGGCAAGTAAATATTCTAGATTCTGCTATAATAAATAGGGAAGAATTTGATAGCTTACCATCAGATCAAGAGTCTGAACATAGAGAAGAAGATCTACAGTTAGCACAATTCAATATGAAAGAAGAGCAGGATTTGGACCCAAGAATCATACAAATAAAGGAAAAATTACGAGAAACAGAAGATAACAAATATAAAAGGAATTATTTGCTCTTACAAGAGGATGGACAGTTATATTATATGTGTGAAAAGAACGAACAACTAAGGAAATATATTCCAAAGCATTTGGAAAATGAACTTTTAAAAGCATATCACGATGAAAATGGACATCTCGGTAGAGACAAACTAGTGAAAGCACTTACAAGTAAATATTATTGGCCAAACTTATTTAAATCTGCATGCAAATATGTAGATACGTGTGAAAAGTGCAGATTAAGGAACATGAAAACAATAAAGTCTCCATTACAGGACACAGATATTCCTCACTTCCCAATGCAAAAGATTAGTTTAGACATATCGGGTCCACACCCCAGAACATTGTCAGGAAATGTATATTTAATTCATATAGTAGACATCTACAGTCTTTGGCCAGAGGTTTATGCAATTCCAGATAAGAGCGCGGATACTGTCATTAATATTTTTTTACAGGAGTTCGTACCAAGGTTTAGTTGCCCACAAAGTATACTTACAGATAATGGTAGAGAATTTGTAAATAAAAAATTCGAAAAGTTATTAAAAGATTTAAACATAAGACATATAAAGACCTCATTTTATAGACCTTCGTCAAATGCGAAAAACGAGCGTCAACATCGGACGTTATACAACATTGTGGCAAAGATTATTGATGAACATGAAAAAGATTGGGATCTATTTTTGGGACCTGCTCTTAGCGCTATTCGTACAAATCAAAATGAGAGCACGGGTTTTTCGCCATTTTATTTAATACACGGGAGAGAACCAATATTACCTATAGATAATTTATTAAAACCTAGACGGAAATATATGGGTGAAGATTTTCAAGAGATCATAATACAAGAAATGCATAAAGCACATATGAGGTTAAGGAATAATATAATAAAAGCTAGGGAAAGACAGAAAAAGTACAAAAATGTAAATACAAAATTACAGGAGTTTAAGGTAGGTGATAGAGTTTATTACAAGAAGCATAGAAGAAACTCTAAGTTTGATTCTCGTTGGATTCCAGGTTATTACGTTTTGGAAAAACTAGGTAATGTATCGTATATTATAAAGAACCAGGTCACAGCACACATAGCAAGGGCACATGTTGAACACTTAAGAAGAGATGAAGATGAGATAGAAAATAATAATTATAATAATAATTGTTATTCGGATGCAAAATTTTTAGATGAACAGGTTGTTAGAGGAACTACAGTAACCCCAGATCTTAGAGGAGCTACAGTAACCCCAGATCTTAGAAAAGCTACAGTAACCCCAGATCTTAGAAAAGAACCAGAACAAAATCAGTTGCTAGCAAATCCAAGTTACGAAGAACAAGAACAGACAATTCCGAAAAGAATGGAAGAAGAAGGGACAAATGAAACTCATTATGATAGTATGGAGGAAGACACAGGTGCTCCATTTAAAAATACTAGGCAAGCAACGAAAAGAAGAATGGACAGTCAAAGAGATAAAGAAGTGAAAAGACAGAGGAGAATTAGAGATTGTTCAACAAGCGGAGACGATATACCTATACTGGAAAGATCCTTAAGAAAGAGTGATCGACAAATTAGGTGGGATGTTGAACGGAAGAGATTAGCGGCAGCTAAAGAGAGACATACAGACGAAGAAGAAGAAATGGATGAAAAGTCAGAGTCAAGTAGTGGTATGGAGGAGACTAGTAGGTTGTACGAAGAAGAAGATGTTGATATAGAGTTAGCACTTATTCAGAGAAACTTGGAGTTGTTGAGGAAGTGGAAACGTAAGAGATAGATAAATTGAAAGTACTGCAGATAGCAAGTTATAAGTTTCAAGATTTAAAATTGTAAGTGATGTTTGAAGAAGTATACGAAACGGTGGAAAAAGTGGTCTTGAGATATTAGTACAGTGGGTGAATGTATTTTTTTATTGGTGTTAGAAATGCCGTGTTTAAAGATAGGGGTTAACAAGTTATAGTAATAATAGACAGGACAGATCACAAGTACGTTGATAAGTAGAGGATGGCTACTACATTGAGTTAATGTTGGATATAGGTTACAGTGCTTACTTAAGAGCTTATTCAGGATGTTATGTGCTGTTAAGAGATAATAAATAGATAATTCTGGATTACTGATTTGTTTATGTAGATAGAACAGATATGTTCATAATTGATCTGTAGTTAACAGATATACAGATGGAATGTTTAGTTTTCTCGGTCATATAAATACTGGATATGCGTTATTTTACTTAGTATGAGAGCCTAATGCTGGTAGGCCAATGTACGTAGTAATTTTAAGAGAGTTAAAATTGTGTTGAAAACGGTGTTTATGAAATCTAAGTTTTATGAGTTATGAGTCATATAGGAAATGTTTTTATGCTTGAGTTGCTACTGGAAAATGAGGGATATTGTTTGGTTGTTTTATTGAGCCTAAGTTGTAATGCCTCATTTTGTTTTCGTGATTTGGTCTTGAAAAATGATTGTTATTGTTTGATTAATTGGTTTAGAGTAGGGTGATTGTGTTCCTAGCAGTTTGAGTTGACTAAGAACTATTGGTCCGTAAAAGTGTCCAATAGTGATAGGTAGAATAGAGTATTTTATTCTGATTTGATAACATGCATGTTATGTCATTTTAAAAATGTGTTTTTTTTCTTCTAGATTAATTTGGAGGTTGTGTTCATTTTATTTCGATTACATGAATGGTTTGGTATATTGAGTTACATGCTTGTAAAGTTAGTTAAGTAAGTTTAAGTTTCAAATGAATGAGGTTTTGCTAAAGGTTTTTCGTTCAGAAAAGAGTTGATAAAAACTAATTTGTCCACTGATATAAGGTAGGGGGAAACTTAAGAGTAAATAGTTAAGGAATGCTATGCATTCATTAACTAGTGGGAAACCATAGTTGGTGAACGTGTGTACACGAATGGATAGACGTATCCAGGGCCTTGCACACACGTCACTGTATTTATAAAATAGCAGGATGGGATGTACGGGGGCAAGATATAGGTGCTGTGAAATACCAGCTTTAATTATATTAAAGGTGTTCATAAAATATGAACATGGGCTCATGGTAAAAGGTGAGATAACGGAAGAGGAACAGAATTGTGGTTGGCAATGTCAATGTGAAATATAGAAGGTTTATGAAAACTTACGCCAAATTGTTTTATAACGAACAATAATATATTTCTTAAGGTGTTTTAAAAAATTATTTTACAAAATTTTTTTATTGGCAAGGGAGGTAAAGGGAGAATGTCTTAAATGTACATTTACTGTATGTCCATGTGGTCATGTCGTGTATTCATTCTTTATGTTCTTTATTTGGTGCGCACCACTTCTTTACTTTTTCTAACTACATTGTTTTTGTACGTCCTGGGGTTTGAAAGAATGAGAAATTGTATAAGGGTAAAATTTTCGATAAAGAATTTATGAGCTGTTCTTATGATATGTATATTTGATACAGGTAACCAGAAAGAACCAGAAATGAAGAATTATGTAGTAGTTGACTGTAAAATGTTGGGGAAATAAAAAGGAAAGAAGGACTGGTTGGATTAACCGTGGTATTATATAAATAAAAGGCGAAGAAGAAGTATATGGGGAGGTTGTTGGCAGACCATATCACTGGGAGAAGAGTAAAAGATGTATTGTTTACTCAAACTTGGTTTTAGCGAAGGTTAGAAGACAAAGAGGGAATGGAGTATGGGGATTTAGAGTAAAGATTTTTCCTTTATAAGGAAAATTCTTTATTAAACATGGGGAGGTGTAACAGTATTGGGTATTATTAGGATCTAGTGGGAAACACAGATACAGCACGATTGAGCATTGAGACTGAAAGGGGTGGGAGATGCTCAATCGTGACGTATTGGGTTGGTATGGGCAGTTAGAACTCGGCTTTGGTAGCAAATGGAGGTGTACATCGAAGCTTTGTCAAGTTAAGCCAATAAACGTTTGATCAACAAACAAACGACCGGCCTTCGTCTTATTACACACTGTTATACTTCCTCTTGGTCTGTTCCCTTCGATCTTGCCAGTTTTCACTAAGTTCTCCAACCCATTTCTTCTCATAACATGTCCAAAAAATTTTGACTGTCTACATCTAATTTCTCTAATCAGTTTACGATATTCATTTTTCTCCTGTAGTAATACAATAATAAAAAAGCATAATGTCATTATACGAAATGGATCCTTCAGTATGAGCTGGTAAACACAGTATGATCACAGCATTTTTTTTCACATAAAGAGCTACACACATCTGGATTTCTTCACACCATTGTTTGATTAAGTTGGTTCTTCCGGTTGGTAGCCTGGTGTGTATCTGTCAATTGGCTTGTAGTCATAAGACTCGTCTCCAGATTGGTGGGCTGACATCTGAGTATCGTAGACAAACGAGCCATCAAACAGCTGAGTGTCGGATACATCAAATAGCTGGTTGTTGGATTAATCACACATCTGGTCGCTGGGGTCATGTATAACAGTGACAAAGGAAGTAACCAGAGTCGAGTTGGTACAAAGTTTTATATTTTATTCTCAAGACGACAGGCCGCGTCTTCTCAGCTGGGCTATCGGATGTTTACTCCCTATAACAACATAATACGTCACGATTGAGCATCTCCCACGCCTTTCAGTCTCAATGCTCAATCGTGCTGTATCGGAGTTTTCCAATAGACCCCAATTATACCTACACTGTTACACCTCCCCATGTTATTTAAAGAATTTTCCTTTTAAAGGAAAAATCTTTACTCCTAATCCCCATACTCTATTCCCTACTTGTCTTTTAACCTTCGCCAATACATCTTTTACTCTTCTCCCAGTGCTATGGTCTGTCTACAACCTCCCCATATACTTCTTCTTCGCTTTCTATTTATATAATACCACGGTATCCAACCAGTCCTTCTTTCCTTTTTATTTCCCCAACATTTTATAATCAACCCACTTCTTCTTCGTTCTTGGTCCTTCAACCAAACATAACATATTTACATATAACATTTCAAATTCAGTTTATAATACATCATAACACCATAACACGTTTTCTTAAATACTCCTTCTCCACTTCAATAAGCAATCCGCTTTCCACTTCAAACGCTGATACCAACTCCTTATTCTTACCACCAATACTACAAATTCCCCACTTTCAACTAACCTGAAATCACTTTCATACGATAGGAAGATAAAGAATCGGTGGCCACCGGAATTTAAAAGAAGAAATAGAATTCTTTCAAAAAAACAACACTCACCTAAATCACACACCCCTTTACCCCCCTATGTCATTTGAGAATTTATGTAATAAATTCTAAACCATTATATCTCCCCCAGTACCACTCATTATGGTAACAGTTTACGCTGCTATCTAATACCAACCAACATCCAAAAATATTCTTCACTTCTAAGTGTCTATATAACAGACACTACCTTACCTCACCCTCACATCGTAATGTAAACCACAAAACACATCCCAATTAAAAAAGGTCTATTACCCCTTAAGACCTCCTCCAACACAACACCTCACATAACCTCATCACCTCGTATAACTAATCTTCTCCAATACCTCAGGTTCTCTCTTAATGTCCATTTCTTATGGGCATATCTACTAAAATGCTCCACTTATGCCGTTATCAACAGCAACCTAGTAACCTTGAAATCTCCCCTTAAATATTAACCATCAAACACAACATTGTAATCTGACCCACTTATAAACATTTACATCCTGCCCAGGCCATGTAACCCCATGTCTCTCTAAAATCTCAATTCATAATTCATAATTCAGGCCGTAATCTACAGCAGCAAAAATAACCACTCATGTCTGTGACTGCTTGTAATCAACTTTAATCTCAGTCCCTTTTATTACGGACCCACAAACACCCCATGTCACTATGTCTCCCCCACTTACACCCCTTTTATTATTGTACTGTTATCCACAGTTACAAGTCAAACATGGATCCAATTCATGTTTACTCTTCATCTGGGGTAATTTTCTTATTCTTCAATAACCCAGCAATCTCGTGTATATCATGGCTCTTCTGACCCCCTCCCGGAAACTATGTTCAAAACTATTCTCAGCTTTACCCCACTGAATATATTCACTAATCTTTTCTTCTCCCATGTGGCTTCCAATCCCCTATTTCCAATGAATGTTTACTTTAGTGTATCTTTAAAGTTTCCCATAACTATTTTACTTGTGTAGTAACTCCGTCTACAGTTCATAGCCACTTTAACCTTTCTACGCTGATAATCACAGCATCAAAATATCTATGAACTTCTTCTTCACAAAGAGAATGTGTCTCTCTATTAGTTCTCCGTAGTTTATTACTACTTTCTGAACGAAGGGTCCTAATTAAAGCCCCCTGTATTGTCTTTATTCTAGACGAAAACCTTGTAAACTAAACATAACTTAATTAACTACTATTTAACACACAAAACAGTGAAATAAAATCACAACAGGACATCAAATCTCCCCCCAAATTTTTGTAACAATCATTTATGTGTCCCCGCAACTCAACTAAAAGTATGATGATGATAGTGATGATGATGGTGACGATGATTAAAATAATACAACATACATCCTAATCTATTTTTACCTACTACTACTGGTCTCTTTTACGGACCAGCAGTTTACACATAAAAGTCTAAGCACACAATAACCCTATTCTAAATCAATTAATCAAACAACAACAATCATTTTTCAAGACCAAACCAAGTAAAACAAAATTTTACATATGAGACATTGAAAGCTCAATTTCAATAAATACAACTGTCTTCTCGCTAAAGAGAAGGTTTTCAAAAAAATATAATTCACTTAGAATTAACCACTTAAGGTGGCCTCCTTTTCTAACCAATGTAACACCTATCTATTTAGCCAAGTTATGTATAACAAAACAACTCCATACCAAGCATAAATGCCAAAATACGTATATACCTATATACAAATATCTATCTGTTATCTACAGACCATCATAATGCGGAACCATACTTGTTCCCCTCCAAGCAAAATCACTACTCAATCAACTGACCATTCCTTTTTCTGGAAGTCAAACATTGATTATCTCCCCTCCAAATTTTTGTATCTTTTTCCATCCTAACTCCTAATACATCATAACATCCAAAATATCCTCATAAGCAAGCACTGTAAACTACAGTATCATCTCAATGTACCAGCCACCATCTACTTATCAATTAACCTGTGGCTCGGCATACCAACTGTCTTCTATGGCTTTGTACTAACCATCACCACCACTTCCCAATCAACCACAGTATCTCCACTCTCCTACATCCAACAAAACTTTGTCTATTTACTATAGACCTCTCACCAAAACAACTAATTCAACCTTTAAGTTTCTCATCTATCCGACGCAATTAATATTTCATTCTTTTGCATCAGTACTTTCTGTATCTCAGCACCCTTACCTCAATTCTCTCCTATCCTTTTCACATCGTGACGACAGTCAAACCAGTCGAAACACCCTTTCTAATTTTCATTTACCTCACCTTGTTTACCTTCGTATCTTACACTCTTATTTATCAGGATTCTTTCGGAACAGCAACTCATGTCCTGATAACTGACAACGGACCTCATTTTTCTCACATCTCCGTATTAGTCACTCCTGCTTCGCCATTTTCCTGTTAAGAATACTAAACATTCATAATGTTAATTCAGCATATAACTTCCACAATTTCCTTCCAAGTTCAGATATTCTACGAAAAGACATTACAATTTTCTTTCTATCTCTCGATTTTCGCACACTCTATGTTCCACGATTTATCAAGGTTACTTATCAACCGCTCTTCTCATATTCACACGGACAATGATACACAACACAACTTCGCTCTCATCTCACGCCTACTCTCGTATCGCGACAACCTAACGTCTCCATACTATTACTACAACTAAATACTTTAGACGCCACCTCAACATTCCATCAATCATTCCCCACATATCAACACGTATTGATTTCCTCTACACACGTTGACACAAGACATATTAACGTTACTCTTACATTCTATCTACGTATTTCACTTAGGCGACTTCATCACACTTCTTTCCTTTTACTTCTTTCATCACGACGAACACCTGTCTGACTACAGTTATATTCACGTATGAACACCGCACAACCAGACGAACTATTCTAGAGGACTCTCTCAATTCACTGCTTTCTTATATCTCTACTTTACTCAATCACTCACTTCTATACGAAGGTCAGACCCTATACACTACCTCTCGCAGCTGAAATTGCTTTCACAGTACTATCTACTATCTCTTCAAAACAAACCTCATTCTGGTGAACCAGCCCCTAACTTCGTAACTATCATTCTATACTTTTCCACCCACAACAACTTTCTTCTTTCTCCACAAGTACGACGTAACTCGTATTTTTCAAGCATCCCCTTCTACAGTCTATTATTTATTATTCTCACGTTCAACTGACTATCTTACGCACAGGATACTCAGTGCCTCCTCAGTCTATATCACCTCACCAGACACTTTCGGTTCACCTGTCAACAATACTATTCTTTCTTCTCCAACCAACAAGCAAAACCATCTCGGACATCACGTCATAGCTCTGAGTCAAACTATTTCTAATACTAATATTCATGCCTAACATATCTCTCACCCTCTATTAATTCTGTCCTGAATCTACCCTATTTTACTCTCTCTACCTCGCTACCAACCAGACGATATCCTGTATTACGTAATCCACGTGGAATATCATTTGTTGCAACAACACCCTCGACTATTCTGTACCATGTGACACTACACCAACAAAATTCATCTGCCTATTTTAGAGTTCTTCTCCTAAGCCAAAACTATTTTATTTTCCTTCTTCACCCAAGGAATTTTAACCGTTATATAGTGTGTCCAAATTAAACACTTCACTGTCTTTCAATACATTCACTCGTCTTTCCGTTATAATGTCATCATCACTATCTGTTGTCAACCTGTTAAAGTATTCAGGTCTTAAGGTTCTAAGGTCTTCTATTTTTCTTAAATCACTTTCTGTCGTTGAATAAATTCCCGCTAACTGTCTACCACTATTCTTGTTCTTAAATGAGTTCCTTCTATTTCCTATGTTTGCGTCAGTCTGCTCACTGTTTCCTGTGTACCTTACGTAACGTTTATACCTTCCCATCTCGTCCTCAGATGACACACTAATAATAGTTCCCACATCAGAGTCACCATAGTTTACTGCAGACACGTCGGCTCTATTCCTATAGTCGTCCCTAAAACGTCTGACTTTCTTTCTCTTCCTCGGTCTTCGTCCCTTAGCCTTCCCTACTGTCTTGTCATACAAACCAGTATTTTGTTTCAAAGAGTCACTACCCAAAACTCTGTCCGTCTGTCTACCAGCAACTACTCCATATGATGGAAGATCACGCCTCGACTCAGGACCTGCCCGTAGTGTAACACTCTCCTTCTCCGAATCATCTGTAATAATATCTGATTCAGCATCACTATAATATTCAGGTGTGGGAATATCTTCTCCATAACCTGAACTTTGACAGCTAATATTCCTACACCATTTGGGAATTAGTTTCTTGTCTATAGCTGAAGAAGTTGACATGGTACTACCTCTATTTACAACCATACTAACACTTTTCTTCATTGACTTCCTTTCGTCCTTGGTCCTTGTCTGTCCATCTTTCCCAACTTCAACCCTGTCTCTCTTAGTCAAATGAGTAGGTTTTAGACTGATTCTCTATGAAATCAGTTTGAGTTCCCTTTGTCATCTTGCTGACTGGATGTACCTGAGTCTGCGTACTACTTTCTACCGTATTACTTGTCTGCGTCTGTGTCTCTCGGTTTCTTTTCTTTACTAATATCGTCTTCTTCTTTTCCTGTCTACTAGTCACATTCGCAACCATTTTAGGACTAGTCTGTATTTTACTTACTGGTTCAACTCTGTCTCTTACACCTGAGTTTAAATATTGTCTTTGTCTTTTCTCTAACCAGTCGTCACGTCTTTTTCTAGCAGTTGCACTGTGAGAAGGCCAGTCCCATGATTTCTTTGAAATGTTTCTCTCACGCCCATTTTTGTATTTATACCAGTCCGAGCTTTCACTATTTCGTCTGTTTTCACTGTCTTTTACTCTATATAGATCAGGCCTTGGTTCGTCATAACCATATTGTCTTCTGTCTTTATTAAGCAATGTCTGTCTCCTGTTATTCTTTCCTACTCTATTACTGTCTACCATAATTCTATAAGGGTTCTGTCTAGTTGTTTTGTTCTTCAACGTTTTCAGAAAATTCTCTACCTCCGTAATTGACATCTTTAATTCTCCTAACCATGTGCTAACCCGTTGTAACTCCCCGCACAAGAAATTCATATTCAGTTCCTTTGAAATATCTATCCAGCTGAAACAATATTCTTCTGTATACTTCTTTAGTACCTGGGAAAAAAAACTTATCCTGAGTTCAGCTGAAATATGTGCTGTGCTGAGTCTTCTAAGCTGAAATATTTATACAAGTAACCAATTTCAATTTTTAAAATTTCTTAACTTAAAGAAGATGTGCTGAGGTGTCCTGTTCCGCCATGCTGAAAATACTGCAAGAAAGCAAGCAAAGAACAAAAAAAAATACACAATTTCAAATTATTTGCTTCTAAAATCTGGTTAATTAATTACCTTATTTATGAATCACCTAAATTTACTAATTTACAACACATAATTCCCCAGTTCATAAACTGTTCCATTAGTTATTTAGTTCCAGAATCGCACAAATTTCCCTTGGTTAATCCCTAAAGAGCACAAGTTGTAATCAGCATCAATATTCTGTCAGCGTAGAGGGAGGAAAAACCCTGTCTTCAATAAGTCCTGTTTGAAACCAAAAAGTTCGCTATAAATCCTCATACCTGTTTCTAATAATATAATAATGTTTTAGACTCTGCTCTAACCAAGAATTTATGGCACATCACCGGAGTTACACAGTTACCTTCTTTTATTAGCTGACGGATCTAGTTCCACTAACCAGAGTTCGCATCAAGTGAAACCTAGTCTCGAGTTTAAGTGGCGGAGTCCAGAAGCTCAGGTGGCGGAGTTCTCTTCCCTCAGGTAAATTTTGTAGCTGCCAGATACTCTTCCTGGTTGGGTCACGTCTCATGGGATGCCTGGATAGATTTCAACCCCTGGTTGGGTCACGTCTCATGGGATGCCTGGATAGATTTCAACCCCTGGTTGGGTCCCTTCCTTGATTCTGAGTGAAGTACATCATCGGCGTCTTGATAGGGGTCGTAGTAATGACGTGGCCCCAAAAATTTATCACAGTTAACCGAAGCCCAGTGATATTTATGTGTTCAAAAAACCCAATCACGAAATTACAAGGCTTTGTCCATTATTACTTGAGCCTAGAAGAGTTCTTGACTTATTTTTCTTCTTTTGTCTGACAGGTTCAGCTTGAAATTCTGGTTTTCTCAAAGTTTTAGGACAGGATGGCTCTTCTCAAAAAAACGATAAGTTTCATGCAACGGTCCTGAGAAGCCCCTTGTTATTGATAACTGTCAGTGGCTGGCGCTTTAAAATAGAAGCCCTTTCTTTTGAAACTCCAGAGTTCAGATCTCGGCTCCGGAAAACCTTGAAAGCTGAAGTTCAGTTAACGGCCATTGACGACTTGACCTTGAACGAGCTCTGACTTCTGATTAAATCTTGAAAGTGGCAAGGTTCAGGCAACGGCCAGGTTAGGCCCCTTGTAAATGATTCAGTTCAGCCACGGCTCCTGATTCTTGAGTACTTCGCGTGATAGGCCATGATTTATTATCTTCATAATATTTCTTACAGCATGCCGTCAGTGGATAGTTTTTTGTTGTTTGTTGTTGGCCGGCCTAGATCAACCTCAGATCCTCGGTCGAGGGCACCATTAATTACTCCCTATAACAGTGACAAAGGAAGTAACTAGAGTCGAGTTGGTACAAAGTTTTATATTTTATTCTCAAGACGACAGGCCGCGTCTTCTCAGCTGGGCTATCGGATGTTTACTCCCTATAACAACATAATACGTCACGATTGAGCATCTCCCACGCCTTTCAGTCTCAATGCTCAATCGTGCTGTATCGGAGTTTTCCAATAGACCCCAATTATACCTACACTGTTACACATGACACATCTGACTGTAGTTGGGTTGAAAACTGGTGGTATAGTATGCATCTGCTTGGTGGCTCAATTTTTATGTGTCAGAAGGTGTTTTTGTTTTGCATGATGAAGCTGATGGTATAGTGCTCATAGGTGTTGAGGCTGCAGTGCCCATAGTTGTTGCTGAAATGGGTGTCTGATGCTTTGTTTTTATGTGTCGTTGTAGGTTGTCTTTTCTGTTGTATAGGTTACAACAGAGGTGGCATGTGTGAGTTTCGGTGTTGTGAACTGTGAATGTGACGTGTAAGCTTGCGGTTTTCTGTAAAGAATTGACCACATGTAGGACATAGATAGAGATGTTTCCGTTTATTGGCCATTATGCTGGAAAAGGTAAAGGCGATAAGGCACGTATTCCAACCCGCTTGTAGTTTCCGGCACCACCTAATGGAGTGTTGATAATTAGCACAATACTCTTTTGTGTAGTTGCACTGGTAAAGTGTTGATACGGTAGAGTGATCCAACACTATGATTTGTATAGATTTCTGTAGTTCCACGCTTTCACAGGTCGTTCTGGTGTAAGTACTGACCGCCGAACGCCATAGAGCTGTGAAGAAAATACAAACCATTACAGTCCACCGTCTATATTTTACATGACATTTATTTTGTATTTCAAAACATGCGACAACCAATATTATTTTGATGCTAGTGTTTTTAAATCATCTACAGAAAATAATAACCAAAATGTTTTCAAAACAAAAGTATTATCTTTTTAATTATGATATATCAACAGACAATAGTACCCATTTGACATTTGCGAATTTATGAGGGTGCACCAAGACGTCATATGTAGTAAAATAATGCTTGTTCTCTGCATTTTTGTTCTTCTTATACCTGATGTCTTACGTCACCTGAGGGTCTTCAACGTGAGTATATGTTTTGTGTTTGGCGATGAAGGCTAGCAACATCCTGTATGATTTGTAATTCTGTAAAGCTGTCTTACTTTGAGTTATTTTATATAGTATGTTACTTACATTGAGCTGTTTTATGTACTATATTAGTGAGCAAAGCAGGCGAATACACGCACTGATGGACAGTTACTGAACACCGGTGAACAATAATTAGTGGTGATATAACAAGTGACATAATATGTATATGATAATTTTACAAATACTGAATGTTACAGTGTGACACCATCCATATGACCTTTATGCAGACCAGTTTTGACCTAGTGTGAAGGGATATATACACCAGACAGTATTTTGATATCATGGGCATCTGATATATCTCGTGGTGTAAACCCGAATGTATCACCATGTACTTTATTTTCTGAGAATTACATCAGCGACAACACTATACCGACTTGACGGCGTGTGAGGAGAATGTATACTACACACAGCGTACTTACCACTGTGGTCTCTTCGGTGAGCTGTTTTAGATAGGTCTTGTTGAAAACGTAGTGTCTTTAACCCGCATTTGCGGTCCTTTTTATACAGACTGTGCGGCTGATGCAGCATATAAAACATGTCTAAACATGTTCAAGCAGGTTTACCGCTGTCGGTACGCTCTGAGTCATCCTCCGGTTTTCCCCAAAGACATGTCTAAACACGTTCACGTACGTTCAACCCCGCCGACATAGCCCTGTGATGAGGCACGCAGGTGACCACCCTCATATCAGCCATCTATGAGTTCAGTCTTTAGACTTAATATGAGACTTAACTTCCTGATTTTATCAAGGAACGGACGTATTTATCTAGCCACCCCACCACTCAACCACCCCTTAACAATGATCAGAAGCACCTATCTATCCTTTCCTCCATTCACCCACCCTTTACCATCGACCGAGAGTCTTTATCTAGCATCTCCTCCGGCTCTTATCAAAGATCGGCCGTATTTATCTAGCTACCCCACCACTCGCACACCCCTTAATAGCGATCAGATGCACTTATCTATTTACTCCTCCACTCACCCACCCCTTACCAACGAATTTCACTAAGCCATACACGCTACATCCGATAATACCGGCCATCTTTATCTTTTTAATGTTTCTATTTGAAGCTCTGAAACCGTATGATGATAGTGGTTAGAAGACTTATCTAGCTACAACTCTACTCACCCACCCCTTACCAATAAATTTCACTAAGCTATACCCGCTAAAATAATTAATATCGGTCATTTTTACTTTGTAAGATTTTAATTTGTAACCTGTGTGATGATAGTGAGTAAGCCACTGTGACCTTTTACAGACCACTAATAAGCGCTCCCCACCCCTTACCAACGAATTTCACTAAACCATACCCGGTACAATTGATAATGCCGGTCATCTTTAAATTTTAAGGTTTTCAGTTGTACCCTTATGATGATAGTGTTTACACCACTACGACACTCTACAGATCACTAATACCCGCTACCCACCCCTTGCCAACGAATTTCACTAAGCTATACCCACTACAATCAATAATATCGACCATTTTACCTTTTTAATGTTTTCATTTGTAGCCGTATGATCATAGTGGGAACGCCACTGTGACCCTCTACAGACCACTAATAGCCGCTACCCATCCCTTACCAACGAATTTCACTAAGCTATACCCGCTAAAATCCATAATATTGGCCATCTTGACCTTTTTAAGCTTTTCATTTGTAACCCGTATGATGCTAGTGTATAGGCCACTACGACACTTTACAGAGCACTAATACCCGCTACCCACCCCTTACCAACGAATTTCACTAAGCTATACCCGCTAAAATCAATAATATCAACCGATTTTACTTTTTAAAGTTTTCATTTGTAACCCGTGTGATGATTGTGTATCACTACGCCATTCTACAGATCACTAATAACCGCTACCCACCCCTTACCAACGAATTTCACTAAGCTGTACCCGCTAATATCAATAATATCGGCCATTTTTACTTTTTAAGGTTTTCATTTGTAACCCATATATTTATAGTGTCTACACCACTACGACACTCTACAGATCATATACCTGCTATATTTACATTCTTACTTATTAGTTTTTTCATGCGACACCTGCCATGGCTCCAGTGTTCGAACCGCCTAGTCCTATCCCACACGCCGACACCGTGCCCCACCCCTGAGCTCCTAGCCCCACGCCCGCCCGCCCCCTAGACCACCCGAGGAATTGCACTGTAACCGTATCACTTACACATCACCAATGGAATGATGATAGTATTATGCCCAATACAGATAAAGAAAGAAGAAAAAAAAGAGAAAGAATCAGAGGAGGAAGAGCACTGTAACCCTAACACAGCATCAATCGTTGGATGATAGTGTTTAAGCATCACCAACTACAACTAATACTATCAGCAATTATTAAATTAAAAAAAAAAAAAATTCTCAAAAAGGGAATAACAGTGCAAGAATACGATCGCTTATTTATTCATGAGTTGCATCCCTTGAAAATGAGGTCCGCTTTTGTGACGTTTTCTATGCTGTGGTAGACTTTTTATATTGTAAAAAATTATGGTGCTGCACCATAAAATACAACCCATTACAACATTGTATACTACTCAGTCTCCATGGGAATATCGATATATGAAGCCCATAATCGGGCACTCTCACGATGTTTATACTTGACCTCGACACCGCAAGGTACATGAGGAACATGATGAGATGAGATGAGAGGTATCCAGTGACTTATGGTCTGAATGGTTCTATCTGCAATGAGGATGATCTGTTGACTAACTAACTGACACATTTTTAAGAAGAGAAAAGAAGAGCATAAAACAGTCGACACACGATGTGCGATATAAATTGACATAATAATAAATTGACAAAGACGAGATAGTTTGATCATATGAAACGAAATAACGGTCTATTTAAAACCACAAAGGAGAGAAACAATGAGGTCAAAATAATTAGAGGGCGTTCAAGATAAACATGGACACATGATAGTAAGATATGGTCATGTTACAGTCTAACATAATGTACAGTGAAGACTCAGGATTGAAACGATTGGATCATTATTATCCCCCAACTTTCGCTGCCGAGACGGTATTTGATGATGGCGAGTTTCATACCGCCCCTCCCAACAGATCAAAACATGAAACTGGAGATATACAAGTTGTAACATTTATACATAACCACCTAATTCTAACAAAGGAAACCTACTCACACGCAGGCATCGCATGATATTGACCATCTGACGCACAGAGGGACGATTGATCTATACAACATGGGGCCCTTCACGCCGTAGGTCGTGGGATGAAGAGTCCCGCATACAATATTGTTATTGCATCCGGACATATGACCGTAGCTGAATACAACAGGAGACATGACACGATTAACCCATGCAAGGCTCCAGAACAATTCTCCTTTACTTTTGTGTTCATTTTGTGAATATTAATGTGAGAATAATTTACGAAGAAGAGCCTATCCTCCAAATAGCAATGAAATATAATATTAGTTTATGTCAAATTTAATGTGTGTGTGTACCTTACACGTTTAATCCCTCATTTAAATAATATATAGTTTAATAGCCGTTCAAATATAGACAGTCTTTTCACGAAGCTTGAAATTAAACATTACTTTTCAGAGATTAGTCGAACAAGTGGTATAAGTTTTTGTCTTCCCAAATAATTTTACTGTGCCATAAAGTGTTAGCAACCGCACTAATTTGCTGTGGCAGATACTATTTTAGAGATAAGAAGTGTTACAGCTGAACAACGTGCTATTCTTATTCAAACATTGCATAGTTTTTATAACTTAACATATAATACACCTATAGTAATTATAGCAGCCCCAGATGTCAGGACACATATTAGTGGATGGTAGCTATAAAACTACCTGTATCTGACCGTAAGTAATCACTGAATATTTTGCTGTCTTTCTTTCTTTAGACCAGTTCATCAGTTAAGTGAAACTACATTCGCAGATGTAAGTAACTTTGCTGTCTTGTTAATATATTCATTACAAATGGAATTGCCAAAATTAATGTGGCTATTTTCAATATACATTTTGTACTACGAAGGTACGTTAATAAGTAAGTCACAAATGGCTGTAGAAAAATAACTAAATACTATAACAAATTGAAACTAGTTTATTTTATACATAGATTGTCCCTTTATTTCTCAACATAATTTCCACCAACATTGATGTACGTATCCCATCGTTTTATCAGTCCTCCCAAACCGGCTGCATAAAATTGATTGCCTTGTTTTCATTTACCTGCCATCCCACAGAACTGTGTGACTTACTTATTAACTCGCCCTCGTAACTTTTTTCTACCCAATTATGCACCACTTTACGGGAAATCGCTAGGGTCTAAGTCCACAGAAATCCCACCTTGGCTGGAGACATTTCGCGAATGACGCCGAAGTTGAATGTGAAGTGAAAACGTGGTTTAGAAAACAGGGCACGCAGTTCTATGCAGCCGGTTTGGGAGGACTGATAAAACGATGGAATAAGCGCATCTATGTTTTTGGAAATTATGTTGAGAAATAAAGGGACCATGTATGTATAAAAATCAACTGGTTTCAAATTGTTATCATAGTCAGTTATTTTTCTACAGCCATTTGTGACTTACTTATTAACGAACCTGCGTATGATAACAACTGGAACCAGTGTTCCCATGCTGATTATTCCAGCAGCAGCGTGATTACTTATTCCAGCAACAACGTGATTAATTAATCCAACAGCAACTTGATTAATTATTCCAGCAGCAACGTGATTAATTATTCCAGCAGTAACTTGATTAATTATTTCAAGAGTAACTTGATTAATTATTGCATCAGCAACTTGATTAATTATTCCAGCAGCAACGTGATTAATTATTCCAGCAGTAGCTTGATTAATTATTCTAGCAGCAGCTTGATTAATTACTCCAGCAGCAACTTGATTAATTATTCCAACAGTAACTTGATTAATTATTGCATCAGCAACTTGATTAATTATTCCAGCAGCAACTTGATTAAACTCGCCTAGAGTATAGTACAGACCCTCTACTTACTCCCTTCTGAGCTTTATGTATACTTTATGTATACTTTATGTATACTCCGTCTGTTTAGATGCACTCTTGACTCGATTGCAGAGTCTTCACCATATCGTCTTTGTCTGAAAGTAACTCTCCTGCCAGTTGGCAGAAGCAGCTAATCTGTCTGTATGTTTATGCTCCGCACACCTGAGTACCCCGAGGCAAAAAAATCTATGATACAAGTGGCTTCTCATAAGTCTTTAGCTTGACCATGAAGGAGTAGGCGGAAAAAAATATTGAAATTTGGCACAGTGCTTATCCCTTCTCAATGTAGCCACCACCTGAATTTATGCATTTCTGCCATCTCTGCGTGACCTTGAAAAGACCTTCAGAATAAAACAACCTATTTGTCGAACTAAACCAGCTATCACAAGCCAGTATGACATCTTCGTCACTGTCAAGACGATTTCCTTTCAGCTGTTTTTTACGATTTGGTGAATCCAAGTCTCATCTACCGTCCCCATGGTCTTTTACATGTTTTCGACCGCCACATGTTGAGCAACTGGCCACAGCAATCAACCCGTGTTTGTTTATGTTCACATGTCAGCAGGCGCGGGGCTCACACTTTTCTCATGTTCAGTCTGTTGTGTGTCGGCTTCGTGGCTTAGAGGTTATGACTTTTCTCCGTAATCTCGTATACTCTCGTCGGTGACGTGATGACGGTGAGAATCAGCAGTTGTTCGAATCGCATCGGTAACTTACGGGGTATGTGAGCTGGCCGCTCAGAAAACAATGGCAAACTACTGAGCGTAATCTTGCCAAGAAATCAACATACAGCTGAAAGATGCTGGTGTTGACAGCGATGTCCTGTAACGGATATGCCAAAAAAATGTATGTTTCCTAAAATTCTAAAAACTGTACTCTTACTCATTTTGTGGAACCCGATATCTCTGCAATTGTCATATTCCTATCCTGGTCTATGATTTTCTTCACTTTTGCAGCGTTTGCATCATTGCACTCTGAGGACGGTCGTCCTGGTCTTGGCAGATCTGCAACTTGGGAAAGGCCACACTTAAACTGCAAACACCAATTTTTTACAGAAGCATACGAAGGACAGACTTCCTTAAACACTAGCCCCATCTCCCTGTGTATTTCTGTAGGGGTTTTAGAATGTAACATCAAGAAATTTATCACAATCCTGGCGTCTGATTTCTCCATTGTTCTGACAAACCGTTGTATGTGCAGATCTGGTCAATAGGGTGTGTTGTGCCATGCACCATATCGGGAAAACCAGTTGAAGTGGGAAATTCATAATTCACATGTCCATTAAAAATTGAATGTGCTATACATGTGCCAAATTTCAATTTTCTCCGCCTACTCCTTCATGGTCAGGCTAAAGACTTATGAGAAGCCCCTTGTATTCTCACAATCTCCGTCCTGTCAAGCGATGCTAGCCATTCCACCAGTAAGATGCCAATTTACATTTTCCGAAGCACACTCCGAGAGTACGTTACAAACACAACATAACTGGCTGTGCTGCCTCCACACTCAGGAACGCTGCCGTCACCGCCTCAGTAGCATATGCCAAACTCCTCCGATTTTAAACAATGGCCGGAAGTCAGCATGACCGAATGAATAAGAGCGCTCGATCTTAAACTTCCGGTGTGCTGATGCCGAGATAACAGCTTCAACCCCATCACCGGCCAGTTGGACTAAATGTTGACTTCTCGTCCTTGACCTAAGGACGTAAATTACAAATATCTCTGAAGTCGGAATGGGTTCGCCCGATGGCGAGTGTAACAGTATTGATACAAGGCGACATGCCTGGTATCAGAAGGTTGGGACTAATTAGGGAGAGCAGGTTACTAGGTTAGGTTTTCCCGTAAAATGAATGCCAATCAGGGCGCACCAAATGGTCACCACCCTGACGTAAAGAAAACTGTGAAATACGTAGGGTGGTAACCACAGCAAGTTAGGCAGTTAGATTCTGGATACAATCAGGGGAAGCAGCCGATTTCTAAGTTGTTTGAATTCCATCCGAAAAGATAACCAATTGTCATTAAAATGAAGGGAAAATTTTAATCTGAATACTGCTTCCAAACGTAGAAAGTATTTATTTGGCCATCAAAAAGCACTGTAATGACATTACGAAGCACGTATTATAATATAAAAGAAGAGGAAAACTTCGAACAAACCGAAAGCTAACTATGTATTTGTAACATGACCCTTTTTTGTAACAACCTTGAGAAGAGATGCTGTACTTTTTTTTGTATCGTCACAAATATTAACTATCTCCCAGAGAGAAAAACAATTGCTCTAATGAAAATAAAGAAAACTCGTCAACGGAACAAGATGTCTCGGTCTGAAGGTTTTGCGGATTTGCGTTTATATCTTTGAGTTCCATTTGATTCGGACTGTTGCTACACATACGACGAAGTACGACGATGGTAGTAAACCACACCCACTTACGATATAAACCGGCCTTTAATATCTGCCTTGCACCTCCCTGTTGCAACAACTGGGCCACACAAGGGATGGCGAGGTTGTGCTCTGTGACAGAGGAGTGTGTTTTGGCGCCGTAGACCAGCGATCGAATCTTGCCTGACGAGGAACGCCATTGCAGAACCTGCCCGAATTTTGAATCTTGCCTTACAAGGAGCGTCGTTACAGAAGATGTAAATATTGAGCACAACCCACTACTGGCAACGCTGATCGTATTCTTGTATGAACCTAATGCCCATCCACGTCAATATGGAAGCACTATACTCGAGTTTCGCTCTCGTTTGAGCTCGTCAGTAGTGCATATCCTTGACCGGATCCGGAAACAAGCCCCGGATCACTGGCGTGTGAAGCGGGTGTGTAACCTCGCGGCACACGCTGGACACGGCCAAATTATCATAACAGAATATTACAACGTCACCCATAGTAGGGTATAGCTCAAGATTACCCGATCGCCGCAACTGACGTCCGTCAATCGATGTGGACCCGAACGATCAGGACTTCTAATTGGCAAGGCACACCAGGCCGCCTAAAGCCAGTGAGCAATAATCAAATTGATTATTTGGTTGTTTCGGGATTTGAAATTTAAATATTGAGCACAACCCACTACTGGCAACGCTGATCGTATTCTGGTATGAACCTAAAGCCCATCCACGTATGTGTAACTATGTGTAACAATTTGGATGTACATTTTTTCTGATTTTTCATGAATATAATTGATGCATTTGCAATTAGTTGTTTCAAACATTTCTGTTTATTACCGAAATTGTAGTTAATAAATGATGAAAAAATAAGGAAGTTATGTTCTCTCATGAGTGTGATTTTTACTTGTCAAAGTCAAATGGTTTTTAATTTAAACTACTCTTAGAAAAAATTAATTAATTGGTAGAGGAAAGGCAAGGAACCACTTAAAGGATATTTTTTGTGTAAAAGGGAATACAAGTTTTCAGGTTATTTCCTGAATGTATTCCTTAGTTCTCTAAAACTCTATTTCTGGTCTCAAATAATTGTGTCAGCATAGCTAAATTAATTAAACGGACAGGATCACATTGGCAAAAATGACTTTGCGTCTTTTCTCTCTTTGGGATTGAGCCATCAATCTCTACAGATCCGACAAGTTGGGGGATAAATCCGGGTATTTCTTTAATCAGAAAGTAGGATATAGCAGGTTAGGATAGTAACATTCACCTAGTCAGAAATTATCATATCATTATAAATTGGTAAAGTTAGGTAGATAATTCTAATCAGACATATGTGCTTTGCTTAAAGTCTATTCTCCAGGTATACAAATGTATTCACCTTCAGAGAAGATAAGAAAAAGGTAAGAATGGCAGACACCGCCAGACTGAGAAATCTGTTCATGGAGTCTGGTAAGCGGTGCGACCTATCAGGTAAAGAGTTAGCTTAGTATCTACAAGCTGAGAAGGAAAAGGAGGAAAGACGGCTACAAGCTGAGAAGGAAAAGGAGGAAAGACGTCTACAAGCTGAGAAGGAAAAGGAGGAAAGGAGACTACAAGTCGAATTGGAAAATAAGGAGAAGGATAGACAAGCAGAAAGAGAAAGACTACAGGCAGACAGAGAACAAGAAGAAAGAAGACGACAACATGAACTGGAAATGAGGAGGCTGGACAATGAAACAGAGTTACGACGTCTGGAAATCATGAACCAACATAACTCCTCAACAGATCAAACGAGATCTTCAGCTGAACCACAGAGTGAAGCAGCTTCAGTTCAAGTCAACGCCATGTCTTTTCCATGGGATCCCTTCAACGAACAAACAGACGTCATCGAAAATTACTTATCAAGATTCGAGAGGATATGTGTGATGTACGGATTGGAGGAGACCAAATGGGCAGTTAAATTGTCACAAGGACTTCATGGAATTTCTTACGGAGTATTTTCTATGATACGACCGGAGGATTTGGGCAATTATAACATCATAAAACAAGTCTTATTAGCCAGATTTCAAATAGACGGAGAGAACTACAAGGAACAGTATAGGACTGCTTGGAAGGAAGCCGGAGAGAACTTTTCTCAATATATAGAACGACTAAAATCCTACCTAAATAAATGGCTGTACCATGTCTAGATTTGAAGGAAACCTATCCAAGATCTAGAAGAAATATTTCTGATAGATCAACTCAAATCAGAAAATGTCCTCAGGACATGAGAGCATTTCTAACACAAAATGGAGCTGAGAGATTAGAGTCTATCATTACTTTGGCAGAGAGATATGAAAAGTTGCAGAAAGAGGTGGGAGGTAATCAAAGAACTACCAACAATCTTCCTCGCGAATTCCCTCAGAAGACCAAAGATAAAGGAGAACCGAAATCCAGCAAACCAAATGGATCTAATGGATCAAATAAGATTACTACAACTCAGAACCAGCGAGTAAAGTGGGAGAAGAAGACCTACTGCAGCCATTGTAAAACGCATACTCATAAAACAAAGGATTTCATAAAGAAGCCTCAACCTCTTACCACAGCCTGTGCGGTAAACCTAAAGCAGCGAGAAGGAACCGTAATGCTCGTTCCAATATGGACACGCAACGGAACACCAACTCCAAACTGCCAGTCATAGAATCTGTCAACCTGAACGGATGGACAGTGCAATGTCTCTATGATACAGTTTTATCTTTCGACGCAATTGTACAGGCCTCAATGATAAACCCAGAGCAAGTTACAGATGAAACCGTCGAAATACAGGGATTTCTGAAAAGTTCCGTACCTATGACACGTCTTGTTGCCAAGGTCAGCATAACTTCACGCTAAGTTACGGGAGAAATCAGAGCAGCGGTCTTGGAAGACCCAATATACTCTGTCATGCTCGGATTTCGCTACGTCTTTTTAGGAGAACCAGTACAGCCAAAGATAGTAACGGCGGTGACTACGCGCCAACAGGCCAAGGAAACTTCAACGATCACAACACCAGCAAATCTTCAACAAGAAGATTTAAAACAAGCCCAAGCAACATATAGTTCACTTGGGGCGTGCTTCTGTAAGTTGCCCAAATCACATACACCTCCTAGGAAAGGTGATGTCTACATGAAGAACGGAATCCTTCATCGGAAGTCAGGAAAGTTAGAACAAGAGTACTCACAGAACGCAAATACTTGAGATGGGACATAGTATGCCGTTTATCGGACATATGGGAATCAACGCAACCATGCAACGAATCTCAACCCACTACTGCTGGCCGGGAATTAACGCAGACATCCAACGATATGTCAAATTATGCCCAGAATGTCACAGAGTAGCCCCGAAACACTGGACACCACAAGCGGCATTAGGGGAAATGTCCATCACTTGCACACCATTCGAGAAAGTGGCTGTGGACATAGTCGGACCTCTCACCCAGACAAAGAAGAGGAATCGATTCATACTAACACTCGTAGACACATGCTCGATGTGGGCGGAAGCTGTGCCGATGCCATCGAGTGATTCCAAGCATGTAGCAGAAGCACTTCTTGGAATATTTACTAGATTAGGATTTCCAATCCGGATCCTGACTGATATCGAATCACAGTTCAAAGAAAAGTTGATGGCGGAAGTGTTTAGATTGTTCCAATCTAGACAGATATGTATTTCTCCATACCACCCTGCTTCCAACGGAGCTGTGGAAAGTTTTAATGGGACCCTAATAACCATCGTGAAGAAACTAGCTCAAGAAAAACCAGAGACGTGGGATACATACATTCCGGCAGCACTTTTTGCGTACCGCGAAGTACCACACGAATCTACGGGAATTGCACCAGCAACATTGTTGTTCGGTCGTCCAATCAAGGGACCATTAGAAGCTTTACTTCGTAAATGGACTGATGATTCAGTTGATGAAACTGTTGTGACTGTATCGGCATATGTGGAAGAGTTAAAACAACCACTTCAACTTGGCTGGAAATTAGCCGCAACCAATCCACGACAAGCACGGCGTAGAATGGCCCAAAATTTCAACAAGAAAGCGAAAGATAGAGAGTTAGCGGTGGGAGAAAAAGTACTATTACTTCTTCCCACGAGTCAAAACAAGTTGCAGATCGGTTGGAAAGGACCTTATGTAGTGAAGGAGAAAATTTCCAGAACAAACTACAAGATCTCTATAAACGGGAAAGAGAAAATCTTTCATCTCAACCTGTTATAAAAGTACAACGAGAGACCCACCACCGAGACAGCACATGTGATAGCAATGGCTGTAGCAACAGAAGTTGAACATGGAAACTCAATGGGAGTGGAGTTTCCTCTGCAGTTCAACGAGACTTATAGAGATGTGGACATTAGTTCAACATTAACGACGGATCAGCAGCAGCAGATTCGTGAGTGCTTAGAGAATTATGCAGAGATACTAACAGACATGCCAGGACTGACAGATCTTGAAGAATTCGACATGAAGTTGAAGGATCCAACACCTGTGCGAGTCAAAACTTACCCTGTTCCATACGCCAAAGCCAAACCTCTCAAATATGAAATTCAACAATTGCTTTCAGCTGGGATAATATCACCTTCTGAATCACCTTATAATGCAAGTGTAGTTCTATTGAGAAAACCGAGTAGAGAACATAGATAGTGCATTGATTATAGGCAGTTGAACGCTGTAACAGAGTTCCAACCGGAACTACTGCCAGATCAAAATCAACTTTTCACCAGCCTCAACAGAGCAAAATACTTCACAAAGATAGATCTCAGCAAAGGATATTATCAAATCCCAGTGAAAAGGGAAGTAAGACCGTGGTTAACCTTCAGCACTCCTGATGGACACTAGGTATTTAACGTTCTTCCTTTCGGATTAAGCAATGCGTCTAGTGTCTTCACTCGCATCATGAGGAAACTATTAGGACCATTGGAAAATCCAAGTCTTAGCAACTTCATGGATGACATCCTGATTGTTACAGAAACATTCGAGGAACATCTTGAGACATTGAAGATATTGTTCAACCGTCTGTAAGAAGTGGGGTTGACAGCAAGACCAAAGGAGTGCCAGATTGAGTTCAGGCAATTAGATTTTTTGAGACACACTATATCGCAAGGCAAAATGCAACCTATGATGGTAACGTGGAGAAACTAAGGAATGCACCGCGACCCAGAACCAAAAAGGATGTTCGATCTTTTGTAACCCTCTGCGGATTTTACCAAAGATATATCCCGAACTTCAATTAACTCGCATCTCCGTTGACAAATCTCACTCTAAAAGGGGAACCAGAGAATGTCGTTTGGTCTTCTGACTGCGAGAAAGGACACACGGAGTTAAAGAAAGCTTTAACAGCAATACCAGTTCTTCATCTGCCAGATCTAACGCGTCCATGGATACTTAGGACGGATTCAAACAACATAGGAATTGGTGCCACCTTGTTACCAGGAATGGATAAGGATAAAACAATGCTCTTTCCAGTTGCCTATGCCAGTAGAAAATTGAATTCAGCCGAACACAATTATTCTACCATAGAAAACGAATGTTTAGCATTAGTTTGGGCAATAGAGAAGTTCCAGGCGTACCTGTATGGAAACACTTCACAATACAGTGCGATCATCAACGTCTCACCTTCCTGGCAGCATCCAGAAACTTAAACGCTCGACTTATGAGATGGTCATTACTTCTACAACCGTATTCATTTCAAGAAGAATATGTACCAGGAAGGATAAATGTAGGAGCAGACTTTCTCAGCAGACATCCTATTGAAGATTCTGTACAAGAATCAGAGGAGGAAAGAAAGAATGCGAGTAGAAAGGATTAGAGGATGTCATCAAGCGATGCTTCAGGCATTACGGGATAAACTTCTCTCGCACCACACAAAAAGATTGTAAGTCATACGAGAGGAATTGATTACACATTTTATTGCCACTGGCTCTTTACATTACATCAATGCACAAAACGGTCGCTATTAAATCACACATGAATACACAGAATTGCCTATCACTAGTCGTTTCCTAACCCTACTGCTAACTCTATCTACTCGGCTAAAGAAACACGCATCGACGCTAAGCGATGCGCTCGCTACGAAGTCTGTCCCCTGTCTGACTATTTTCCTCGCGTGACTACACAGCACGCGGAAGGACCTTGTGCGCCCTTCGGCTTTTGCGTGCTGCATCATTCAGCACGCTTAGAGTAGCCGTCTACTCTTGAGTGGCATTCCACTTCTCCGTGTCTATCACGTAGGCGTGATCATGCCGTGACCAGAGTGCTTACTCTCTGGTTGACACCTCCGTGTCTCATGAGAGAACTATTTAATAGTTCCCCTTCCTATCCTACACCTACCCTGCCCTCATGTAGGGGCACTGAGGTTACCTCTAATCTACTTGAGGTAGACCACTCATTCAGGGTGGTCTTCACTCCTATATAACTGAGTCTTTGACACACACCCTCCCCTCCTGTGTTGCGTTACAAACTTTGACTCATGGTTGTGACGCAAGAGGTTTCTAAAAATTAGTGTATCTAATTTTTGTCAAAGACTATTGATAACTTGGTTCTGGGTAACTCAATAGACCTCTACTGACTATTGTCACAATGTAGTATCACTTTACTTGGCTACTGGTAATCGCCACAAACTTGTCTGGTTGGCGTGAGCCCTCTTCTCAATCGCAATATTATATTAATTAGAGGTTTGTCTGAACCGGACCATTGTCTTATAAGACCTGCCCTCAAATAGCAAATTAACTCACTACCCATACAAAGTTGACTTTCTTAGGGTCAACACATGAATTGCTTCATGTCCCCCATATAATATTAAACAACCCTTGCACAAGCTGTGTGCGACAGGCTTTACCTATCTCGCTTCCGCGTGTAAAGTTATCTTTCACTGTTAAGTTAGTGTTTCGTTGTCTATTGTGTCCCCTGACCCGGAGTTATCTCCCTTTGTTCTACAAAACATGTATGTAATTTACATGTTTGTTTTCCTGGTTGTTTGCGTGGTTGGATCTAACTAATAATATAACTTACCTTCTAACATGTGTGTCTGTCTATAATATGTATGTAAGTTAGTTTTCAAGTGCCATAATTCGGTTAAATGTGGCCACAAACAAGTGTATAACACTAATTCGTGACTACGTTTCCGTCTTATGAGACTTAAAATACTTTATCTAAGGTCTACACTAAACTACACACACCTACATTCGAGACAGTACATTTCAACACTGAAAGCAAACGATTGACGCAGACAAATAATAAAAAAGTCGCGTTGAGCGGCAGAAAAAATCCGCTGGTTGTCCTCACTCTCCCTTGTATATTTTCCATTTTCTCTCACTTTCACACTTCTGTCACACATCTTTTATCCTCACAATTATTTAAAAACCTTGAAGTGACACTGTACAAGTTTGGCTCAGTTTGAAAAAATTGAGCTTAATGACTGTGCGTAACTTGCTGCACGAGTCATGTATTTACAAAATATTTACATGTATGAAAAAGGGTTGATGGTTTGTACCCTGATATTATTAAACGGTATATTCTACTGAAATACTAATACTACTTCTATAAATATGTATTTAATTTGTTACACCACTTTAATCTAATTTAAGGGAAGTAATCTAACTATCTAAAAAAATGAAAATGATGTGAGATGAGTTATGTACCTTTCTGAAATGGGTAATGTGAAATGCTCAAATTTCTGAATAATGTTTTAATGTTTAGATGAAAAAATATATGATTGATATCTTTACTCTAAATGGTGTAAATGATGTATGTTTATCTGTATAATCCTTTTATCCTATAAGGTATAACTAATTTTAATTCTAAATGATGAGGATGTTAAAGTGTTCATGAAGATGGAATGACATAAAGTGAAATGAAATGAACTAAATGGTACTATTCCTATCTAAACTTTTTATCCTAGTTTTTAATTAGCTGTTATTAAGTGTAAGTACTATCCTAATCTACTTTTATGCTAAGTAAGTGGGTAAATTAATGATTTATCTAAACTACAAAAAAAAATCTATTATATTCCCTAAATCTAATCTAACTCTATATTAAAGTAACTAATCTAACTATAATTTATCACTATATTAAAAACGTTATAATACATATCACAATAACTAAATATATATACATGGTATTTATTTACCTCAGGTTAGTGGTTGCCATCACGTTTAGAAATTGCTTTCGTTGGCATAGTTTATATATACACAATTGTCCTGGGTATATTAAATACACTACACAGTCATACTTGTGTCTTATGGGTATTCTTCCACTCGTAGAGTCCGCTGGTGTCGTAGACAAGTATATTCGTGTCTGTTATTTATGCATTGTTCTGACACTGTTCTTCCATGATTAACACAGGTGATTCACCGGAACACAAATGGAGCATAGTAAGTAACGAGCTGTCTATGTACACACGGTGATTCACTTGTTCTTGGAGCACAGTTCTTATTCTGCTGTCTACGGACACATGGTGGTTCACTGTTCTTAGCACACAGTCCTGAACATGATGTCTATGTATTACATAGGATATTTTACACAGGATATTCTAAGTGTACTAAATTAACATTTCTTACACTACCTATTCATGTGGAATATCAGGTATTTCTACCTCAGATGGTCGACTAAGGGTATCAGCAAGAATGTTGTCCCTACCCTTAATATGCTCTATACTAAAAGTATAATTCTGTAATATTAATGACCACCTGTAGATGCGGTCATTGCGATGCACCCCACTTTGTATGACCGTGATTGGGGAGTTGTCGGTCTGGACTACGAAGTGAACACCCGCTAGAAATCGATGCAACTTCCTCACCGAATAGATGACGCTTAGGGCTTCCAACTCTGATATGGAATATCTGGACTCAGCAGGTGTGATCTTGCGGCTCACGTAGCAAATTGGATGGAAGATGCCATCATAAAACTGGCCTAGTACTGCAGCGATGGAAATCCTGCTGGCATCTGTCTTAAGATAAAAACGAGCCTAGGATTAGGCAAACGGAGGATTGGTACATTACTAAATAGGAGTTTCAATTTTGACAATGCAGAAATTAATAATGCATCTTTGACATCTAATTTTACTGATGCTTTTAAAACATTTGAAAATACACTTGTGATTTCAGCTAAGTTCGGTATGAACTTACTATAATAATTTACTAAACCCAAAAGGCTCCTGACCTGCTTCTTTGTTGTAGGCATGGTCAGGTTCATAATTTTAGTAATAATTCTATTGTCAGTTTTTAGTTGTCCTTGTGAAATGACATGACCCAAAAAATCAATTTCTTGTAGGCCTAATTCAACTTTGCTCGGTTTGACCGTGAGACCGAAGAGTCGCAACCTATCGAAGACATGTCTGAGTTTCAGTAAGTGTGTTGTCCAGTCATCTGTATGGACACAAATATCATCTATATATGTCACTGTATTCGTCACTCCATGCAGTAAATCTCTAGTTAAGCGTACGAAAGTGGCAGGAGCGTTACGAAGTCCGAAAGGAAGAAAACGCCACTCGTAAAGACCTAACGGTGTTGAAAAAGCAGTAAGATGGATGGATTGAGTCTGCATAGGGACCTGCCAATATCCCTTAGTAAGGTCTAATTTAGAGAAGATTTTGGAGGTGGACATATCAAGAATAAGATCTTCGCAGGAAGGAATTGGTTCTGCGTCGATCTTAGTGACATTGTTGAGTTTCCTATAGTCCACACAAAGACGAATTGTGGAGTCTTTTTTCTTGACCTAGGACGATTGGAAAGGAGTACTCAGATGTAGATTTCTGAATGATCCCACTAGCTTCTAAATTAAGAATTTCCTTATTTAGACTTTCTCTATAGCTGAGTGGGATAGAGTACGGCCTGCATTTGATAGGCTTAGAGTCCGAAAGAAGGATGGAGTGCTCGATCCTGTCCGTCCTACCTGGAATGTCGGAAAATATGTCCTTATATTCCGTCACTAATTCTATTGTCTGTCGTCGTTGCTCGTCTGTTAGTCCCGTTTCTAATCCGTATACAATCTAATGTCGCAGTCTTGTCTACAATTGGAACAGGTAGTTCCATCCCGTCGTCGTCTACCTGATTCAGTACGGTGGTGGTGCTAAGTGCGTTTTCTGTATGCTCACTAGGTGTATGCATATCGTCGGCTTTGCCAGTCTCGCTAACTAGTGTAGTTGCGTTGTGTATGTCTGTCGTCTCATCCATAGGTGTGGGTGCATTGTGTTCGTCTGTCTCTAATTCTGTCTCTTGTCGTGAAAAGTAGGGTTTCAACATGTTGATATGAAATATCTCTAAGTGTCCTGTTTATCGATATTTCATAATCGACATCCTGAAAGTTTTTGTATCACCTTGAATGGCCCTTGCCACGAAGTTACCATTTTATTATGCTTGTCTGGTAGTAGCACCATTACGTCTTGATCAGTTTCAAGTATTATGGGTCTAGCACTTTTGTTAGGACTGTGATGTTTGAGGATATCTGAACTGTTCACTGGAGTGAATCCATTTTTCTCCTCCCAGACATATATTTCTTCATCTGTACAGTGCCTTAGCTGGGGTAGACACCCAAGAATTAAATCGGCACAAGGGTTGTCTAATATTGCACATGTAAAGGTACCAGAAAGGAACGGGGTGTTTATACGGGCTCTTGCCAGAGGATAGGTTTCTATATTACCAGAAAACGTACGGCACTTTACAGAGTCACCAGTATAATCCTTTGGATTAACAAGTTCCTTTTTAATACCCATAATAGAGCTCCCACTGTCAAGCAAACATCGGCATGGCTTATCATTGACCAATGCAGAGTGAAACAATAGATTGCCTCTGGAGGCTACAGCTGCGTTTGCATTCTCAAAGGAGGATGTTACAATATGTCCACATGTAAGTTTGCCGTCTGCATGAAATTGGTGACATTGCTCACAACTATCAAAGTTTAAAATATCGTTTACACAACAAACATCTTCACATTGGTTGAATGGTAATACATTCTCGACCTCACACTCAGTCTCACTACCACTATCAGAAGATGTATCAATTAACACTGCACTGTTGGCCTTCATTCGTTGGCGGCCCAGGCACTTATTTGAATAATGCCCGTAGCTAGAACAGAAGAAGCATTTGACTGCACGCCTGTATGCAGTTCTCTTGTTTTGTTGCTTCTTAATGACCATCTCAAGATGTGTCGGATAGTTTGGTGATTTATCACACATAGAGTAAGTATCATGAAAAAGTTGGCAATAGACACATTTAGGCAATTTTTGATCTTTCTTGTCGACTCTCTGAAATGGTTTTTTATTGCTACGATAGCTTTTAGGTTGGTCTTTAACAAAAGAGACTATTTCAGAGTCGATATTTGATGTTTTAAAAATCTCTCTATTTGAGGAAAAATATGCAGAGCCTTTCTTTTCAAATTGTTCTATGGTCTCGATGTCTGACTGCTGAAGGAATTTAGCGAAAGGAGATGGTATTGTGGATATGACTTTATCCATGGCTATTAAATTTTTAAGTTTTTCAAAATCCTTTCCTATGTTCGCTGCACTAAGCCATCTATTTAGCACGCTTTGGACATTTGAGACATAGTCGATGAAAGTCTCACTTGGTTTTGGTTTTAAATTTGAAAACTGTACTTGATACCCAGGGGCATCAAGTAAGAAATGTTGCATTATCCTATCATGGATGTACTGATAGTTTGATCTAAGATCAGTTGCTATTGATTCTATCACTTTAAGGGGCTCCCCACTCAGGTTCTTCATGTAAATCATAGCCCACATATCGATTGGTACTTGGTGGTATTTCAGCTGATATTCGACATTTTCTGTCCAGGCTGATATGGAGTCTTCTTTACAGAATGGCTTAATAATATTTTTATACTTATTAAATTTATTTTCTTCTTGCTGACTCTTTAGTTTTGTAGCGGAGATCTCTAAGTGTGAATCTACATCCATACCTTTCATCTTTAACTGTGTCTCTGATTCAACTTGTATTTGTTTTTCATTAACTCTTGCCATTTCATCTATCTCTTTTTGCTTTAGTTCTCTCTCTTGATCTAATTGCTTTTGCTTTAATTCTAATTCTTTTTGTTTAATCTCCTTATCATGTTCTAACTGTTTCTGCTTTCAATTGTAATTCTTTATGTTTATTCTCCTTATCATGTTCTAATTGTTTCATGTTTAATTTCCTTCATCTTAGTTCTAATGTTTCTGTTTCGTTCTTCAATCTATAATCTCTTTGTTTGTTATCTCAGCTAGTTCTAATCTCCTTTTGATGTTTGTTATCTCCTGTTCTCCAATCTCCTTCTGATGTTGTCTTTCTCGTGCACGTTCATCTCTCTCAGCATCTTTTGCTTCCTTAAATTTTTGATCAGCATATTGCTCTAATTCCTTTCCTGTGTATTGTAATGCCTTGCCTGCTTCTATAAAATCAGCTAAAGTTGACATGTTGTTGGGTAATTAGCTACAGTTGATAGGCACTCAAATATTTACTCACTTATTTATATTAGATATGTTAAGTTTTTAAATCCCTGTGTATAAAAAATATACTCTTAGATTACACCCTGAAAAATAGATCACAAAAAAATATACTAATAGATCACACCCTGAAAAAGAGATGCATTATTAATCATATTGCATTCAAAATACTTTGGGTATACTCATCTTAACATTCCAGATCAATCAGGTACAATCGTTTGGCACCTCAGGTCCAATCGTTTGGCACTTACGACATACACCTTGTGTTATTCTTCTAAACAGCTGTTGTTCTCCCTGGTTTACAAGAGCATCAACAATTAACCAATTGCAAACGACATATGACTTTAGACAATTTTGTACAATCACATGCCCCCGGACAACACAATGTGGTATAATTAATATTAAATGTCAATGTCCTGTCTTCGTTCTAACGTCTTCTGCCTTCCCTAACTAATCTTGTTTAATTTATGGAAGTGTTGTGCAGACCGAGTCTGATTTGCATAGCGAAAGTAGTGCCATCGTGACAGTAACAAATAGAAAAGGTATACAAATAATTAAATAAATGCTTTGAAATAAATATAAAAGTAATAATAATGTTCAAATAAATAAATATATTCAATAAATAACTTATATAAACCAATAATATTTGATATAAGCCAAAGATTCAGGCGAGCAGCCGCTTTGCGATTTGTAAACAATCTGTCGCTGATTGCAAATGGCGTAAGGCAGCTGTTTGTCAGTCGCGATACGTCACAGGCGCAGCGCTATTTTTAGATTGGAAAAATCGATATTGTTGTCGGCTCATTTTTTTGTGTATCGCTCCGCCGTGAATCATATTTGATAAATACTCATAAATAAATAAGTAATTATAGAAATAAATGATAGAAAACTATAATAATAATACTTACAAATCAGAAGAAAACATGTTCATAAGTCACAAAACATTTCAATAAGCATAAATAAACATTTGGTCACGATGGGCACAGCTCAGCTCGCATCTTGTTCTAGTCTGCACGCGTCATTATTCACTAACATAAATTAAACCCTGTGATTAACTGACAGTAATACTATTTTAGAGCCGTGGGTGAGTGTTTTAGCTTGAACAATTGTCCAAGCTACACTTCTGACACCACTTTTATCCTAGCCTGTCATCAAGCGATGCTTCAGGCATTACGGGATAAACTTCTCTCGCACCACACAAAAAGATTGTAAGTCGTACGAGAGGAATTGATTACACATTTTATTGCCACTGGCTCTTTACATTGCATCAATGCACAAAACGGTCGCTATTAAATCACACATGAATACACAGAATTGCCTATCACTAGTCGTTTCCTAACCCTACTGCTAACTCCATCTACTCGGCTAAAGAAATGCGCATCGACGCTAAGCGATGCGCTCACTATGAAGTCTGTCCCCCGTCTGACTATCTTCCTCGCGTGACTACACAGCACGCGGAAGGACCTTGTGCGTCCTTCGGCTTTTGCGTGCTGCATCATTCAGCACGCTTAGAGTAGCCGTCTACTCTTGAGTGGCATTCCACTTCTCCGTGTCTATCACGTAGGCGTGATCATGCCGTGACCAGAGTGCTTACTCTCTGGTTGACACCTCCGTGTCTCATGAGAGAACTATTTAATAGTTCCCCTTCCTATCACCTACCCTGCCCTCATGTAGGGGCACTGAGTTACCTCTAATCTACTTGAGGTAGACCACTCATTCAGGGTGGTCTTCACTCCTATATAACTGAGTCTTTGACAGAGGAAATATAAGCTTGTTACGATTTGCTCAAAGCTACTGTTTTTCAGGTGAACAACAGTCTGAGAGGAGAGCCATGTAATATAATTTTTCACAATCGTAACATCGCGGTAAATATTTCCCGTCGACAATTAAAGTTTGACACCTCCTCACGGATAATTTGTTCCTCGCTGCGATAGATCCTATTTTTTATCGACCCATTTCGACGTCACCACCGGAACACAACAAACTAAAATAAAAAGGTATGACAGCAGTATTTGATAGTCAGCCCAACAAGAGAAGGGACCACTGGGTTCGACGGCATTGCAAAATTGTAGCAACCTCAACATTGAAACTAAATCATCGTGGGAGAAGAAATAAACTACATGCTATACGCCGCATTTTCGAGGCTTGGATCCTGAACTCTGTGCTGCAATCGTCCTGTTCGGATGATGGTAGTGGTCATACTCCTTTAGATACAGACCTGACTAGATTGAATGCATGACTTGGTGAAGGCAAACGCTTGACTGCAAGTAGCTCTTTGGCTTTTCTAATTGCTCTGTGAGAGAGTAGGGCAGAACCAAATCCACCTGCGAAGAGTTCCAGTTGTTTTAGGAGAGGTAACATTTCTTTAAACATGACTTACCTGCCAAACATGGAAATATTGAGCCGCTTAGAATATCCTACAAACCGGGAGGAAATAACACACTGAAGAGGAACATAAAACACAGTGACAACTTGAAGCAAGAATCCACAACCCACAAGTCTAGACATAAGGGGCAGGAAAAATTTCTTTTTCAGATTTCTACCACAGAAGATCGGTAGGAAAAGTAAAGACTAAGTTACCTGTATTCTCAATGTTATGTGAGGAGTGGAGTAGCTGTAGAAACTATGTGTAACAATTTGGATGTACATGATTTCTGATTTTTCTTGAATATAATTGATGCATGTGCAATTAGTTGTTTCAAACATTTCTGTTTATTACCCAATATATAGTTAATAAATGATGAAAAAATAAGGAAGTTATGTTCTCTCATGAGTGTGATTTTTACTTGTCAAAGTCAAATGATTTTTAATTTAAACTACTCTTAGACATAATTAATTAGTTGGTAAAGGATATTTTGGGTGTAAAAGGGAATACAACTTTTCAAGTTATTTCCTGAATGTATTCCTTAGATCTCTAAAACTCTATTTCTGGTCTCAAATAATTGATGTCAGCACAGCTAAATTAATTAAACGGGCAGGATCACATTGGGAAAAAAAGATTTTGCGTCTTTTCTCTCTTTGGGGTTGAGCCACCAATCTCTACAAATCCGACAATAGACAAGGACTTTTGTTTTGGCAGTAAGCTTCCTGTTCTCTCAGACTCTTTTTCTTAACCTGTTCATTGTTGTTGCTGCCTTACCAATCCGGATGTTGATTTCCTGATCTAAAGATAATTTGCTATTTACCACTGATCCTAGATATGTAAGATGGTCTACCATCTCTAGTTCGGCGTCGTCAATAGAGATTGATGATAATCTGTGTCTTCTTTTTGCTAATCGTTAAACCAAATTCGGAACAGGCATTGGAGAATGCTGATAGTAGACATTGTAATTCTTTCTCAGAGTGGGTCGTAACTGCAGCATCATCTGCCAAAAACAACTCTCTGATCAGTACCCTCTGTCACGGAAACCACTGAAATTAACGATCAGATGATACAAATAACAGAGACAGTCTGATTCACAGCTGCACGTTGTTTGTTACTGGCGGCGGTGAGATCAAACGGTACAGCTGTCCTTGAGAATTCTCTGGGAGACGGAAAATATGACGAGGTTATTTTGCCGACTCGCAGGATAAAAGAGAGACGAGTGCTGTAGTTGAGATAAGGGAGACAATAATTCTTGTGATGTTAGGGAAATGGATAGTCTGCCCTTGGGACCATCCGGTGTTGACATCAAAGGACGTCACTAGAACAATCCAAGACTGTTTGAAAAACCTAACTTGTTGCAGCGATTGTAAACAAGAGAGTTGGCCTAGACGGACGGTGTTTCGCTAGCTCTGTATGAATTTGGAATTTCCAAACCGTGTTCGGGATTAATTAAATTTAATATACACGTGCCGGTCATGGCAAAATGTAGATGTGATTCAGGAGAAAAGCAATGTTACATAAGGTACTCCATAGATTCTATTTAGGTATAATTAATGTAGTATAGACTGGTGATAGTTAGAGTTTAGGACTTCAACGTAGTGTGTTGCGTTGTGGTTAGGCAGTAAAAGAGTGTCGGCGACTGTAGGCAGCTGCATTGTAAAAACTAGCTAGGGTGATATGGTAATTGGCTCTGCTAGTTGAGAATAGGGTAGTGAGGTGATAATTAGCTCTGCTAGTGAGAATAGTGTAGTGGGGTATATTTGGAGAGATTGAGGATGGGTTGGGATATAGGGGAAATGTCCAATGGTAGGATCTTCCAGTGGGGTGCCTACTGGTGTTCTGCACTCTGTCTATTGGTTTTTCCTTGTCTTATCCTAATTCGGACCAAGGTGATGAGCTCCTCTGCTCCATGACAGAGTTTAGTTCGCTGATAAATATCTGAGCGAGGCCATAGGCCTACGCTCAGCTAGTAAGGTCAGTGACTAGTGCTCTCACCAGGTGTGTTATTTCTCTAACAGGTTCCCCGCCACTTACGAGGAAGCTCTACACTGGTTTTGATGAAGTTCTACTCCGGGTAGGAAGAACACAAGATGAACAGTCAATGTTTTAATAAGATGACTAACTTCAGAGAAGAAAGTTTATACAATAGCTGGGCCCATAATCAGGAGGGTCCACCAGAACATGGCTCAGTTGAGCAAAACCATATAAACTATTCCTGTGTGATAGGGTTCACCTGGGATGGGTGATGTTCGTTTTTACACCACATATCAAATGAACACTAGGGATTAAAAAGGAACACTAAACGTAGCATTCACATGGAGTTGTAGATTTCAGTGGAATATTACAAGGGACATTGTGTTTGTGATAATCTAGACAATAGATAGAATCAAGTGTGTTACCAATAACAGTGATACCTATTTTCACAGTACAGAGATTGGTACATTTAAGAACTATAGGGACTTATAGTATGCAGTGTGTAACCGATCCATGATCAGTGTTAAACTATGGACTATCTATTTCGGATGATCATGTATATGGATTACCACGTAGCTACCAGAGAAAGTCAGCGACTGGCAGGAGAGACACATCGCTCGGTGAGGTCTTTATGTGCTGAGATAACGTGCTGTGGTGTGACCTTGCTAGGATGATCTGACTTGGCTCCTAATCTGCTGGTCCGATTCTACACACATTATAGTATACGACACACATTCTTCGCATACACTTCTCACATACATTGCACTTTTCTTTTAATAAATTAATTGTTATAATTTTTAGAAGCTAGAGTTGTTGAGTATGTTGTGTTGGGGAAGAATGAGAGGGGGCATGATCCAGTGATGATAGAGAGAGAGAAAGAGGTGTCCATAAACTGAGGGAGTGTGGTGGACGGAATCTAGTGGATTCTCCAGGATAGTGATAGGGGGTTAAAATATAATGTGGGTGTTGATTCCCCTCACTCCAGGGACGACACAATAATAGGAACCACGACACCCTCCTAATTTTGGTTTGGCCTTCATTCTCTGAGCATTGTAGAGGCCGCCATCTGAGCGTGAGTGAATGTATTTACCACCATCCTGATCACGAAAGGCATATTTCAGTAGAAGTGAAAAGTATATTCCAAAGATGTGTGGGAGCTAGTACACAACCTTGCTTAACTTCACTCTTGATTTCAAACTCTTCAGAAGTTGCACCATCAAACTTGATTATACCCTTAATGACAGTGTGGAACGATTCCACAATGGACAGAAGAGTTGGTGGGCAGCCAATCATCTTTAGTGCCTTGAACAGACACTCACGACTGACCAAATCAAATGCCTTTGTGAGGTCGATGAAGGCAATAAACAGTGGTTGATTCTGTTCATGGCATTTTTCTTGCATTTGTCGCAATGAGAATATTATATCAATGGTAGACCGGTTCTGTCGAAAGCAACACTGTGATTCGGGGTAGACTTGATCTCCTAGAACTTGAAGTCTGCGCAGAACAATTCTGGCAAATACTTTTCCAACAATACACAGAAGTGAGATACCCCTATAGTTGTTGCAATCGCTCCGATCGCTCTTGTTCTTGTACAGTGTTATGATGCTTGAATCTTTGAAATCCTGTGGGACTTGTCCGTCTCGCCAGCGTAGCTCTATTATCGGGTGGATCTGTAGAGTGAGTGTGCCTTTCCCACTCCTGATAACCTTTATTGGAACCCCATCCTTACCTGGAGCTTTGCCAGATGCAAGTTCATTTATAGCACACTTAACTTCTGTTATGGTGGGAAGTGTGTCCAGGTGGTCAAGAGTTGGTAGAGCCTCTATGGCGTTGAGGGCATCATCCGCTAGTTTGGTCTCTCTTGAGTAAAGCTTCAAATAGTGCTTTACCCATCTGTTCATCTGCTGTTTCTGATCAGTTATGATTTCTCCAGTCAAGGTTTTCAATGGTGCACTTCTTTTGATCGTTGGACCACAGGCTTTCTTTATTCCTTCATACATGCTTCTGATGTTTCCCTTATCATTTGCGATTTGAATGGACTCACATAACTTGGTCCAATAATCATTTGCACACTGCCTGGCAGCCTTTTGCACATCCTTCCTAGGTTACTTTAGCTCACTCAGAGTGTTACGCGTTGGTCTTTCCTTGTTTCTTAAGAGAGCTATCTTCTTCTTTTCAATCAAGGGCTGCAGAGTCTGGCTGTTTGCCGCAACCAGTCCTGCCTCTGATGATCCACAGTGCTGTAAACCCCTACGTGAGTGTTAATAATATTAATCCTGGGGCTAGATTTGTGTTTAGCTCTGTAGATTCTATTGCCTCTCCATATCACAAAGTCTGGGCTAAAATATAGAGATCATGTGTTGCCCATGCAGCATAATCCCTCTCTCGGCCTGCCTAGTTCACTCCAGAGGGAAGGTAACACCTCTACATCTGGAACAAGACAAGTTGCAGAAGCTGCCGGATCAGCAAAGCAATGCTCTAACTGTCCGCCTGTCGGAGCTTCGATCCTAGACCAGCTGCCAACCAAGGCTTAAGGCCCTGTCTGCCCTGCCATGACATTTTGTCTTTATGTTGCATTTCCTCGCACCGGGGTAAGGCTTGTACCCTCCCAATTGCGCTCTTCCGCCCGAAGCCGTTGGCACAATGTGGGGTGTCGAGTTTGGTCAGCGCCGCCCAAAGTTCGGCGCTAACAGAAAGCAGGTACTACCGTCTACTGTTATACGGTAGCTCAGTCATATCTGACAAGACCTGACTTGTGTTGCCTTAAAGGAGCGTCGTTACAGAAGATCCCGAAAATTGCTCTGGCTTGACGAGGAGCGCCGTTACAGAATCTGCCCGAGTTTCGCTCTTGCCTGACGAGGACCGTTGTTACGGGGGTACCTGAGTTGGCGCTGGACTCCCGGAGACACCTACCCGAGAGAATCTGTAGCATTGAATCGAACCTGAAGGATATCACAGACGGAGCAAACGGTTAAAGTTAGCAGTAGTTACCTATTAGATTTTTAACAGAATAATTAAACCGATTTCATTTCTTTGGTCATAAATATGAATATAGGTGAGACCTCTTTGGAAAATGTGTTGGGAAGTATGGGGAGAGCTATCAGTATGTTGGACATGTCATTGAAACAACAGACAGTGACCATTCATACAGTTTCATGTATGGTAGAAGGGATGGAGAGACACATGTTTGAAAGAGTGGCGTATAGAAGTGGAGCGAGAGGGTATGATCAGGGCAAGTCCAAAAGACATCACCGAATTTATAACCATGATCAGCGGAGTGGCAAAAATATTAGAGTCATAAGTAGTATAAATAGAGGATCATATAGGGACGGGATACCCGGACATTTTGAGAGACAAAATAAACAGTCAGAGGTCAACAGTTATCAGGAGAAGAAATGTAATAAGAAAAGATGGAGTTGGCCGTCAAATAGTAAAGACGCAAGAACTTTGAGGGAAATCTGTTTCGAAGTTAGACGGTTGAGATATAAGATTGCGAAGTTGAGTAGTGGGGAAGAGGAGACAAACGGGACGAACCGCAGTAGTCCAAAAGCAACATCAATAAA
Organism: Cepaea nemoralis; assembly: GCA_014155875.1. Lineage (NCBI taxonomy): Eukaryota > Metazoa > Mollusca > Gastropoda > Stylommatophora > Helicidae > Cepaea > Cepaea nemoralis. The sequence goes on from JACEFZ010005361.1 coordinate 196,132, forward strand.
TTCAATCAGACTGAAAAAGGAGACTAAAATTGTTGAAAGGGTAAAACATGAGACGCAAACACAGACTGACAATAAGACATACAAGAGTTCACAGACCCAGATAGATAAAGTGGTAAAGAAAAGGCAAACCCAACCAACTATGAAATTCGAGAGAGGAAGTCAGACCAGCTCAACAGGAGCAACAGAACTGGGCCACAGTGGCGTGGCCAGGTAGATATTAAAGGCCGGCTTATATCGTAAGTGGGTATGGTTTACTACCATCATCGTACTTCGTCGTATGTGTAGCAGCAGTCCGAATCAAATGGGACTCAAAGATATAAACGCAAATCCACAAAACCTTCAGATCGAGACATCTTGTTCCGTTGACGAGTTTTCTTTATTTTCATTAGAGCAATTGTATTTATCCCTGGGAGATAGTTAATATTTCTGACGATTCAAAAAGTTACAGCATCTCCTCTCAAGGTTGTAACAAAAAGGGCCATGTTACAAATACATAGTTAGCTTTCGGTTTATCCGAAGTTTTCCTCTTCTTTTATATTGTAATACGTGCTTCATAATGCCATTAAAGTTGTTCTTGGTGGCCAAATAAATACTTTCTACGTTTGGAAGCAGTATTCAGATTAAAATTTTCCCTTAATTTTAATGACAATTGGCTATCTTTTCGGATGGAATTCAAACAACTTAGAAATCGGCTGCTTCCCCTGATGGTATCCAGAATCTAACTGCCTAACTTGCTGTGGTTACCATCCTACCTATTTCACAGTTGAACCCGGGACCTCCATCACTCGTGGCGGACACCATACCTCGAGATCACTCAGCCCCCCCCCCCCTAAAATCCGGGAAGTAAAGACAACCAGTGTGAGATTGACAACGTCACCCATCCAACACTGACTGGTTTACAATTATTGGGCTAGCACCATTTATCCAATATGCCTCATGGTGTGTGTGTGATAAAAGGTTCTTAACTATTACTTATCATTTCGTAGATCTAAGTTTAGACCGGTCAGTTCGTCGACCGAAGAAACAAACTTGCTGCTAGCAGAGATAGAGCCCGAACTACAGGGTGGGTAGGCAAGCGCACTAACTACGAGAGAGCTTCAAATGAAAACCTTAAATTTGGTGTGTGTGTATGTGTGTGTGTGTGTGTGTGTGTGTGTGTGTGTGTGTGTGTGTGTGTGTGTGTGAATGTATGCTGAAAAAGTAAAGAACAAATTTATCGTTTTATTTTTATATAGCCACCACTGCGTTCAACGCAAGTCCTCTAGGGCCGATAAAATGCTTGGATTCCTGTAGAAACAAATTCTCTTCGTCGCGTGTATAACCACTAATGCATCACCTGCTGTACCTATTCACAGAGGTCACGCCGTTTTGAAACTTCCTACTACACTAATACGCTTGCTGGACTGACAGGCATGCATCACCATACCTGACCTTCACTCGCCGATGAATTTCTATAGATATCATCCTTCACTGATTTAAAATAAACAGATAACAGAACGGTGCTCCTCTTTGGTGTGGGTCAAAAGTGAGGCGGCCATCTTTAAACTGTCTTTATGACGTTACCATGTTCGTCTGCACAGTAATGTCACGTTCTAAACACTCTTGAAATCCTTAACAACTATTATTCACATGTTACAAGACAATGGCATGGTTACTATAATTTATATCACACTTTGAAGGTTTTTAGTTTGAAGCCCCCTTGTACTATACCGTATAAGTAACGTAAAGGTAATCATACACAAGACGCTAGGATTGTAATATTGCTCGTTCATTGCTCGCCCTTACAGACACATCACCATGGCAACACCTTCTGTGAACGACTTTGACTACATTATGTTGACCATTCATGATATCCACGGGTTACCCAGAGGGCGCATGGTTTCCAAGAAAAGAATACCCGCCATTGTCGAACATGGGCTTGGAGTTTACAAAGGTGAGCTGTATTATTGCTGTCTCTGTCTGTGAAGCAAATCTAGTTATGTAAATTCGAACACCTTCTTCTTCTTCTTTGTGTATCCAAACCTTCTGGCGTCGGCCATCGTATCTGACCAAAGCGTTCTGTCTCATGTGCTGCCAATCATTTATGATACTGATGTAACTCCATGTCAAGATGTCAAACTATCTAGCAGCTTCTCTCTTGTTCATCCCCTCCTCTATTTTCGTCAAACCTTTCCGTTGTTACGACGTATCCTGTGTTCCCCTTCTCATGATGTGCCCAAAAATGTGGACCGCTTTATTAACAAATTCTTTTGGTGAGTTACATTCCTTCAGGACGTCTTCATTGCGCGTTTTTTTTTCTGTCCATGATGTTCTCATGATTTTTCTATGACACCACATCTCTGCAGCTTCTAAATATCTCTTCTCTAGTCTGCCAATTGTCCACGATACACTTCCATCCTTTAGAACTGGCTCAATAGCTGTTTAGAAATGTTTGTTATCACCTCGATTAGCAAAGATATGGTCTTTTGAACAGTCTTCATCTTGTGACAATGTGCGTTTGCTTGGGATATTCCACATTTATCTTCTTCAATACATCTTCCACGTGCCGTTATCGTGGTTTCCAAATACTTAAATATATTGACTTTTCCAAGATTATTTCCATTCACTTTGACGATCTGTTTTGAGAATGTTTTTAAAAAAAAATAATTACCATTACGTCTACATTGCTTCTATTTTTTCTGTTTTGTTCAGACTAACACATGTGCTTTGAATTTCCTTGCAATTGCAAATATCATATATCAGTGGGACGCGGAGGTGTTTCCAAGGCACCAGGGCCGGGTTATATACTGGCCAAGACCTATTGACGCGTCCTCGTCGAGCGTCCCGGGCAACAGGTCCCTTCGGGGTCCTGGCTAAAGTCAGTAGGATCGCCGATTCCTCCGAAGTCGGAGAGTGTCTGCCTGTACGGCGAGGAACCACCAGTCCGCACACCAATAAGCCAGACATGGGACAACGGATACTCACGCAAACCTCAGGTCCTGTATGACATCACACTGATGTTGGATAATAGGATGTCTTCATCCGACATACAGGACTTCGCGTTGGAGCTCAAGCCAACGAACACAAGCAAGCAAGCATATATCATCACAAACATAGGTCTCAGTTCACTTCAACCCTTCTTTCTGTTAATGTTACCAGGATGTACGTGGCCCTGTTTGTGCCTTTAAACTTTATACATCCATACTACCCATCCCCTATTTATTTAAATTTTATTTTACTTCTTGCCGACTCTGTCTCGAAGTGGTTACGAATGCAATTCGTATTCCCGTATACCGCGTTTGAAACACAGCTGCGGGCGTTTTGGAAGCAAACCGCGTTGCTTTGGTTTCCATACAGATCCGGTGGTTCAGAAAGCAATGGCAAACTACTGAACGTAAACTTGCCAAGAAATCACAAACGGCCAAACAATGCGGGGGTTCACTGCGACGTCCTGTACAAAAGATATGCAACGAACGCTAGTTTACATCTATTACTTGTCATTATATTTCTTGTCGTTAGTTAAGTGACATGGCACAATAAATTATATGTGCGGTGTTTTTACAGTCTATAGCACAAGATTTCTATGGTAGAGCTATGAATACAGATTTCAAAAAAGATCGCTAGGAATAGTTCTACTGTTGGTGACGTCATTCAGCAGTTGTTCTGTCACTTCTATACTAAATTCACCAACATATTTTATTTCTTCTAGGCCCCGGGATTTAGTTTTCACCTTATACGATATATCCTCGTATATCCTCTTTTACTTCTGCTTTCAGCATTGATGGTCCTTCACATGGTCGTGAGTGTTTGTGTTTGATCTGTTTCAATCAATCATGTGCCATGCTGGAAAGCGTGGGCGGTCATGACTCGCCATTTCACTCGATCACCAGAGTCGTGGATCAGTTCAGTGTTCCTGTCTCGTCTATGCCATGTGGCGAAGCCATCCAGGTATTTTCCTCTCGGTATCCCTCTTGGTCTGTTCCCTTCGATCTTGCCAGTTGTCACTAAGTTCTCCAATCCATTTCTTCTCATAACATGTCCAACAATTTTTGACTGTCTACGTCTAATTTCTCTAATCAGTTTACGATGTTCATTTGTGTCTTGTAGTACTTGGTCATTGGTTTTTCTGCCTGTCCATGGTATTCTTTGCATTTTCCCCAGAAACCACATTTCTGCCGCCATCAGATGTTTTTCAGCTTGACTGCACATTGTCCAAGTTTCCCATCCATACAAAAGAACAGGCTCTATGTATCCCCTCAACACTATTTTTCTCGTTTCTGTTTAGTGATCTGTTTAGCAAGGTTTATTTGCTGTCTTTCTACTATTTCTCTATACATTATTTTATATTCAAGGTGATTTTGTTTAATTCTTCTTCTAATGCTCATCAATTTAGAATTTGTTGTATTATCCAAGTCTTTGTCTCTTTTTCCTTTTTGTTCTGATATATTTCTTTCGATTAGTATTGTGTTGGCGTTTTTAGCATTTGCCATTGCTTGACTACATTCCTTATCTTTTCAATAGCACTGCACGTATTCTGTATGTAATTGGTAAATTTCTCACTTATTTCCTGATTTGATTTAAGTATTGCGAAATCTAGCACGATATCTATTGTCTATTGAACCCCTCATCAAATTCTTCAGATTTATTCTTAGATTTTGAATTATATAACAATAACTCATTGTCACTACTGAAATCCGCTACTAGTTTTGTTTTCACTGACAGAAAGCTGTTTCCAAATTCATTGCGTATAAGTACTTAGTCAGCGTGATAATGAAAATTGTATCCTGGGCTTATCCATGCCCCACACCGTCTAGAACATAAAAAATGTTTTGCATATCCTTTACAGGACATCGCTGTCAACATCAGCATCTTTCAGCAGTATGTTGATTTCTTGGCAAGATTACGCTCAGTAGTTTGCCATTGCTTTCTGAGTGACCGGCTGAATACTCTCATAAGTCACTAGCGTGACTCGAACCACTTCTAATTCTCGTCCGCTCACGTTGACCACGAGAGTATTCGAGATTAACGGAGAAAGCTGCTAACCCCTCGGCCAGGCAGCCGGCGTCTAGAACATAGCAGATTCCAATTATCTTATTATGTGCCCTTGCCCATTCAACCAGTTTTCTCCTCTTTCATTTCTCTCACCAAGGTCATATCCACCTTTTAAGTAGTCTTCATCTCTTTACATCGTCACCCCTTTAAGTCTTTATCTCTTTACGTCTTTATCTGTTTACGTCTTTATCTCTTTACGTCTTATCTCTTTACGACTTCATCTCTGTACGTCTTCTCTTTACGCCTTCACCTCTTTCCTCTGCAATCCAACACCACGGCTCTGACATTGTACTAATACAAAATAACTTGTCGCGAAGCAGTTGCCCGCTATGGATCTGTGCTGTGATCCGACCGTCCTGTGATAGCGCCCGACCGTGCTGTGATAGCGCCCGACCGTGCTGGTGACATTTCCTGCGCTGTTTGCCATGAACTTCACCAGCGTGCCCCCTGTTCACATTGCACTGTATTGCCATTTTAAGTTGCTTACGAAAACAGTAACACGTTCTTCTTCTGTGCTGTCTGCAGCTTGTGCATAAACGTGTATAACATTCTCATCTCATCATGTTCCTCTTGTACCTAGGGTTGTCTAGGTGAAGTATAAACAGCGGGAGAGTGCCCGGTTATGGGCTTTATGTATCCCATTTGGGTAAGGTCGATGGTACTTCTTAGTTTTTCTACGAGCACTATGAAAATTCCCTACCGGTTTGCTGGACCAGTCGCAGGTTTAGGACATAAATATTACCAGGGAAGCTCTCTCTCTCTCTCTCTCTCTCTCTCTCTCTCTCTCTCTCTCTATATATATATATATATATATATATATATATATATATATATATTATATATATATCCTGTGTTGGAGGGGAGATGTGTGAGAGGTGGGGGAGGTGTGGGATGTGCAGGTGATTGAAGGATTATGCGAGGATGGGGGATGTGTGTTTGGCTGGGTGGTTGGGGTGTGTGTGGGTGATAGGGTAGATGAGTAACGCATGTGTTGATGGGCGCGTGGGTGATGTGTGGTTGTGAGTGGTTGATGGATAAGTACGTGAGTGGGTGGATGTGTGTGAGAGATGAGTGTATGGGTGGGGGAGGTGTGTAGTTGTGAGAAGATGTGTGTGAGCGGCGGATGTGTGTGGGTGGGTATATGTGGGTGGCGGGGTGTGTGTTTGTGGGAGGTGTGTGTTTTTGGGTGTTTATGGGTGGGGGATATATGTAGGCAGGTGGGGAGATGTGTTTATGGGTGTTGATGTGTGTATAGGTGGGGATGTGTAGTTGAGAGGTGGCGAATATTGGGTGGGTGAGTGGGTGTAGGTTGGCTGATGTGTGTGTGGGTGGGTGGGGAAAATTGTGAGAGTGTGGGATATGTGTGTGGATAGGTGCGGGATGTGTGGGTTGGCGGGGGTATGTGTGTGTGGCTTCTTCGTCTTCTTCTTCTTCTTCTTCTTCTTCTTCTGCTTCTTCTTCTTCTTCTTCTTCTTCTTCTTCTTCTTCTTCTTCTTCTTCTTCTTCTTCTTCTTCTTCTTCTTCTTGGTGTGTGAGGATGTGTGTGTGTAGGTGGGGAAATGTGTGTGGGTGGGGGATCAGTGGGTGTGTGGCGGCATGTATATTTGCCTGGTTCTGTGTGAGTGCGTGGAGGTATGTGTGGGTGGGTGGGGGAGGTTTAGTGGGTAGGGGATGTGTTGGTGGCTGTGGGATATGAGGGTGGATGGGGGATGTGTCTCACAAAATTGAAATATGCATTGATTATGTTTACAACTTTCATTTGATAATGTTTTTTTTTGTTTTCTCATGTGAATGTATCATGCGTAATATGCATTGTTTATGCTTACAAAATCCATTTGACAATGTTTTTTCCCCCTATGTTAATGTAACATGCACATTTGATGAATGAAAGATGAGTGATTGAAAGGGCCGAATGTAAGACGGGCCTACGTGCCCAATTTGTTACCCTTTTAAAATAAAGTTTGTTCGGTCGTTCGTTCGTTCGTTCTCTCTCTCTCTCTCTCTCTCTCTCTCTCTCTCTCTCTCTCTCTCTCTCTCTCTCTCTCTCTCCCCCTTTTTTGGCGAACTAGAGCCTCGTTGGCCCATGACCTCGATGTCATGGTTTCCTGGTGTACACCACGTGGAGGTGGGGTTGACTTGCGTAGTATGCGGGCCATCGGTAGGCTACTAATTTCCATATTTTATCCCTCCTGTGAGAGGATAGCCGATGCTAACCCCGCTGGCTGCAGGGCCAGGCTCAGTCCACACCTTGTATGACATTAATATGTATTATTAAGCCATCTAACCCAACAGAACTCCATCTGATATTGCCATGTATAATTTTATTGTTTTGTTTTTTCTTTCTCTGTCAAAGAATACACTTACACCTTTTTCAAGTTTATACACTTCTGAGTAAAGTATTCTTTAGTAGGTTCCGTTGATTTCAACTGCTCCAGTTTATCTTGTTTCACTTAATCCGATAATATTTACATCCATTTATTTCAGCTCAAGCGGGGTGTTTTCCAATTTACAAACTGTAAATAGTAAATGCTGGACTTTTTGGAAGGCTTAGGGCAATTCGATGATGATCTAGTGGCACCTGTAGACACGATTTTCCTATGGGACGAGATAGTGAGAAATGAGAAAGAAAGGAGAAAGCATGAGAAATTAAAAAGGTATGGGAGAAATCGCCACTGGAGTTTGTGAGTGACCCAGTCCAAGAAATGAATACCGGATGTTGATCCACCAGGATAAACAGTTATATTTCCCCACCAGGACCAGTGTGTGTGTGTGTGTGTGTGTGTGTGTGTGTGCGCGCGTGCCCGTGCGCGTGTGTATATGCGTGTGTGTTAATCCAGTCTGGAGAAATGAATGTCGGATTTTGAGTTTCCAATGTTGGCAAGCATATTTCTTCACCTGGACGATTGTGTAGGTAACCCAGTCTAGAGACATGAATGCCGGATGTTCAGTTGTCAGTGTTGGCGAGAAAATGTTTACGGAAGTTGTCAAAAGTATCCGATACTTGTCTTAGTAAGAAAATGGTACCTTATTATGCCGTGATATAGTATATGTGAAAGCCTGCAGACGTAAATAAGTACATTAGCATGTAACATAAATATAACATTACATATGATTAATTGTAAGTTGTAACATGTAACATATTATTTGAGTGTGTTCCAATACGCAAGTATACTTATAAATAATTATCCAGCGTTGTGCGAGTGCATTTAACAAGTAATGATGATCCCATGATAAATACTGGCGTTAGGATGTGAAGTGCTAGACCTTCACATATTTTAGGATCCGGCATTGTGAGCTAGTATCATCAAGTGAGTTTCAATGCACGGTTTCGGGTTTTGTTTCCCTAGCCTTCTAAGAATATCTTGGGTAAAGAAAAGAACAAATGCATCCATACTTCAAGAGTTGAATATTGAGGAGGGATGGCAATTAAAGACGATAAAACAAAGAAAATTGAAGTATTTTGGTCACTTGAAACGTCACGACAGTTTGGAGAGAACAATAATGGAAGGGTATATGCCTGGGAAGAGAGGAAGAGGAAGGCCAAAGAGAAGATGGGTGCAGGATGTGGCGGATGATCTCCAGATGGGTGTATCAGACCGGGACATCTTGCTTGTGATCGAGAAGTTTTCCGGAAGGTTGTTATGGGAGCGAGGTTCTGCAAAGGACATGCTACTGAATGAATGAGCCTTCGACAATTGTCCGTCTACCGACAAGGGCAGGAGGTTGATTTATTGCTTCGTCAGGTCCATATCACTTCATCTGTCTGACACAAAGACTCTATCAGTAGCTGAGCTGTCTCCAGAAAGCTATTGGGGTCATCGAACACTCAAGCTTCTCTACAAATTCAAGGTGGATATGTAACAGAGGGAAGAAGGTAGTATGACCAACTGCCTTTCTCGCAACTTTTCCATCGTGTACATTTCGAACAAAATTGTCGGGTACTCATTTTATGATTCTAGGTCGACCCCAAAGTTGTACTGGTCGTAAAGAATATGTCTGCCACTGCTGGGGATTAAAACAATTATAAGTACCGTTGAATATGTGCTCCACTTCTTTGTGGTCAGTTTCCACCTGGTGTCGTGTTAAACATTGTGATCGAGGTCCAGTCTTCTCTCTTGGTGTGCAGCATTTCTGACTGATAATCAATTAATATTTATTTCTGTTTCAAAAACCAGGGTTATGTTTTTGTAGCATCCTTGGCGGAGAGGCAGAATACCACGAAGACTTCGATGAACGCAGCAAATACGGTTATAAGGTCCTAAAACCTCTGCTCCATACATTGAGATGCTACCCAACATTTGGACAGGGTAAATTCAAGGTTGGAAAAATGTTCTGTCGAATGGAATATAAGGATGGTGCATTGGTGAGTTGCACGATAAAAGTCATAAATTTAACACTGTTCTATATAAGACTATTAATGACGAATATTTATTTTAATGGTGGTCTTCATTTTATAACGCGCAGGCTTTCTGTTTATACAGGCTTGAACAAAACCCCATCAGGTATATATTGGCGTGGCTTGCATCGCTCGAAAGGACGAAGGTCAAAAGCAAATCATGGATTTTCTGCCCAGGGTATGCGGGCTAATTGTTTGGCTGTTGCCACTTCTTTGGCGGCGAGCTATAGTCTGTTCACATTTGGGTGCCTCCATATAAACATCCATATCTCAGTAACCAACTCAGGGAAAATGATGAGATTTAGCATATACCTTATCATTATGTCCACCCAACAAACAATAATTTTGTTCTGGAGATTGTTCAGCAGATTTCAATGTTTGTTTATATGCGGTATATATTTTACGGGTCAGGGATTAAGTCCATATTTTAAAATGTATTACATCTTCTCCCAGACACATCTGCGCGTTTGTAAAATGTTCTCGTGGTGCACGTTGTGGCAAGAAAATGGGAGTTTCAGAGGTGTCGTCGTATTGTGGGTCCTTTCACGAAACGTGATTATTTTATGAATCTTACCATTTATCGCAAACATCGAAATGTGTGAATAATGTTGAATGGGATTGCATGTGAAACTTTGTACACTTCAAGCATCGCTATGAAGTTGTACACATATTTTTGTCAAGAAGCTGAACGCAGGAAACTATTTCATATTATTACAAATCCCGAAAAAAGAACAGTGCATGCATTGGGTTTGAGTAAACGGCCATTTCATTGATGGGTGCAAGAATTTGGAATGAGACAACCATAAGCAAACGGTAGGTAGAAAGGTAAATGTAGACAGCTTTGACAATGATGTCATAAGGCAAGCAATTATTAACATGCTGGATACCAAAGAAACAGTGATTGTAAGAAAACTTAGGGTTTGGTTGAGAAATAACAATGGCATAGAGCTATCCAAAACAACTTTGTGGAAAATTATAAGGACATTAGGCTTCACATTTAGAAAGTACAAGGGAGGTAGAAATATCATTTGCGAGCAACCGCATTTAGGAGCCATGAGAAGCAGATACCTACGTGAAATAAGGGAAATGCGCAAAGAAAATTATGACATAGTGTATTTGAATGAAACCTGGATTAATGCGCACCACACAATTGAAAAGGAATGGCAATCAGTGGACGGAAAGATAAAGCAATATGTGCCCAGTAGTAAAGGACAGCGTTTGGTCATAGCCTATGCTGATAGTACTCATAATGGCTTTCTACAGAATCCTGGACTCGCGTTCGTATCAAAGCATACAGACAATAGGGATTATCATAATGAGATGAATGGTAATGTATTTAGAGATTGGCTCGAGAATACAGTGCTTTCATCCCTTGACAGACCGTAGTGTCTAATTATGGACAATTCATCATATCACAATGTAGTTGCCTAAGAAGACAAAATACCTACGGCATCGAGCACAAAGGAAGCGATAAAGATATGGCTCCGAAGTGAAAACATACCATTTCTAGAAACGTGTTCTAAACTATAATTGTTGTCCCTTGTAAAACAGGCACAAAAAAGCAAGAAATATCAAATCGACAAGTTATAGAAGAGCATGGCCATAGGTGCTTGAGACTTCCGCCGTACCATTCTCACTTAAACCCTATTGAACTTGTGTGGGCTAAAATTAAAGTACAGGTGGCAGCTGACAATATTACATTCAAATTGTCTGACGTCAAGATACTAACCCAGACCGCGCTATTAAGAACTGATAAAAGTTGCTGGAAAAAATGTGAGGACCATGTGTTGAAAGAGGAAGATGACTATTGGAGAAAGGATGGATTGAATTTTATGCAATCAAGAGCAGTCATCAAATTACTGGAATCGTGCGACACAGATTAAGGTCTGGGCAGATCGCAGACATTAATCCACATGCACACCTACTGGGATATTTTGCTCCAACTATTCAGCAGAATTACAGGCCCTAAACATTACAGCATCGTCACACACAATACAACTCGTCAATGGCAACAGTTTGTATTCCACAGTGATAGATTTTCAGTTCCGCAATCCCTCAACGGTGACAAACGACTGGCGTTGAAATCAACAACAACAACCGCCAACAACAACAACAACCGCCAACAACAACCGCCAACAACCGCCAACAACAACAACCGCCAACAACAACAACCGCCAACAACAACAACAACAACAACAACAACAACAACAACAACAACAACAACAACAACCACCACCACCCCACCACCACCACCACCACCGCCACCACCACCACCACCACCACCACCACCACCACCACCACCACCAACAACAACAACAACAACAACAACACTAAACGCATTGAATACCAACACAAGAGTAATATTGCGGTGGAAATTGACATATTGTGGCATAACAAGAAACGTGAGAGCAAAAACGTTGTCAAATTAGGGGACAACACATGAACATACGAATCAATCTATAAACTTCAATGAAAAGAGGACCAACATCTTGGCCGTTAAGAAGAAAGCCCACTGCAGAGACATTGACAACTATTTTCGTAGTGCAAAACAGGTAATAATCATGTTCCGTCTCTGAATGGTAAACAGCAGATTAGACAATCTTTCACGAAGAATCAAAGCGGGTCTGTCAGCCATGTGTACGTGTGAACAAACTACACATACAGCTAAACAGATCCTAAAAAATTGACACATGATGACTAAATTGCGGAAACCTCTGGTCACTCCATACGCACATTAACGCACAGTTATTTGGAAGCTTTCACGAACTCAATATAAAAAGCTAAATGCATCCTAGTAACATGACTTCTTGTGCACACATTATTAACCAGCAGCTGAAGAAACAAGAAGGAAATGAGAAATAAGGTAAGAAATATGTTCCTTCTACTTTCCTGTCAATTTACACATTGTGTACCCCATGCCTCTGTAAATTATCTGTCTTTACTAATATTACACATTGCACTCCTCTCGGGATTCTCCGTGGTGAAGTGGTCAAGCCGTCTGACTCGGGCTCCAAATTTTGTGTGCTCGATTCCGGGCCGCGTCCTTCATTTAACGAGAGCATTTTTTTCGGAGAATCCCGAGGGTCGTCGCTGGAGTTACGGAGTTCGTGCTTTGTGCGAAGCTTTCCGCGCTCCGGACAGAGACTGAGCCAAATGGGATAAAAACCCGGTGCAATGCAGTCGATCCTGTCGACTTTAAAGCGACTTTTCTTTTAATGCACTCACTGCCACTATGTTGTAGTTTAATATCTTGCCATTAACGCAACTGTGGCAGGACCTTGAATTCACTTTGCTAATTTTGTGTTTCAGAAGGTTCAAGTATCTATCTCTCTCTCTCTCTGCTGAGAGAGGCAAATGAGTCATCTCTCTCTCTCTCTCTCTCTCTCTCTCTCTCTCTCTCTCTCTCTCTCTCTCTCTCTCTCTCTCTAACGTACTCTGCAGCTCAGCTGTGGAATAATCTTCCACAATAAATCAAAGACATCACCAATCCCTATACATATAATCGCAAATTATTCGAACACTACTTCAGCACTGATTACCTTCCCCCTTAATAATAGAAATAATAATAACAAAACTCTAGTATAACAGCCGCCGGATTCTTGGCCTTGAGGTTAGCGACTGTTCTCCGTAATCTCGTATATTCTCGTAAGTAACGTGACGACGGTGAGAATCAGCAGTGGTTCGAATCGCGTCGTTAACTTACGGGGTATGTGAGCCGGCCGCGCAGAAAGCAATGGCAAACTACTGAGCGTAATCTTGCCAAGAAATCTATATACAGCTGAAAGATGCTGATGTTGACAGCGATGTCCTGTAAAGGATATGCAAAACATTTATTTAGTATAACAGCCAGTCCCCTTTGGTAGACCAGTATATTCCACTTTAGCTAATAACAAGTGTCACACTATTATCTAATATTACTGAGTCGTGTAGTATTTATGTTCGCATTTTGCCCATGCCTTTATAATGCATGCCATTTATATTGTTGCTGCTCTCTGTTAGCTTTGAAAGATGTATGAATGAAATAATGTATGAAAGTGAGTGATAGAAGGGCAGAATGTAAGACGGGCCTGCGTGCCCATTCTTAACCCTTTTAAAATAAAGTTCGTTCGCTCGTTTTCTCTCTCTTTCACACACACACACACACGCACGCACGCACACACACACACACACATATATATATATATATATATATATATATATATATATATATATATATATATATATATATATATATATATATATAAAATCTTTGGGATTAATTTGCTCTGTAAATCTTGCCAGATTTGTACAGAAAGCAATGACAATCTACTGAACGTAAAATTGCTTGGAAAATCAACATGGAAAGGACGTGGAACATAAAAAAAGAAAGATCCTGTCAGACGCTCACATGTAAAACTGTTCTGAGAAGTGGTTTTTATCACAGTCGAGTTGGCTACTGATCGTTTATTTTGCATTGTGTGATTTCTTTGTTCCTAGGGCCTTCCATCTTTCTTCCAGAGCACATTCGTGAATCATCTCTCCCGGAGAAGAGATGCTCTCCGTGCAATGCGATGTTACTCTAGTCCCTAGTTTTGATCAATAAGTCTGTTATGATGTATTTTACAAAGCTTTGCATTTTAGTTGTGCTCAACCTCTTGGTGTTCCGCCCTCTGTAAGTTCACCTTGTCACACCTGTTGTAGAAAATAACAACAGTCAAGTACGTGCAACTCCTGCGAAAGAAGTGAGAGATAATAAACACACACAGTGTACATACTTACAACAAACTCCAATATGACAAATATAAATCACAGGAGAACAACAATCAATGATGATGATGATGATGATATATATATATATATATATATATATATATATATATATATATATATATATATATATATATATATATATATATATATATATATATATATAATATATATATTTAAAAAAAAGATAAAAATAAATTATACGACGACACAACGAATCGATGACATCGGGAACAACACAAACAGATCTAAAGAAAAAAACATGAAATTGTAAAATATTGTAACATTAAAACATGCAGATTACTATGATTGAAACGTCGTGGTATAACTTATTTGTATCTAATTTTTAATTTTATTTATTTAATTAATTTTTTTTGGGGGAAGAGCGGGGGGGGGGGGGGGGGGGGGAAGTTATCATAATTGATAATATAATTTACGTTTTCCGCATTGAAGTTCACTGTATGGAATGTACACTGTGTCTATGTTTATTATCTATTACTTTTTCGCAGGCGTTACACGTACGTAAGTGTTTTTATTCTATATTGTTATATCCTGTTGCAGCCGTTACTTCTCTAACACCTTTTTAGGTATATGATTATTGTCCATACTTCTAACATATGCCACTTACTGTAATCTATTACTGCTGATACGATGATTAAGTGTTTCAACGCTGTAGTATCTGGTTAGTTATCCGGCAATTTTATAAATAACAATTTATAATATATATATTCAAACGTCAGGACACGTCAACTCCACTCGCCGCTGCAGAAAATCAGCTAGAAAGACTGCGGAACGAGTTAGGTCTTACAGTAAAATCTGCATTTGAAATTGAGTTCTACATTAGAGAGACTGAGAGCAAACGATACTATGGCCATTTAGGTTTCTATTCAACAACGAGTGTTCTCGAAGACTGCCAGGCAAGTATTGTGTACACGATGTTGTCTAAATGCTCTTTATTGTGTACGTATGAACATGTGCATACCCGTGTAACCCCAAATACCAACTGTTACAGTTATAATAGTAAGTCACTGTCAAATGTATAGTTGATGGCTCAACCCCACAGAGATAAAGAATACTAAGTTCCTCTTTCCCAATGTGATCCTGCCCGTTATTATTAATTTAGCTGTTACTGGCTCAATGATTTGAGACCATTAAATAGAGTTTTGGAGAACCAAGAAATACCTCCAGGAAAACAATGAAGTTTTTACTGAGTATCCCAAATGTCCTTAGGGTGGTTCCTTGCCTCTCCTCTACCAACTAAATAATTATTTATCTAGGGTTGTTTACTTAAAACAATTTTACTACGACAAGAGAACTCTCAAAAGAGACAATGACCCTTATTTTCAAATTTATTACACTTAACTAGTGTTACTGAACAATAATAATGTCATTAACTTACATAATCAGTACAATTACAAAACAAGATCATGTACATGTTCATCTCTAACTACATATATCTATCTTGGGTGTGCCCACTATCAGATCCATCACCACCAGTATTGAATCAGTCTTCTATCAGAGTTATTGTGCCTCTTCTTCTGGCCTATGTACACTCTGAGGAGAAAAAAAACTGTATCCCTTAGGATTTGTCAAACTTCAAACTCTTGGACCTCAGCGGCAATATATGTAATAGTTAAGAGTTCTTTTGTTCCAGGAGTAGGAGTAGTGGCTCATTTATTTCTCTACCTCGGTAATTAGATTAAGGTCTTCAATGATACCTGTCCTATTTGGTGGAGAAAATCTGCAGGAAGTTGCTTGTGACTAGTATTTGGCCTCACGCTACCAGCTGCCTCACTCTGTCAAGCTGTTACATTCACAAAGGTGCTGCATTCAACCTAGTCAGGCCTGGATCTAGCGGTACTTAGCCACTATCTGAAATGTCAGCAATCAACATAATCTAATCACATCCTCAATATGACATTTGAAATTAAATGCTGTACCTTTCAACACCAACCAACAAAAAAATACATAAAAGAATTTTGATCCTAGGAAAATAAACAGTGGAGAGTAAAGAGTCTTGGTGCTCTAAAATAGTTATCCACAACATAACTGGTTGATCTACATCCAATCTTCCCTTATCAGGTGTTCAAGATTTAACCTAGCAGATGTGCAGCTTCATCTTCACCTATGCCTGTCCTTAGGGTCTACAGGTTGACTAATACCTTGATTGATTTGGAATTTGACAACTATGTTTCCCAACCTATTTAATTCTCTTCATTTTCTTCCATTAAAGAAAAAGGGTCTCATATATTAAGGGTTTTGAAAATCATTTCCCATTGCAATGTGTATTTGCTTATAAACAATATAAGTATATCATGGTATCAACTCTTATATAGCATTCAGGTGAATTCTTTTCTAATCAACAGTTTAAGGCGAGTGTATTCTCTCCTCTTCACCGTGTCTTTAATATGTTTTTACTTCTTCATCATCATCATCATCATCATCATCGTCGTCGTCGTCGTCGTCGTCGTCGTCGTCGTCGTCGTCGTCGTCGTCGTCGTCGTCATCGTCATCGTCATCATCATCATCATCATCATCATCATCATCATCATCATCATCATCATCATCATCATCATCATCATCATCATCATCATCATCATCATTGTATTACATTCATCAGGACACTAGACCATATGTGGTAATAGGAGTGATATGAAATACAAAGTGGGATTTTGCTTAAGACACAAAACCAGATGCTTGTAGTATGCATAATGAAATATGGGTGTCGTGCTTAGGGCACATACCGAGATGATGGTGCCATAAGTGATATATATTACAAAGTATTGTCATGCGTTGGAGTGCACTAAATGATTAATTAGTGTTCGGGTTATGCCGAACATGTTCCCTTGTGATAGACAGGACATTATACATCAAAGCTCCCTTCTATCATGAGATTGCCTGTCGGCCTATACTTCTTTTCAGCATGTTACTTCGTTCACTCATTCTCAGACATGATATTCATATGTGCATGGATGATAATTTCACTCTTCCATTACAAATCATTCATACTTCCATGTAAGATAAGTGATTTTACATATGTGATTTCCCAATGATAACTTCAAATGTTAACACCATTGACATCACAATGAAAACTCATCATTCAACACTCACAATCATATCTGTATAGATGACAATTAAGCATTTATCTGGGCTTTACTGATGATAAATTCACAGATTCAACAACAATGGCAGTACAATGGAATCTTAATCATTTTCATCCTTCATCAGAAATTATAATATTTACTGGATGATATTGAAGCATAGTGATGTGTTTTACCCATGATAAATTCACATATTTAACAACAATGACATCACGCATAAACCACTCCAGACATGCTCTCATCAATGACATAGACTGATGTAATCATTAGTAATACTTAGATTCACAAAGGATGATTCATCATTTGTAGCAATAATGAACTTACACATGGATCCCCACATGCTGTCATAGATTTATGTGATATACTCAACCAACATCCATTCATCATGATCATAACCACACTTACATGGCGGTTGATGAAGTATTATTATGTGGCAAAAATATTAATTCCCCATGTTTTAACAACAATGAAAATACATTTGCCTCACCATATGGTTGCTTTAACCCATCACACAAATTCTGATACCTATAGAAATCTATTTGGTTCTCATGTGCTTCATAGAATTAAAAAAACTCATTGTCGTCATATGCTATGTAACAAAAATCTACTTGACTTATTACACATTACACTAATTTGTCTTACCAGTGTTGGCACATGTAACATAGTTTTCTTACCACTGCACTAAGGATTTCCTTCTAAATCTTAAGTTACTCACCAACTTCTAAAACACTGCTGATTGAGTTTACTACTTAAGAAATATAATGTACAACTTCAGTCTAATGCTTATACATTAATTAAGTTGTTTAGGCCTCCCAAACCGGCAGCATAAATCTGCGTGCCCTATTTTCATTTACCTTTCATCCCACAGAACTGTGTGATTTACTTATTGACTCTCCCGCGTAAGTTTTCTACCCAACTATGCACACTTTTTACAGGAAATCGCTAGGGGCTAAGTCCAATGAAAACCCACCTTGGCGGGAGACATTTCGCGAATGACGCCGACGTTGAATGTGAAGTGAAAACTTGGTTTAGAAAACAGGGCACGCAGTTCTATGCAGCCGGTTTGGGAGGACTGATAAAACGATGGGATAAGTGCATCAATGTTGGTCGAAATTATGTGGAGAAATAAAGGGACAATGTATGTATAAAAATAAACTGGTTTCAAGTTGTTATCATAGTTAGTTATTTTTCTACAGCCATTTGTGACTTACTTATTAACTTACCCTCGTAATAGTGTTGTCCTTTTTCTATTGCATGTGTGTGTGTGTGTGTGTGTTTGTGTGTATGTGTGTAAGTGCTTTAATATGTACCTGTCCTGTAACAGTAGACGAGGTCAATACGAAAGATTGCTGGCAGCAGGTTAAAGTATTTGGAGCGAATCCTAACTCACCAATAACGCCCGAAACGCTTAAAAGGAGAAAAAAAGCTATTAAAGTACTTAGGAAGCGAATAATTACACATAATCAACTGGTCTAGCAGAAGAGGCATATGTAGTAGTAGCGAACGGAACTCCCAGGGACTCTAACAGAGTAAGAAGGAAATACTAAGGCATGGAGCTCATGTGACAGTGTTTTAAGTGCAGCGATGTTGAGGTTTAATTCATATTACATAAGGAATATTGTAGGAACATAGAATCTACCAAGTGGATTTATTAAAAATAGTAGTAACATAGGCACTACCAAGTGGACTTATTACAATAGTAATAGAAGCATTCTCACCAACATTAAAGATCAAATAAACAGATGGTTTGAATACTTTCAGGAACTTCAGAATAGATTCGTCTCCAAAACCATACACTTCCCTTTCAAATATCCAGCCTGAAGAAGTGGAGCTGGGATATCAACTGTGAGAAACTATCTAAAGAAGGAATTAGAAATATATCAAACTTCTGAGAGATGAGAAAAGTGCTAGTTCATTCAGGTGGTACCCTAGCAGAAGCTATGAAAGCTACAATAAACACATGCAGTGAATTACCGCAGAAACAATTGAACAGTCTGTAGGACCGAAGAACTGCCAGCAGACTGGACACAAGGATGTGTGACGAAGCAGCCAAACAAGAGGACCTGCTGATATGCGAAAATTATACAGGAATAATGTTACTGTTAGCCACTACCAAAGTATAAAGAAAGAGCATCTTTGAGAGATAAAGAGATGCTATGGACAAACAAGTAGGGGATAAACGAACAGACTTCCAATAAAACAGCCATATTTCGCTAGTTGTCACTTGCTCCAAAAACTAGTGTTTTTCAAGCGATATGTATCGTTAGTGTCAGAAGTCGGGGTGCCCCACCGGCTAGATGAAAGTATTATTCACTGGCGAGCAACCCCCAATCGTCAGAAACTGACTAGGGACAAAATCTATATGGCTGAACTACAGATTAAGCCCTGAATATCCAACGTACAGCTCCAAGTGGCTCGTTACAAAATTAAAATGAACTGTGCTGAATATTCGCCAAGGATGGGAAAGAGAAGGTTAGCTAAGATAGATTTTTACGTCTGAATTAAAGTGTAAAGACAACTATTCCAGTATAGGTTTTTCTCCCTGACTGCTCCCTTCCTTGGTGTGTAAGTGAACCCCCCACCAATGTACACACACAACACGTATGCACAATTGGAATTAAAATATAACGACAGAGCTATGAGTTACCATACTACAACATTTATTTACTAATCATAACAATAGACATAGGATGATTGTCAATATGAGGATGATGAAATCATATACATATTGATATTGATGACAAACATTACGTAACTTGACTTGTTACTTGGTCTATCTGGATCTGTGGTCCAGATCCCCACTCTCCAGTAGACTCAAAAAAGAGCAGCTTGCCGGTATTCTGACGATCCTGTCAGTCCTGACACTCCTAGTCTTCACTCGTCCTTGAGATCTACAACATAGGTGCTCCTTGTGAGAGCTTGAAAGAAAGTCGAGAATGTGTTATATCTAATTCTACATCAACGCAATTCCAGTCAGGTCTTAGTCAGATATGACTGAGCTACCGTATAACAGTAGACGGTACTACCTGGTTTCTGTTAGCGCCGAACGTTGGGCGGCGCTTACCAAACCTGACACCCCACATTGTGCCAACGGCTTCGGGCGGAAGAGCACAATTGGGAGGGTACAAGCCTTACCCTGGTGCGAGGAAATGCAAGCTAAAGACAAAATTGTCATGGCAGGGCTGACCAGGCCCTAAGCCTTGGTTGGCGACTGGTCTAGGATCGAAGCTCCGACAGGCGGACAGTTAGAGCAATGCTTTGCTGATCCGGCAGCTTCTGCAGCTTGTCTTGTTCCAGATGTAGGGGTGTTACCTTTCCTCTGGAGTGAACTAGGCAGGCCGAGAGAGGGATCATGCTGCATGGGCAACACATGATCTCTATATTTTAGCCCAGGCTTTGTGCTATGGAGAGGCAATAACTCCATCCCTGGTCTTAACTGGTCTCGGAATCAAAGCGAGAGGCAACTGTTACGGGTTATAAGTCCTTGTCAGTTGGCGTAGACATGGGGCGCCACGCGTTGCCTCTGACGGTGGGAGACACCTATAGGTGTCACTGATCAGCTACCGCCCGCCTCAAGCTGGGCAGCCCCCAGCCAATTGGGTGCTGATCCGCCACAGCCTGCCTGCTTCAATGGGTGCTTGGGGCTAGGACAAAATCTGAATCGCAGGCTGTAAAACCAATGCACCAGGTACAAACAAAAATAAAAATAGAAACCTCAAGCTACGGCTTGCAACCTGGAACGTGAGAACCATGTGTCCAGGATTTTCCACTGACTTGACCAATATTGACGATGTGAGAAAAACGGCTGTGATTGATGCCGAACTCAATCGTCTTAACATTGATATTGCTGGCCTGCAGGAGACTCGCCTCGCTGAGGAAGGGTCACTCAGGGAAAACAACTACACCTTTTTCTGGAAGGGTAGAGGGCAGGCAGAAAAAAGGCAACACGGTGTGGGCTTTGCAGTGAAGAATTCGCTACTGGGAATGATTGAAATTCCAGCAGGAGGAAATGAAAGACTATTATCCCTGCGCTTGGCAACCTCTTGTGGGTTTGCCACCATTATTACTGCATATGCACCGACACTCGATTCCTCTGATGATGTGAAGGATTTGTTCTATGAGGAGTTAGACTCCGTGATCAAGGCAGTTCCAAAATCTGACTACATTTATATGCTCGGTGATTTCAATGCTCGTGTGGGCAAGGACTCGAGTTCATGGCCAGTGTCCCTTGGAAAATACAACATCGGTCGCATGAATGAAAATGGGCAAAGGCTGCTGGAGCATTGCACCAGTAATGACCTATGTATTACAAACTCTTTTTTTAAAACAAAAGAGATGCATAAGGTCACATGGAAACATCCAAGATCCGGCCATTGGCACCAGCTGGACTTCATCATCACACGGAGACAACATCTGAACCATATATCATTGACTCGTAGTTACCACAGTGCTGACTGTGATACAGATCATTCTTTGGTTGTTGCAAGAGTTAGACTGAGACCAAAGAGAATCTACACAGCTAAACACAAATCTAGCCCCAGGATTAATATTATTAACACTCATGATCCTGAAAAGTGCTTTCAGTTTCAACAGCAACTTGAAAACGCTTTCACTGATACACCAGAAAATTGTACAGTAAATGAAAAGTGGGGTCAAATTAAGGAAACTCTTTATAAAACTGCCGTAGGGGTTTACGGCACTGTGGATCATAAGAGGCAGGACTGGTTTGCGGCCAACAGCGAGACTCTGCAGCCCTTGATTGATAAGAAGAAGAAAGCTCTCTTAAGAAACAAGGAAAGACCAACGCGTAACACTCTGAGTGAGCTAAGGCAAGCTAGGAAGGATGTGCAAAAGGCTGCCAGGCAGTGTGCAAATGATTATTGGATCAAGTTATGTGAGTCCATTCAAATCGCAAGTGATAAGGGAGACATAAGAAGCATGTATGAAGGAATAAAGAAAGCCTGTGGTCCAGTGATCAAAAGAAGTGCACCGCTGAAAACCTTGACTGGAGAAGTCATCACTGATAAGAAACAGCAGATGGACAGATGGGTAGAGCACTATTTGGAGCTTTACTCAAGTGAGACCAAACTAGCGGATGATGCCCTAAATGCCATAGAGGCTCTACCAACTCTTGACCACCTGGACACACTTCCCACCATAACAGAAGTTAAGTGTGCTATAAATGAACTTGCATCTGGCAAGGCTCCAGGTAAGGATGGGATTCCAATAGAGGTTATCAGGAGTGGGCAAGAAACACTCACTCTACAGATCCACCAGCTAATAGAGCTATGCTGGCGTGAAGGACAAGTCCCACAGGATTTCAAAGATTCAAACATCATAACGCTGTACAAGAACAAGGGTGATCGGAGCGACTGTAACAACTATAGGGGTATCTCACTTCTGTGTATTGTTGGAAAAGTATTTGCCAGAATTGTTCTGCGCAGACTTCAAGTCCTAGGAGATCAAGTCTACCCCGAATCACAGTGTGGCTTTCGACAGAACCGGTCTACCACTGATATGATATTCTCATTGCGACAAATGCAAGAAAAATGCCGTGAACAGAATCAACCACTGTTTATTGCCTTCATCGACCTCACAAAGGCATTTGATTTGGTCAGTCGTGAGGGTCTGTTCAAGGCACTAAAGAAGATTGGCTGCCCACCAACTCTTCTGTCCATTGTGGAATCGTTCCACACAGGCATGAAGGGTATAATCAAGTTTGATGGTGCAACTTCTGAAGAATTTGAAATCAAGAGTGGAGTTAAGCAAGGTTGTGTACTAGCTCCCACCCTCTTTGGAATATACTTTTCACTTCTACTGAAATATGCATTTCGTGATCAGGATGGTGGTATATACATTCACTCACGCTCAGATGGCGGCCTCTACAATGCTCAGAGATTGAAGGCTAAGACCAAAATTAGGAGGGTACTGATCAGAGAGTTGCTTTTTGCAGATGATGCTGCAGTTACGACCCACTCTGAGGAAGAATTGCAATGTCTACTATCTGCATTCTCCAATGCTTGTTCTGAATTTGGTTTAACAATTAGCAAAAAGAAGACACAGATTATGTCACAAGGTGCACATGGGGTACCATCAATCTTTATTGACGACGCCGAACTAGAGATAGTAGACCATTTTACATATCTAGGATCAGTGGTAAATAGCAAATTATCCCTAGATCAGGAAATCAACATCCGGATTGGTAAGGCAGCAACAACAATGAACAGGTTAAGAAAAAGAGTCTGGGAGAACAGGAAGCTTACTGCCAAAACAAAAGTCCTTGTCTATCAAGCCTGTGTCCTTAGTACTCTTCTCTATGGCAGTGAAACCTGGACAACTTACTCACACCAAGAGAACAATTTAAACAGCTTTCATATGCGGTGTCTGCGAAGAATTCTTGGTATTAAGTGGCAAGACAAAATCACAAATACTGAAGTATTGGAAAGATCAGGTTGTGTGACAGTTTATTCCATGCTCAGTCTTCGTAGACTTGGATGGATAGGACATCTTAGGAGGATGGATGATGGTAGAATACCAAAGGATATCTTTTTTGGTGAATTACAGATGGGTAAGAGATCTCAGGGTCGGCCTCTACTACGATACAAAGATGTGTGTAAGCGGGACATGATTGATACAGGCATTGATAATGCACATTGGGAGCAAGTCGCCGCTGAACGTGTTGCGTGGAGGGCAAATATCAGAAATGGAATAAAGTCAAAGGAGAAAATTATTGCAGAAAAGTCACACACCAAGCGTTTGAGACGTAAGATGGTGCATGATGGTGGAAATGACCACGTGTTCACATGCACCCACTGTGAACGGACATTTACAGCGCAAATTGGCCTTATCAGTCACACTCGCTACCGCCATAGTTAAAAGTTATTATGCCTTTTTAGAGCACAAACTATCGTCTGTCAAGACGGCAAGGTGCCAATGATCAGCGCAATCCTAATTAAAACATATCATAACACAAACATATACAATGACCAGTCTGGCCAAGTTTATCTTCCAGCTCTACTGCGTTCACCATCCTCCTTCTCCCTACTGTCTTTAGTCTGGGACGGGCTTTTCAATTGTCTCACACGCCTGTAATGATTACATTTCTGCCGCCCCATGTCCATGTCGCTAATACAGAAATTCTGTGTCATACAGCCGCTCCGTCCAAAGTTGGGTTAGCAGCTCACAGGGTCGGTAAGGGTATTATACCAATGCCTGATCATCCGGGCTTGCAAGCCGTGACCAGTAGCTGTGCCAGGTTTCCATGCATTACCGTGGACGCACGCCCACAATACACTGAGAAAGTTTAGCACCATATACCCTATACCAATTGTGGGTAATGTCTGTACCATTACACCTCTGCTTCCAACACAATCATTGGCCAATGTGCCAATGTGCAGACAATAGCATAACCTTTCATATGGGTAGGTTTGCATATGACAAATCAATATATCAAACATCCAATACACATAAACATATTGATTAAACTAGACATATTATGATAATTTAACATCATAGCATAATGCACTAGTTAGTTCGTATGTATACGAAATGAGACGTATATACACAAAAAGAATATGTACGAAGCATATTACTAGCATCGTATATTCATATGAAATTACACATACATACATCCAACATATCCGTAAACATTATATTACTTCAAGATGGACATCTAATGATACTCAACATAATAGCATCAGGCATTATTAATGAGTACTAATATTGTATAGCTACAAAATGAGATACACAACAAGTCTAATTGAAGTGACCACACAGACCAGCCATATTTGCTGAGCTGCCCGGTTTAATCACCACTTAATTACTGCTGTTGTAAGAATTAAATAAATAGTCAGTTGACTATATTCTGTACAACAAATGCACACACCAACAGGCAACTATGATAGTGTACAAAGAAATGACAAGCATCTACCAAGACACCTAAAAGTATACTTAGACAAGGATATGCCTTTCACAAGTTTCTACTTCTCAGAAGAGTAATACATGAAGCACAATGATATTGAACACAGAACTTAGAAAGAACACTCAAGTAACCTACGCCAAAGATAGTTCTTGAAATAACCTAGATCAGATATAGACTAAAGTTCATATGTCTAAAAGACTGTTGCATAGTTACTAAGAAATCCTACATATGACTACAAACATTGAGCTGGCTGCCTACCTGTTCTGAAGTCAGACTTAATCTAAAGGGAAAAAGTCTAGCAGGGGTTTTTATACCTAGCCTAGCAGTAGACACTTATCTCCCCGGAATTCCATTCATAAATTCTTCTTATCTCCCCTGACGTTAATTGCAATAAACTCCAAGTCTGTCCAGTCATAAAAATTCTTTCTGCATGCACACTAGCCTTCACACCTGTGGGTCTGACCATTATTAGCCCCTTGAGTCTTATCAGTGATTTCACACCTTGCGCCTCTAGTCTCTACCAGATGGGGTCAGCCATCGCGGTTGGGCGATTTCCTAGCTATGCTTATCAGGTGTCATGTCAAGGGAACAATTAGGTTCTCATGGTCAACAGCCAGTTTACAACTCTGTTGGTAAACCAGGTTGGCTTGCGTCATGCCTGGTTGGTTTTAATTACTATTCAGTCCCCTGAGTCTGCCCTCCCGTCTGGCTGGATTGATAACCTCTGGGGGTGACCGGTACTGGTGTCAAATTAACTTCCCAAATAGAAAGCCATTCCTGGTGGTTTGTTTACTTGCAGGTTTTGCAAGCTTACGTCAAGACAGTATAGCCTTGAATATAGAGAAAACAGTTTTGTTCGTCTGTTGATCCTCTACATGGCCCATCAAAAGTGAACCGAAAATTGTTCTGGGAAGTAAAGGCTGCAAATTCGTGACAGAGCTTCCCCCTTAAAAAAAAGTTTCTGCCAGAAATCTTTTGTCAAAGCACGCCGTACATTCCAGAATAATGCCTAAGCACTCTCCGTTCGGTATCTGCCTAAAGGTTTCCAATATTCCTTGTGGCAGTGGGTTGTCCTGCATCTGCATAAAGACGTTCCATTTCCATACTCCCAGGATACTTTGGATAGGTCCTTGTACCTGGTTTTCGGCCGGGATTCCATGCAATAGCTTGGTAAAATCCGGTAATTGTCAGGAGGTTGTAATTTTACCCTTCTCGGAAAGATCACAATCAACGGGATTCTTTGGCGCCTCTGGCCAACTGTCTTAGTCCACTCCCTCACGTGATTTAATCCTTTCAGCCGAGGATGTCCCCGTAGTGAAGTCTCGCATAAGTGGCCACAGCAAAGCTTGTCTCCGTGATTTTCCTCCGTCCTTTATAGATTTTTAACTGATCCATCAATAGCTTCCCTTTGAAAGGAATAATGTTACACATCATGGTCCCATGATATAAATTCAACTGGCGCTTTCCTCCTTCAAAGTCGGGCGTAACAATCGTCCCTCCTCGGTGTCGCGGTTTCTTCCCCTGATATTCAGTTAATGGGCTGAGTTTCTCTGCATTAGAGTTTCTTGTACAAACCGTGCTAGAAATTGGAAATTTAGTGTGCCAAGTTGCCTGCCTTGAGAAATAACATAGTTACTCCAGGGCGATTAAAGTGGAGTTACTTTTGAATAAAGTATCCACAAATAGCTGATCTACTCCTATCAAATCGACCTGACTGAAGGGTAGATTGAGTCCTAAGAGTGTTGATTCCAAACCACTCTTGACTTCTGTTACTTCAGGTCCCTGTTGCTGGAATTCCCTGATAACTTCAGCTAATGAGATGATAGGCGTTTCTTCCTCCATCTTGTGCAAAGAATTTTCTTCTTTAGCAACTACAGACAATGTTGTCTGCACAATATCAGAGTCCATATTCTGGCTCATGACAATTCCCTGTGTTTCCTGAGTCTCCGAACTGGTATACTGTGAGATAACAACTGGAAATGTTTCCTGGTCTGGATGTTCCTCTCTGGTCGTGCTTTCATGGGCTAAGTCCAGTTGAGGTAAATCCTGTGGTGGGCTGTCTAAGCAATCCATCACAATAGGTAAATGATTTGAACTGAGATCTAGTGTCTTGTCCTGATCTGCAGCCTCAAAGATCACAAGGGGTTCAGGGTCTTCCTTCATCCCTCTGTCAGTCAAATTTAATCCCACTTCATCCTCTCCTGAGCTGAAGGGAATAATAAAGTCGGTTACCTTTCGATCTCCGACCTCCTTAAAAGATGTCCTCAGGTCATCTTCCTCTTGAGTTTCACCTCTCGTTGAAGTAAAATGAGATTCCTGGGAGTCTTGTACTGGCGGACCAGTTAAATCACATATCTTGTGGTACGAACAGTTATCACGTTTGTGACTGCTTAAAATGCCCCTGGCACGTTTTTTCTTCCCTCTTTTCCGTTTAGGACTGGGTCGAATGAGAACCTGTAGTTCCCGGTCCACTAACTCTGATTCCGCGGTGGGTGGCAAAGATGTCCCTTCCTCCCTGGTTGGGTGAGCATCCATATCTCCTACCTTATGTTCCGCTAAAAAGGTTAGCTTGTCTGCATTGACTGTTTCCATATGCGTTTTCTCCATCCTTACTCCTTCAGTTTTGCTACGCTCTTGTGCTTCAAAGAACTCATCATTTTCTTTAAACATAATTTCTTCTTCTTGGTCCCACCATTCTAACTCAGCTATGATATATGTTTCTAGTTGCTCTCCCTGTAAGCCTTCTCTTATGCCCCACCCTCTCGTGGTCTCTGAGAAATCTGCGCGCGCCTTCAGATCCTCTTCAAGATTCCGGTAAAGCAAGAACATAATTGCTAATGACTATATTCAGGTAAGCCCCTATGTATATATCAAAAATCAGATATAAGCTAGAACAACAAGAGTTAACTACTGACAGTCTACGCTATCCAATGTGTATAGTTTAGCCTCAGCAGTGAAAGACAACTGAAAATAATATTCAAGTAGTACCTGGCGACAGCAGTGAAGTAAGTGTGAGAGATATACTATACAGTAATCAACAGTAATATTTACCTAACTAAACATTAAAATGCACTGCATACATGTCAAAATGAACATGGTATATATTAGCATAAAATTGCAAATCAGTCAAGCAGTTAAATCATCAAACACATCAATGTAAATATGATTAAAAGTGTCCAATTATCAATAAATGATTAATGATAACACTAAATGATAGATGATGGTAGTTTTCTCATAAGTTCTTATCTGTTATACTTTTGAAAAGTTATATATGTACTCTGTAACTTCCTCAACTAAAAGTAGCTACATTTGATGATAGTCTATTTTGATGATTGAAGATTACAAGAGTTAACTTTTTAAAATCGTATGTCTAGGGTCTAGTACCGGAGTCTATTGAAAGCGAGAAGTCCGAATTCAAATTCCAGACGAGAAGCCCAATCTGTCAGAAGTCGGGGTGCCCCACCGGCTAGATGAAAGTATTATTCACTGGCGAGCAACCCCCAATCGTCAGAAACTGACTAGGGACAAAATCTATATGGCTGAACTACAGATTAAGCCCTGAATATCCAACGTACAGCTCCAAGTGGCTCGTTAAAAAATTAAAATGAACTGTGCTGAATATTCGCCAAGGATGGGAAAGAGAAGGTTAGCTAAGATAGATTTTTACGTCTGAATTAAAGTGTAAAGACAACTATTCCAGTACAGGTTTTTCTCCCTGACTGCTCCCTTCCTTGGTGTGTAAGTGAACCCCCACCAATGTACACACACAACACGTATGCACAATTGGAATTAAAATATAACGACAGAACTATGAGTTACCATACTACAACATTTACTTACTAATCATAACAATAGACATAGGATGATTGTCAATATGAGGATGATGAAATCATATACATATTGATATTGATGACAAACATTACGTAACTTGTCTTGTTACTTGGTCTATCTGGATCTGTGGTCCAGATCCCCACTCTCCAGTAGACTCAAAAAAGAGCAGCTTGCCGGTATTCTGACGATCCTGTCAGTCCTGACACTCCCAGTCTTCACTCGTCCTTGAGATCTACAACATAGGTGCTCCTTGTGAGAGCTTGAAAGAAAGTCGAGAATGTGTTATATCTAATTATTCATCAGCGCAATCCTAATTAAAACATATCATAACACAAACATATACAATGACCAGTCTGGCCAAGTTTATCTTCCAGCTCTACTGCGTTCACCATCCTCCTTCTCCCTACTGTCTTTAGTCTGGGACGGGCTTTTCAATTGTCTCACACGCCTGTAATGATTACATTTCTGCCGCCCCATGTCCATGTCGCTAATACAGAAATTCTGTGTCATACAGCCGCTCCGTCCAAAGTTGGGTTAGCAGCTCACAGGGTCGGTAAGGGTATTATACAATAGTACCTGGATCATCCGGGCTTGCAAGCCGTGACCAGTAGCTGTGCCAGGTTTCCATGCATTACCGTGGACGAACGCCCACAATAAACTGAGAAAGTGTAGCACCATATACCCTATACCAATTGTGGGTAATGTCTGTACCATTACACCTCTACACAATCATTGGCCAATGTGCAGACAATAGCATAACCTTTCATATGGGTAGGTTTGCATATGACAAATCAATATATCAAACATCCAATACACATAAACATATTGATTAAACTAGACATATTATGATAATTTAACATCATAGCATAATGCACTAGTTAGTTCGTATGTATACGAAATGAGACGTATATACACAAAAAGAATATGTACGAAGCATATTACTAGCATCGTATATTCATATGAAATTACACATACATACATCCAACATATCCGTAAACATTATATTACTTCAAGATGGACATCTAATGATACTCAACATAATAGCATCAGGCATTATTAATGAGTACTAATATTGTATAGCTACAAAATGAGATATACAACAAGTCTAATTGAAGTGACCACACAGACCAGCCATATTTGCTGAGCTGCCCGGTTTAATCACCACTTAATTACTGCTGTTGTAAGAATTAAATAAATAGTCAGTTGACTATATTCTGTACAACAAATGCACACACCAACAGGCAACTATGATAGTGTACAAAGAAATGACAAGCATCTACCAAGACACCTAAAAGTATACTTAGACAAGGATATGCCTTTCACAAGTTTCTACTTCTCAGAAGAGTAATACATGAAGCACAATGATATTGAACACAGAACTTAGAAAGAACATTCAAGTTGCTTGCTTGCTTGTGTTCGTTGGCTTGAGCTCCAACGCGAAGTCCTGTATGTCGGATGAAGGCATCCTATTGTCCAACATCAGTGTGATGTCATACAGGACCTGAGTTTTGCGTGAGTATCCGTTGTCCCATGTCTGGCTTATTGGTGTGCAGACTGGTGGTTCCTCGCCGTACAGGCAGACACTCTCCGACTTCGGAGGAATCAGCGATCCTACTGACTTTAGCCAGGACCCCGAAGGGACCTGTTGCCCAGGACGCTCGACGAGGACGCGTCAATAGGTCTTGGCTAGTATATAACCCGGCCCTGGTGCCTTGGAAACACCTCTGCGTCCCAAGAACACTCAAGTAACCTACGCCAAAGATAGTTCTTGAAATAACCTAGATCAGATATAGACTGAACGTTCATATGTCTAAAAGACTGTTGCATAGTTACTAAGAAATCCTACATATGACTACAAACATTGAGCTGGCTGCCTACCTGTTCTGAAGTCAGACTTAATCTAAAGGGAAAAAGTCTAGCAGGGGTTTTTATACCTAGCCTA
Organism: Cepaea nemoralis; assembly: GCA_014155875.1. NCBI lineage: Eukaryota > Metazoa > Mollusca > Gastropoda > Stylommatophora > Helicidae > Cepaea > Cepaea nemoralis. Next base: position 227,100 of record JACEFZ010005361.1, read on the forward strand.
GCAGTAGACACTTATCTCCCCGGAATTCCATTCATAAATTCTTCTTATCTCCCCCTGACGTTAATTGCAATTAACTCCAAGTCTGTCCAGTCATAAAAATTCTTTCTGCATGCACACTAGCCTTCACACCTGTGGGTCTGACCATTATTAGCCCCTTGAGTCTTATCAGTGATTTCACACCTTGCGCCTCTAGTCTCTACCAGATGGGGTCAGCCATCGCGGTTGGGCGATTTCCTAGCTATGCTTATCAGGTGTCATGTCAAGGGAACAATTAGGTTCTCATGGTCAACAGCCAGTTTACAACTCTGTTGGTAAACCAGGTTGGCTTGCGTCATGCCTGGTTGGTTTTAATTACTATTCAGTCCCCTGAGTCTGCCCTCCCGTCTGGCTGGATTGATAACCTCTGGGGGTGACCGGTACTGGTGTCAAATTAACTTCCCAAAAAGAAAGCCATTCCTGGTGGTTTGTTTACTTGCAGGTTTTGCAAGCTTACGTCAAGACAGTATAGCCTTGAATATAGAGAAAACAGTTTTGTTCGTCTGTTGATCCTCTACATGGCCCATCAAAAGTGAACAGAAAATTGTTCTGGGAAGTTAAAGGCTGCAAATTCGTGACAGTTAGCCACCACCTGCTCCAAAAATTATAATGTCTTGTTAGTAATACGTGTTGTTAAATGTCACCAGCTCCACAGATTACAGTGTCTTTATTTATATGTGAATTGTTAGGTGCCACTACCCGAGAGCAAACGGTATCATTCTATCAATATATTTTGTGAACTGTAGCTCCGTACAATATATAGTGTCTTTCTAGCGACTTGTGTTGCCACTAGCTCCACAAACTGTAGTGCTCATCTAGCTATATGTAGCTTCACAGACTACGATGAATGTTTATGGTCATAATGAAATGTTAGCTATATCTTTACCAGGCTTTGCTGTTCGATATGATAGAAGAATTGCGTAGCAGAGGAGTTCCGATAGACTCAGTGCAGACAGAAAATGGATCTGGGCAGTTTGAGATAACCCTAGACGTCACTGAAGGACTACAGGTACAGTTTAGTGACCAATTTGTCATTTAGCCCTAGCCATTGCCAAAATGTGACCTTTGATAGATTTATATTGCGCCTGTATGCACTTATGATGATTATATAATGTATATAATGTTTATACGTTTTGAATAGTTATATATTAAAGGTCTTTACAAGAACAACAGAAGTAAGATTTCCCGGTACATTATGGCCAAATCAAACAATGCATGATTCGGAAATGCACTTTATTGTGAGGGATTTGAATGTCAGCAAACAGACTTGCAAGGCTCTAGAAGACTGCTTACACATATATCTGAACTCACTTCTAAAACCTAATAAAGATCTTTTAAAAAGTTGCAAATACAGAATCATTATCTTACAGAGTGTATATAGTAATGTAGAAACATTTTCCATAGTATGCACCTGACAAAATAAAGCTATATATGCCAGGCAATAAATGGTGCAATATTTTGTTTGTGCCTTCAGTATTCAAATTCACAACAGGAAAGCATTGAGTTTTAAAAAAAAATAGTGGCGAAGAAAAAAATGTCACATCTGGATGGTACACTAATCCTCCCAAACAGTAATAGTGAATACTGAACATCGAAGGCACAGTATATAATATTCTATATATATATATATATATATATATATATATATATATATATATATATATATATATATATATATATATATATATATATATATATATATATATCTAAAATTAAATATATATGTTCTACATAATATTATATAATATAATAATACGATATTCTGGAATATTTGAAGGCGACCTATATACGCTATGTTTTTGGCGGTCGCTCTTTTTGAACCTAAGCGTAGTCCTACACACTACATCTAATAGTGTTGGACTGAAATTTGCGTGTGGATTATCTTTCCATATTAACGGTGCGACTTCAGAGGTGCTTGTAATTTACGTCCCCGAGTCAGGTATATTTTAGCAATCGTTTATTGTTTGTTAGCTTTTTCTTTGTTAACTTTTATGGCCGCAAATTAGCAATGGTTGAGAGATGGCTGGCCGAGACTGGCGTTTTTTGGCCTATCAGGCCATATAAATATATATGCGGAGAGAGAAACAAGAGAGATGGAGAGAGAGAGAGAGAGAGAGAGAGAGAGAGAGAGAGTGAGAGAGAGAAAGAGAGAGAGAGGAGAGAGAGAGAGAGAAAGAGAGAGAACAAACGAACGAAAATCTTTATTTTCAGAGAGTTAAGAGAGAGAGAGAGACAAACACGCACAGAGAGAGAGAGAGAGAGAGAGAGAGAGAGAGAGAGAGAGAGAGAGAGAGAGAGAGAGAGAGAGAGAGAGAGAGAGAGAACGAACGAACGAACGAAAATCTTTATTTTCAGAGGGTTAAGAGAGAGAGAGAGAGAGAGAGAGAGAGAGAGAGAGAGAGAGAGAGAGAGAGAGAGAGAGAGAACGAACGAACGAACGAATGAACAAACTTTATTTTCAAAGGGGTAAGAATTGGGCACACAGGCCCGTCTAACATTCTGCACTTCTATCACTCTCTTTCAAACATTATTTCATTCACATATCATTCAAGGCTAACAGAGAACAGCAACAATATAAAAGATATGCATTATAAAGGCATGGGCAAAATGCGAACATCAAAACTACACGACTCAGTAATATTAGATAATGGTGTGTGACACTTGTTATTAGCCATGGGGAATATACTGGCCTACCAAAAGGGGACTGGCTGTTATACTAGGGTTTTGTTATTATTATTATTTCTATTATTAAGGGGGAAGCTAATCCGTACTGAGATAGTGTTCAAATAATTTGCGATTATATGAATAGAGATTGGTGATGTCTTTGATTTCTTGAGGAAAATTGTTCCACAGCTGAGCTGCAGAGTACGTTAAGCTTGTTTTGTATAAGTCAATCCATGGCTTCAGAATGTATAATATATTTAAACGTTTACTGTGTCTAGCATTATATTTAAACAATGGCCAAAGGCAATTTGGGGCATACCGATGTAGGATTTTGTGAATTAGTTTAGCCTTATTGAAAAGCGCCGGTCTCTCTGGCCGAGAGGTTACAACACTTTCTCCGTAATCCCGTTTATCACGCAGAGTCTCGCAGCAGGGCGAGAGCTGGGAGCGGTTCGACCCCCGCTGGTGACTTGCGGGATAACTGAGCCGGCCGCTCAGAAAGCAATGGCAAACTACTGAGCGTAATCTTGCCAAGAAATCAACATACAGCTGAAAGATGCTGATGTTGACAGCGATGTCCTGTAAAGGATATGCAAAAACATTTTTATTGAAAAGCAGGCGTTTGCGGAGTGGTAGTAACTGAAGGCGTTTATGCAGGCTAGGATTGTCAGACAAATGTTTGCTATAAATTAGACTCATGGAGTGAGTAAAGTCGCTTGGTGTTTGAATTAGAACAACCGTCCCAGATTGTAGAGCAGTAGTCAAAATGTGTCTAGTATATGAGAAGTATAGAATATTTTCCTTGTGCCCTCATCAAGGAAATTTTTAATTTTGGCGAGTTGGTAGACTTTTTTCGCTGTTTGTTTAATGAGCGCTTGAACGTGGGAATTAAAGGTTATGGTTTTATCAATGATTAGGCCTAATGTTTTGTGCTCAATTACACTTTCTACTGGCATGTTATCGATGTGAAGTTGAAGTGCTGTGTGAGTTTAGAGTTTGAAGTCTTTGTCTGGTTGTTAATAACATTGATTTTGTTTTAGTGATGTTAATTTGCATACGGTTTGCATAGCTCCACCTAACTACATTATTTAATTCTTGTTGCAAAGACGACTCCAGCAAAATACAGTTTTCAGCGTTTGTGTACACTGTACAGTCGTCTGCAAATAGATCGCAGGACGACGAAAGATGCAAAGGTAGATCGTTAATATATATGGCAAATAATAGAGGGCCAAGAATAGAGCCTTGCGGTACTCCAATATTGAAGGTAGTGGTTTGAGACAGAGATTTATTATGTGATACTACTACTAGCTTTCTGTTTGATAGAAAAGATGTTATTAGAGTGACTACATTAGGGCCAAATTTCATTGTCTCAAGTGTTTTAATTAAAATAACATGGTCTATCATATCAAATGCTTTCCTGAAATCAATAAACACAGTTCCACATAGACTGTTGTTGTTTATATTCTGGTGTCAATTTTCTATCATGTTTGTTAGGGCCGTATGGCAAGAATATTTTGCGCCTGTCTTGCGCTTTGAAGGTCGTGGGTTCATTTCCGGACTGCCTCTTAACGTTCACGAGTGAAATATTTCTTATATACTCCCAGGGGTCGTCGTTGGAGCAAAAGCGTTCGGCTCTTCTAGACATTTTCGGAAGGCCAATCTGCGGAAAGAGACCGATCTATGTGGTATTAAATCCGTTGCAACGAAGTCAATGTTTTTACCTGTAATCCCGTTTTTCTATACATGACTAAAACTGACAACGGAGTCAGTTAATGAACAAGGGTATACACATTAATGTGTACTAATACACATTTTCATAATTGTTTTCAGTCAATACACAATACAACGGAATTCAAAAACATTGTTAAAGGATTTATGAAATCTAGAGGATACGATGCTTCGTTTATCTCAACAATGGGCAGCAAGAAGGATGAATGTGTCACCTTTCACTGGAACCACTCCTTGTGGACACTCTCTGGGAAAAACGCCTTCCTTGACGCGAGCAAGCCTAACAAACTGTCTGATCTCGGGCGTCACTGGCTGGCCGGCTTGATAGAGCACGCCCCTGCAATGACGGCATTCTGTCGCCCAACAGTAAACTGTTACAGGTATGTCGTGTGTGTGTATTCCCCATGTCGGAGAATGAGAAAACTGCGTGTTACTATCCCGTAAGCCATGGCACTGGTTGGAACCAGTTAATGAAAATGAAAAAGACCAACATTGTCAAACATCAGATAACTAACCAAATTTAGACAATAAACTCATCATCTGCTGTAATGAATAGGAGGTCATTTCTGTTCGTACTGCATACATAGATGGAATATGATGATTATTAGGACCTATATCAGTGAACATAACGATAGTCTGAACATCTTTAGGACCTATAGCAGTGAAAATTGACAGTTGATGTTAATTTAAAAAGAAATTCGCCTCTAATGGGTATTTATGAGGACACAGGGCATGGACTATACGAAGAAGAAGAAGAAGAAGAAGAAGAAGAAGAAGAAGAAGAAGAAGAAGAAGAAGAAGAAGAAGAAGAAGAAGAAGAAGAGGAAGAAGAGGAAGAAGAAGAAGAAGAAGAAGAAGAGGAAGAAGAGGAAGAAGAAGAAGAAGAAGAGGAAGAAGAAGAAGAAGAAGAAGAAGAAGACGAAGATGAAGAATGTTAAAGCAGGTACAGATAGAACAACAGGAGATAAAAAGTTGGTGGAAAAACACAATATGAAAATGGAAATGGAGCAATGGATAAAATGGTACCTTTCTAGCCAAAAGCAATGTTCTAACAGCATCCTGTAAGGCTGTTTACCTGGATATGATTGGATAGAAACATAAACAACCACATTACACTATATAATAACACAATAGCAATGCACGGTGGAGATTAATAATAACTCAATAGCAATGCACGGTGGAGATTAATAATAACAGCCGAAATCCTGCTACTGGTGGATTGTTGTTAAGTTAGGTGCACTTCCTTTATGGGACGTAGTAGTCAACCCCAGCTGTTCGTGATTCCATGGCAAGTTTACGTTCAGTAGTTTGCCATTGATGTCTGAACGACCGGCACCCATACAATTTCATAAAAACAACCCAACGTAAGTCAGTCTGCTGCCAAATCGCCCACAGCTGTGTTTCTACGCGGGTATACGGGATTACAAACTGCGCCCGTAACTCCTTTGCTATGGAGCAGGATTGTGGTAGTGACCATAATTTTGTGAAATTTTCAGGCTTCCTTAGTTACTGCAACAACGACCACCTGAGCCCGACTATACCGGATAAAACCATCAGCAGTGGACACAAGTGTGTGCAACAAAATATGTTTTTTCACACGTTCTCTTTTTGAACTCAAGCGTAGTCCATATAGGTACTGCTACTTCTAGTGTATTGGACTGATTTTTGCGCGTGGATTAGCTATCCCTGGTACCAGTGTCCCTCCCCATCAAGCGATCACACTCTGAGTTCAGAGGTACTAGTAATTTATGTCCCCAAGTCAAGGACGGCTTCGGGGCGAAAGGTTTATGGATGCAGTTCGTGATCCCGCATACCGTGTTCGAAACACAGCTGCGAGTGATTTGGCGGCAGACGGCATTACGTTGGTTTTTTTGTTTATGAAATAGTATAGGTGCCGGTCGTTCAGAAAGCAATGGCAAACTACTGAACGTAAACTTGCCCAGGAATCACGAACAGAAAAAAAATGCAAGGGTTGACTGCTATGCCCTGTAAAGAATATGCAACTAACGTTTTTAAAATTTCAAGGACGAGAAGTCAACATTTTAGTCCAACTTACCCATGTAGGGGTTGAACCCGTTACCTCGGCATCAGCAAATCAGAAGTTCGAGAGCGATGTCTCTTATCCATTCGGCTGTGCTGACATATAGGCTGTGAACGTACATGCGGGCAAACCACTCACACTGTTCAAGATCTATCCTGTACTGACAAGATGGATAGGGAAAAGTGGATGAAACTAAATGACGTATGTGAGCACCCCATTACCGTCATCATTTGCGACGATTTTAACGCCAGGGGAAGACTATCGGGTAATACTGTAATCAACAGACAGTGTGAGACACAGGATGAGGCACTGCCAGAGACAGATTAGATCTTTTGAAGATTTGTATCGCACTAAAATCCCCGACAGAAAAAAAGCGACACAGACAGCGCTTTAGACCTCACTCTTGTCACCCCCATCATAAATGCAGTTTGTCGTCGGATCCCCCCCTCCCCCCCCCCCCCCCCCCCCGAGATCACTTGTTGATTGGCCGTCTCCCTTGCGCGATACTGGTCAAGAAAACCGCTCATTAAAGGACCCAGAAGCAAGCTAGCACATGCCAGTACGCTTAATATCATTCTGATGTATTTGGGTGAACATGAGCAAAGGTATGCAGAACACCGGCAAAAAGGAAAGATGACCCACAACAACCGCCACAAAGGACACCTGCAATCGCAAAAGCCTGGATGTAAAGCGAAATGCCACAGAACAATGGGAGCGATATAGAAAGATTTACAGACTCATTAATATGTGGAAACAAGGCTTGATATTAAGAAAAGACCAACCCACTAAACACTTAAAGCAAGCTGCGAGGGAGCCTAAGCACGCCATGTGGAAGAAAGTTTGTACATAATTGGATATGAAAAATCACTTCAAAAGTGCTGGCTGCTTGAGTAGTGGTACATAGCATGTTCGATGACCGAACTAAAGATGTGTTAATGGGGTGATACTACAAACCGACGACGAAAAAAGTGAGGCCCTTTTGCACAGATTCCTTCTGAAATGCGGAAAGACAGACAGAGCCGAGATGCAACAGATACAAGCGGGGAGGGGGGGGGGGGGGGGAGAGAGACTGCGTGGTCTTGAGGTATGGTATCCGCCTCGAGTGCTGGAGGTCCCGGGTTCATTCCCCAGTGGGGACCGGGATTTTTTTTTCACGTGACTTCTAGTAATAAAATTTCCCCTGGTCTGGGTAGAGAGATCGGAGGCCCGTGTGTATTGTTGCTTACGTAAAAAAAAATCCCTTGGCAGTCGGAAATCGAAAAAGAGTAGCCTAACGGCACTGCCCGGGCAAAATTTCGAGTTAAAAATCTACCCAAACAATATTTCAGGATCCTCGCCAGTGCTGCGGAGTTTGTGTACTGAGCTGAGTTTCTCCAGACTCAGGTTTGAGTTAGGAGGAGAACGGAGCACTTATGGATTACACCCATGTGCCGTGATGTTGATCCATCGACTTAACTAAACTAAACTTATTTAGAAGATACGGATAAAATCCTAAAAAGAGAAATAAGAAAGAAGGTAAGCGGAAACAATATACAGTTCATACAAGATCATTGTGCTCATATAGAATAATACCAGAGGAGTGGACGAGATCACGAAATGTTCAAAGATCTGAAAATAATGGCCAGCATCTTAAGAACCATGACAAGTAAAGGAAACGATGGGAGAACCCTAACATAACAAAATGACATTCTTAACAGATGGAAAATATATTGTAGCGGAATAAACAAAAATAAAGATAGTACATAAATAATGTAAACAATTAAATTCCATAACAGAAAGTCATTATTCGTTGATTACCTAGAATATTTTTAGTTCCCTCCATGGCTTTAGACTGAATTTTTCTGTTTTACGATATATTCCGTAACCTACCATGCATGTAAGAGGCAGCTAAAGAGGGTTGGTGTGAGATCACTTCCTTAATCCCGTGAAAGCTTCAGTTGCAAAATCCACAGATCCATGAACAAATGAATAAATTTACTGCACTCATATTTAATTTACAATGATGTCTTCAACAGGGCAGCAAATATGACCCAAGTTCCTTTTCAAGGTGACTGGAGTCAGGGGGGACGTTGCTCAGCTTTCACACTCAAGCTAGAAGGCGAAGACAACATTTATATTGAGGACAGACTTCCAATGAGCGCTTGCAACCCTTACTTAATTCTGATATGTACACTGGCTGCCGGAATCGATGGGGTCAAAAGAAAACTGCCATTGCCTGAAGCCTACGAATCCAACTGCAGACTTCCAACAGACTTGGAGAGTGCTCTGCAGGCCCTAGAAACTGACACTCTTCTAACAGACGCCATGGGAAAGAAACTCGTAGAATACTTCTGTTTCTGTAAGAGACGGTTTGAAGTGCAGGAGTTTGATGCCGCCAAAGAGCTTAGTGTAGAAGCCATTCTTAAGATGGAGCACGAGTATTACTATCATAATGTTTGAAATAACACTCACGATGGTCTTGGTATTGTTACTGTTGTTTCTTAACTTCCCCCTTTTTTTACGCCGTTTTTCCTTCCTTCATTCATTCATTCATTCATTCATTCATTCATTCATTCATTCATTCATTCACTCACTCATTCATTCATTCATTCATTCACTCACTCATTCATTCAGTAGTATGTCCTTTGGAGAACTTCGCTCTCATAAAAACCTTCAAGAAAACCTCTCGATCATAAGCAAGATGTCTCGCATCCGATACACCCATGTGGATATCATCCACCACATCCTGCTCCCGTCTTCTCTTTGGCCTTCCTCTTCTTCTCTTCCCGGGCATATACCCCCCCCCCCCCCCCCCCATGATTGTTCTTTCCAAACTTTCATGACGTGTCAAGTGACCACATTTTCAGTTTTCTTTGTTTTATCGTCTTTAAATAGCCAACCTTCTTCAGTATTCAGATCTTGTCGTATGGATGCATTTGTTCTTTTCTGTATCAGAGATATTCTTAGAACCCGTCTATAACATTTATATTCAAAGACATTTATGCGCTGTTCAGCTTGTTTAGTAAGTGTCCAGGTCTCACAGGCGTATGTTGCAATGGGAAAGATGTTTGCCTCTTAAAAATAACATTTTTGTAGTTCTATCTGTTCCCCTCCACAATTTATTCAGTTGTTTTAGTTTCTGAAGAGCAATAGATATTTGTCTTTTAATTTCCTTCATTGTGTCACCATTGTTAGTAGTTAATGACCCAAGATATTCTTAATTTTCCACCATCTCACATTTTCCTCATTAACATATATTTCTTTCTCCATATTAGTTGTATATGTATATATTATCTTTATTTTTGCTATGTTTAGATATAAGTTGTGATTTTCACTATTATTTTGGGTTCAGGTTATTAGTTATTTCTATACCATTCTGTAATGTGGAAAGCAATACTGTATCACCAGCATATCGAATATCTGGCATTTCATGACCGCCGATATTTAGGGCATCATATTGCTCCATGGTTATATCATCTCAGACATTTCTCATTATATTTTCGGCGTAAAGATGAAACAAATAAGGGGACAGCACATAGCCCTGACGGATTCATTGCTTGATGTCAAACCAATCTCATGTCTCGCTATATATTCTAACCGCTGCTTGTTGGTCTAGATAGAGCATTTTTATGAGTTGTACGATATGTGATGGAAAGCCCATATTCCTAATGATTTCCCAAAATTTCTGATGTTGTACACAGTAAAATGCCTTTGAATAATCTACAAAGTATGAGAAATCTTCTTCTTCTTCTTCAGCGTTGCGAGCCATTGAGGTTCTTTGCTGCAGATACAATCCGTCTCCATTCGTCTCTCTGGTTGACCTTCTCTTGCCAGTCGTTGATTCCAAGTGCTTGTAGGTCTGTATATATATATATATATATATATATATATATATATATATATATATATATATATATATATATATATATATATATATATATATATATTATCTCTCCACCGTCTTCTTGGTCTACCTCGGGGTCTACGGTAATTTATTTCCTGAGTGTAAGCGAGTTTTGTTTCCCTATTATCTTCCATTCTTTTTATATGCCCCAGCCATTGTAGTCTATTAGCCTTCATGATACTAGTGATTAGCAGGGACTTAAACAAATCATACATGTCTTTGCTACATCTTCTTTTCCACTCTCCACTTTGTGTATCCCTAATGGGTCCAAAGATGCGTCTTAAGACTTTCTTCTCAAAGGTTTGTAGCAAGATTTCGTCTATTTTAGTTGTACTTCATGTTTCAGAGCCGTAATAGGTTTTCATTATATTCTCTACCGTTCTCTATTATTAAACACATGTTGAATATGTTTTCTCTTGTTTATCTTCCTGGTCTAATTCCAGCTTGAACCACGTTAATCTCTTCTTCCATTTTCTTACGAAGTCTTCCCTTTTTGATTTTTAATACAATTTTACTTGCATACCTGATCAGGCTGTAATTCCAGCTTGAACCATGTTGATTTCTTCTTCAATTTTCTTACGAAGTCTTCCCTTTTTTATTTTTAATATAAGTGTACTTGCATAACTGATCAGGGCAATATTTCTATAGTTGGTGCATAATTTCAGGTTGCCCTATTTGGTATTAGAATGAAGATAGTTCTTTTCCAATCTTTATACCATATTTACATATCTTTTTACATAATGCGTGATAGATTTATATGCTTTCTTCTCCTCCCGCTTTAATTAGTTCAGCTGGTATCTCATCACATCCTGGTGATGTACCCTTCTTCGGGTACATTAAAGCCCATACAATTTCATTTAGTGAGAGTTCAGGTTTTGTCTCTGCTGTCAATGGTTCGTGTATCTCATTCACATCCGGACAGTCATTCATATTATCATACATTCTACTGCAGTGATCCTGCCATTGTTTTAGATTTCTTTTAAAGATTCTGTTACGGTAATTCCCAACTTGTCACAGATAACTTTTAACTGAGGTTGAACATTTATTGTCAATAACTTCATTTCTTTCAACATTTCACAATTTCTTCCATTCTTATGATATTGCTCTATTCTAGTACAAAAATGTTGTATATATTGGTTTTTGTCCTTTCCATTGTTCCTTCTTATTTCTCGAGTTAAAGATTTATACTTCATCCTGCTGTTATCGGTTTCTCCTCTTTTCTGTTAGATGGAATCAGCAGGCGGATTCTCCGCTGTGCTGCGCCAGTGATCTGTGTATCACTAGCCTATGTATATAATCAGTGCCTCACCAAAGGTCACTTTCCATCAGCTCTCAAAATCACTAAAGTGTATCCTCTCCTTAAATCTGGTTCATTGGACAATGGTCTCCCGAACATTTATAGACCCATTTCTTTACTATCGTCACTATCTAAACCACTAGAAAAACACACCCATAAGGTAACATTACAGTATTTAGATCGCAACAAGCTTATAGTTGACAGTCAATCAGTATTTCGACCAAAATATTCTTGCCATACGGCCCTAACAAACATGATAGAAAATTGGCATCAGAATATAAATAACAACAATCTATGTGGAGCTGTGTTTATTGATTTCAGAAAAGCATTTGATATGATAGACCATGTTATTTTAATTAAAAAACTAGAGACAATGAAAATTGGCCCTAATGTTGTGACGCTAATAACATCTTTTCTGTCAAACAGAAATCAAGTAGTATCATACAATAAATCTCTGTCCCAAACCACTACCTTCAATATTGGAGTACCGCAAGGCTCTATTCTTGGCCCTCTATTATTCGCCATATATATTAATGATCTACCTTTGCATCTTTCGTCGTCCTGGGATCTATTTGCAGACGACTGTACAGTGTATACAAACGCTGAAAGCAGTAATTTGCTGGAGTCGTCTTTGCAACAAGAATTAAATAATGTAGTTAGGTGGAGCTATGCGAATCGTATGCAAATTAACATCACTAAAACAAAATCTATGTTATTAACAACCAGACAAAGACTTCAGACTCTACATTCACACAGATCTCTTCAACTTCACATCGATAACGTGCTAGTAAAAAGTGTAATTGAGCACACAACATTAGGCCTCATCATTGATAGAAACCTAACCTTTAATACTCACGTTCAAGCGCTCACTAAACAAACAGCGAAAAAAGTCTACCAACTCGCCAAAATTAAAAATTTCCTTGATGAGGACACAAGGAAAATATTCTATACTTCTCACATACAGACACATTTTGACTACTGCTCTACAATCTGGGACGGATGTTCCAATTCAAGCATCAAGCGACTTTACTCACTCCAGAAAAGGGCCATGAGTTTAATTTATAGCAAACATTTAACTGACAATCCTAGCCTGCATAAAAGCCTTCAGTTACTACCATTCCGCAAACGTCTGCTTGTTAATAAGGCCAAACTAATTTACAAAATCCTACATCGGAATGCCCCAAATTACCTTTGGCCATTGTTTGAATATAATGCCAGACACAGTAAACGATTAAATATATTACACATTCAGAGAGCCTAGGATAGACTTATACAAAACTAGCATAACGTACTCTGCAGCTCAGCTGTGGAACAATCTTCCACATGAAGTAAAAGACATCACCAATCCCTATACATATAATCGCAAATTATTTGAACACTATCTCAGTACGGATTACCTTCCCCTTAATAATAGAAGTAATAATAATAATAAAACCCTAGTATAACAGCCAGTCCCCTTTTGGTAGGCCAGTATATTCCACATAGCTAATAACAAGTGCCACACCAGTTATTACTATTACTGAGTCGTGTTGTGTAGATTTTAAATTTTTCCACATGCCTTTATAATGCATATCTTTTATATTGTTGCTGTTTTCAGTTAGCCTTGAATGATTCTAGCATCACTCTGTTTCTTAGTCGGACACATTGTATTTCCTTGGTAACACCGTCGGGATTATCTCCATCATCACTATTACTAGTACTGGCCTCTGCGCCACACTCTTCCCCGGTGTTATCTGATCTGCCTGTCCTGTTGGTTTCACCATCACATCTCTTTCTTATTATGTTTCCTTTCATGGTTGTCACGTTTCTTTCCCTCTAGCAGTGACTGTACTAGTTGTTGGCCATAGTGATTGTCTCTACTGATGAGCTCATATGCCTATCGCCTCAGAGATAAGGACATAACAAACAACAATCTGTCGGCTGCTCTCATACTACATCCACCCATCACGTGCTTCTCTGGCTTCACGTAACCCTGATTAGGGCGGAGGGGCTTGACGGTTACTCCACTTTGCCCAACGGTGTCCTGTAGACTAACCAAGGAAAGAAGGCGTCTACATATCCTTTGATAGGGGATACTCCTATCCCTACCCTCATCTTAAAACCTTCCTCGTATTCTTCTTTTTGTTTTGTTTTGTTCATCTTTTTCGTTTTGGCTTGGTCTTCCTATTGGACTTCTGTTGTTGTTGTTGTTGTTGTTCTCCTCCTCCTCCTCCTCTCCTCCTCCTCCTCCTCCTCCTCCTCCTCCTCAAATGAATACTTGTAATTTTGAGAAATTAATCAGATTCCTTAATAAACGGATAAGAACATTTTTGCTTCATGAAGTCTATATTTAGTTTTATCAATTATTGGGTAGGGTTAATTAATATTTCTTATGTTATAGAACAGATTTAATGCCACGGAGGTAATACAGACTATTGATGAACAATGGGGCATGTTGCGGGAATCAATCCAACAGACATCAAAAGAAATCATTGTACGTAAATAGAATTGCAAACAAGAAATGGATGACAGATGAAATTTTGTAGACGATGCACGAAAGAAGAAAGAAAAAAGCCAGATAAAGACGAATATAATATATTAAATAAAGAAATAGTAAATAAATGTAAAGTGGCTAAAGAAGTATGGCTGAATCAACAGTGCATGGAAATTGGGACAAACTATGAAAAAGACTCACATTCCATGTATCAACAAATAAATACAATAACAGGTCATTGGCACCTTTCCGTCTTGACAGACGATAGTTTGGTACATTGTGCTTCAAAAACGCTTAATAACTACGATCCATGGCGGTGGCGAGTGTGGCTGGTAAGGCCAATTCTTGCTGCAAATGTTTGCCCACAGTAGGTGCATGTGAAAACATGGTCATTTCCACCATTTTGCACCATCCTACGTCTCTCACGCTCTGTGTGTGCTTTATCTGCAATCATTTTCTCCTTTGTCTTTATTCCATTTCTGATAGTTGCCCTCCATGCAACACGTTCAGCGGCGACGTGCTCCCAATGTGCATTATCAATGCCTGTATCAATCATGTCCCGCTTACACACATCTTTGTATCGTAGTAGAGGCCGACCCTGAGATCTCCTACCCGTCTGTAATTCACCAAAAAAGATGTCCTTTGGTATTCTACCATCATCCATCCTCCTAACGTGTCCTATCCATCTAAGTCTACGAAGACTGAGCATGGAATACACCGTCACACAACCTGATCTTTCCAATACTTCAGTATTTGTGATTTTGTCTTGCCACTTAATATCAAGTATTCTTCGCAGACACCGCATATGAAAGCTGTTTAAACGTTTCTCTTGGCGTGAGTAAGTTGTCTAGGTTTCACTGCCATAAAGAAGAGTAGAAATAACAGGTAGGAAAACATCAAACATCACTGGATGTTTAAAATCGAGAAAAGGTGTAATATTGATGGGACAAAATGATATAGTCAATCGACGGGCGGAATATTTGGAAGATCTGTCTGGTGATAGGAAACCGGATGTAAATATTCAAAAAATGGTGAGTGTCCACCAATACTTGCAGCTGAAGTTGAAGATGCATTGCATCGCATGAAGAGAAGAAAGGCACCTGGTCCAGATAACATTACATTGGAGGAAATTGAGGCCCTAGGTGATTTGGGAATCTAAATATTGACATTTATAAATAACATCTACGCTAGTGGGTGCATTCCTAGTGATCTATTAAAATCCATCTTTATAGCTCTGCCAAAGAAACCAGGCGTTTTAGAATGCGAAGAGCATCGCATAATAAGACTTATGAGTCACATAAGAAACAAAAGAATAAGAAACAAGATTAAACTAGAAAATAGTGATACACAGTGTGGATTTGTGGAGGGACAGGGCACCAACAACGCAATATACATTTTCAGGACACTATTAGAAATAGCTATAGAAGTAAAAAACAGATCTGTACTTATGCTTCACAGACTACACAAAAGCATTTGACAATGTGAAACATGATGAAATAATAAAATTACTAAAGCAGCTGGACATTGGCGGCAAAGATCTGCGAATAATAAAGAACAATATTGGTAGCAAACAGCAGCCATAAGAACCAACAACCTTGTAGGAACATTTCAGTGCATAAAGAAGGGCGCCAGACAAAGTTGTGCATTGTCTCCTGATTTTTTTTTCACATTGTACAGTGCATATATAATGAGATCTGCAGATAATATGTCAGGAATCCTGGTTGGTGGACATAATATAAATAACGTATGTTGTGCTGATGACACCGTCTTGATAGCAACAAGTCAGAAGGATCTACAGGAAATGATAGATACAGTGGGTGTAGAAAGTGAAAAGATGGGCCTTACTTTGAGTAATAGAAAGATAGAGGTCATGGTGATATCAAGAAACAGATTATGCCTAAATGTGCAAATAAAGTACAGGACGTTATTTAGGGGCAAGTGCAGAAATTCAGATATCTAGGCACATGTATAACATGTGATGGAAGATGCATCACTGAGATAAAGAACAGAATAGGACAAGCAAATACTGCATTCTATCAAATGAAGAACGTTTTGTGCAATAAGTTACTGTCCTTGAAAGTTAGAAAAAGAGTTCTTGCATGTTATTAGAAACAGTTTTAACATCCGGTTGCGAGTCCTGGAAAATTAATAAACATGAAAAAATCTCTGGAAGCCTTGGAGATGTGGTTTTACAGAAGAATGCTGAAAATTAAGTGAAC
This sequence comes from Cepaea nemoralis, assembly GCA_014155875.1. NCBI lineage: Eukaryota > Metazoa > Mollusca > Gastropoda > Stylommatophora > Helicidae > Cepaea > Cepaea nemoralis. Next base: position 243,441 of record JACEFZ010005361.1, read on the forward strand.
AACCAAAATGAGTAATCATGACGTTTTAAGGGAAGAAGCAGTCATAGTGATTTGGCCACGGTATGAGAAGGCAAAAACTAGAACATGTTTTGACAAACGGAAAGATTTTGGAAAGAGATGTAGTGCAAGACAGCAGAGAAGATTCTTGACAGTCTTGTATCATGGCACGGAAAGGAGTCAACTCACAAACTGATCCATGCCGTCGGAGATCGTAATTTGTGGAGAGGCATGATCTCCCGCGCCAGCCGGCAAGGCACTGGATGATGATGATACTATAAATGAATCATCAAAAAGTAAAAGAAAAAAAAACGAGATGTAGACGAAAAGCTTTACTAGAACACTATCACAGGGAACAAGGTAGACATTGCTGTCAAAGTCTTCGTTAAGCACAGAAACGATAACTAACACGAAACACATACATATAAAAGGTACCCAACTGTGTCCTTGATGTGGACTGGAAGCGTGTTTCATAAATTCGGTGTGTACGAGTCCAAAGAAGCGACTGAACCGGAGTGTACAAGCAGCGAGTACCTGTGCTGGGGATCTGGGCCAATGACATTGTGTTTCATTGATGTAACCAGCTGGACCTATTCGACTATGAAGAAGTCCTTCCAACTCGACAGAGTGAAAGACACACACACACAGAGGGAGAGAGAGAGAGAGAGAGAGAGAAGAGAGAGAGAGAGAGAGAGAGAGAGAGAGAGAGAGAGATTGATTGATTGATCTAGGAACCGACATCACAGCATTCGGGACATTCCCATAAGCGCTCCGTCCCCATCCTCAGAGAGAGAGAGAGAGAGAGAAGGAGTGAAAAGAGAGAGAGGCAGAGAAAGGGATTGATTGATTTATTGATTGACTGACGTTTATATATATATATATATATATATATATATATATATATATATATATATATATATATATAATATATATATATATTAGTGGCACCTTGCAGTCTTGACAGACCAAAGTATGTGAGTTGGAATATGGCCAAATTCCATCACAATGCCTGGGCAGAGCTTTAGAGCAGTGGTTCTCAACCTTTTTTGGCCCATTCCCCCCTTCATCATATTTTCAGAACGCCATTCCCCCCTTCCTATCAAAAATGTGGCCCGTTCCCCCCTTCACCGTATTTTCAGAACGTCATTCCCCCCCCCCCCCCTTTCAAAATCCCCTCACCGCTACACAGTATACGTAAAAGTGGAAGGCAAATGTAATAGCATATACTAAAACAAGTCTAGACATCCACATAAAACATGATTTGTGGGTCTACTTACTTTATAAAATGAATTTTAGAAGGACGAGACATACATAACTGTAAAGTATGAAGGGAAAAACTATGTCAAGTAATCGGTTCTTGTATTAACACGATCTTGAAATGGTCTTCATTCCCCCCCCCCCCCCCCCCCCCCCCCCCCCCCGCCCCCCTGGAAACCATGAAATTCCCCCCTGGGGGGGGGGGAATTCCCCACCGGTTGAGAACCACTGCTTTAGAGAAACATGTGGTGCCCAAACGACATGTTCCCTCTCTCGGCCTAGCCATGTATATTACAGAGAAGTGGGTAACCAATACGTCTGGCACAAGGTAGGCCGCAGAAGCTGACACACACACACACACACACACACACACATATATATATATATATATCTATATATATCTTCTTCTTCTTCTTCTTCTTCTTCTTCTTCTTCTTCTTCTTCTTCTTCTTCTTCTTCTTCTTCTTCTTCTTCTTCTTCTTCTTCTTCTTCTTCTTCTTCTTCTTCTTCTTCTTCTTCTTCTTCTTCAGCATTTCGAGCCATTGATGTTCTTTGCTGCAGATACAATCCGTCTCCATTCGTCTCTCTGGTTGACTTTCTCTTGCCAGTTGCTGATTCTAAGTGCTTGTAGGTCTGTATGTGTATTATCTCTCCACCGTCTTCTTGGTCTACCTCGGGGTCTACAGTCATTTATTTCCTGAGTGTAAGCGAGTTTTGTTTCCCTATTATCTTCAATTCTTTCCATATGCCCCAGCTATTGCAGTATATTAGCCTCCATGATACCAGTGATTAGCGGGGACTTAAAACAGATCATAAATGCCTTTGTTGTTTCTTCTTTTCCACTCCCCACTTTGTGTATTCCTAATGGGCCAAAAAATGCACTTTAAGACTGTGTTCTTGAAGGTTTGTAACAATGCTTCGTTTCCTTTAGTTTTACTCCAGGTTTCAGAGCCATACAGTACAACTGGTCTGATCAATATATATATATATATATATATATATATATATATATATATATATATATATATATATATATATATATATATATATATATATATATATATATATATATATAAATAATAAGGCGTCAAGAAGCCTGATAGGCGGGAAAATGTGGAACTTTCGCGTGGAAAGTCCAGCAACAAGAAAACACGCGGTAGCCAAGATGTGCGTCGTGGGAGCCGACAAGAAGAAGAAGAACGCGGAGAGCCTACCTGCTAGCTGCACCAAAGAGCCTGATACTACAGCTATTACTGAAGCTACCACGAGGGAGAAGATCGACAGCCCAACACAGACAAGAATCAAGACAACAGAGAAGAAGGAGGAGAAAGACACCAGAGCCGGGAACACCGACTCAAAAACAGTCCGATGGGTTGTCAAGCGGATTCAAGTGGGGCTGACAGACGAAGAAATCCTGAAGCAGCTACGAGAAGAGAATCTTCACATCCGATTCTTGAAGGCGGAGCGGCTCCTCACCAACTCCAAGATACCTACAACCCTGGCAGTGGCGACGTCGGAGGGCAGCGAAATACCGACGACAGTATCAATCAGCAAGAAAACACAACAGCCAGAGAGATTCATCCCAAGAGTCAATCAATGTTCAAGATGCCAGAGGACCGGCCACAGCAGAGCAACATGCCGCAGTGAGACGGAAATCTGTCGATACTGCGCCGATCACCACGCCTTTAAGGAGTGTCCGCTGGGCAAGCTGGACACGGACTTCCGAGCACCTAACAACAAAAAAAGTGCGCCAACTGCCAGGGCAAGCACCGAGCAAGATATTTGGGCTGTCCGTACCTGCAACGACACAGAGACGTGCTAAAGTTTGCCATCAACACAAAGACACCATACAACGAAGCAAGGCGGAAGTGCGAGACAGCCACAAGTATCTCACATGCGGAAAAAGCTCAACTGCATGACCAGATAGATGAGCTAAAGAAACACATCAAGCTACTCCATAACACCGGCACCGATCAGCGACAATGAAAAGCTGCTGGCAGAAATACAGGAGATACAGCGAAATATCAAGCAAGAAGTGGAAAAAATGACACAGACAGCAAAGAAGAATGAAGAGATTCTACGGAACATCAAAGCGGAGAGAGAAATGCTAAAAAGAGAACTAACTCAAAGCAAATCAGCTGAATCCAAGGAAACGATCACAGAACAGCCGCAAGATGAAACCCAACGAAAGACCGATACGTCACAGAACTACTTCACCTTACCTGGGTCCAAGAGGAAACCGGTATACCACGAGACCACTGGAGAAATCATAGGGCAGGAGAGTGACGGCGGCACAGAGTACCCTGCACCAATGACAAAGGAGGAGTTTCTAGCGTTGGGTAGAATGAATGAACTCGAGCTAGTGTAACAGTAAGGGAGGAGTACTGGGGTATTATTAGAATCTGGTGGGAAATAGATACAGCACGATTGAGCATCGAGAGTGAAAGGGTGAGAGATGCTCAATCGTGACGTAGTGGGTTGACAAGGGGAGTGAAGATCCGGCCTTTGATGGAGGAAGAAGCTATATTGTCATCATGTGCAAATAAACTTTATATTAACAACTGCAACACGTCTTGCGAGTCTCTGTACATTGTTACAGAGCTCGAAATGTTGCCTGTGACCGAGGATACGAACCTGATATAGTTCGGTTGGTAAAAAACAACGCGAAGAAATGCCGAATAACAAATAAATTAGCGTCAAGAGGCTTAGTATAACCGTCACTTTTCAGAGGTCACAACTCAAGAGGCTTAACATGGCTGGTGTCTAGAATTATCACTTCCGAAGAGCCATCAAAGCCGCTGCCATACATCGTTGTTTCGGAGAGCTGACCAAGACTGCTCTATGATCGTGTCTGATCGATTTGAAACTTGCTGTCTAGACTTCACAGAACTTTGGAAAAAGGGGCAGTCTAGCAGTTCAGTCGTCTAATCGTTGTGAACGAGAAAAGCCGGCCTAGAGTGATCCTGTTTTGAGAGAGCAAGAGTTTGGCAATCCGGCAATCCAGTCTGAACATTTTGTCGGTCGGAACAAGAATTCAAAAGGTTCCGTTGAAGGTCAATTCAGTATGAACAATTTTTCTTGCAGGTGAGCGAGTATTTTTCAAATAGCTCCCTCAAATTGACCCCTTACCTCCAATTAAAGTCAAAGCTAAATTAAAGACTACAATCAGAACTCTTCAAAAGTTTGTGTAATCAAGTCAAGTTAATGGAGGTGATAATGAAATATCAGGACAGCATATAAATACCGCGTTTTTCCGTTGATTGGGCCATGTTTTGGTTGAAGCAGTCAGACTATCGCTAGGCCGTTGGCTGATCCTGATCCTTCTCAAAACGTAGATGATGTACCCCACCCGGGGTGAAAGCAAAGACTAAAAATCTTGTCGGGACCCAACCAAGGGTTGAAGATTATCCCGGCATCCCTAGAGAAGTGACGAAATTACCTGGGGGAAGAGACAGACTACCTGAACTCTGCTACCTGAACTCCGCGACTAATTTTCAGCTGACACAGGCTCCTGGTGATCGAACGAAATCTGACGCCGACTCGAAGAAAGTACGTGCTTGAGTCAGGAAACAAAAAGAAGGTGAAATTGTGTGGTTCCCAAACCTAGAAACTAACTGTAGTTTTACAAAACAAGTGAGTGTATTCCTTAAATTAAGAAGTTGAAATTGTGTGATTCTCAAACTTAGAAACTAACTGTTGTTTTACAAAACAAGAGAGTGTATTCCTTAAATTAAGAAGTTGAAATTGTGTGATTCTCAAACCTAGAAACTAACTGTACTTTTACAAAACAAGTGAGTGTATTCTTTAAATTAAGAAGTTGAAATTGTGTGGTTCTTTGCTTGCTTTGTTTCAGTATTTTTCAGCATGGCGGAACAGGACACCTTAGCACAGGTTTTGACAGGCGTGGGAACAGCAGTAGGCCGGCTTAATATGGTTATTAAACAACAAGGGATGGCAACAGAAATTGTGAAGTTTAGTGGACAGGCCAGAGACTTTAAAAAATGGGTCACTTCCATAGAAAAATATGCCTATTTAATCTCAGCAACAGATGAAGAAAAAATGAGACTAGCTTATCAGACGGCAACGGAACCGGTTTCGGATCATATAAGAAGAAAGTTAGAGGCTAGAGTAGATGAGACGTGGGAACAGTTCAAAGAAGACCTAGCAAGGAAATATGCAGAAATAACGGATCCACAACATGCATTTTCGGTATTGAGGCAGGCTAAACAAAATAACGGAGAGACGGTACAATTGTTTAGCGATAGATTGATTAACTTGGCTGAAGAAGCTTTCTTAGGACAGAATGTACGAGGGGAGGAGGTGGAAAGGATGTTGGTAGGGATTTTTGTAGATGGCATAAGGTCCGATGGTTTGAAACTTAAGTTGATGAGGGAAAACCCTGAGAGGTTATCACAAGCGGTGGATATCGCGGTACAAGAGGAAAATTTGAGACGTAGGTTTAGATTAAGAACAGGACGAGAAGTGGGAAGTAATCGAGACGACAGAGTTGAGGAACCTATGGAAATAGGACAAACAAGATTCGGATGGAATAGGAGAGGAGGTATACAAACGTTACAAGGTAGAAATAGGAGTGATTATGTTGAAAGAAGAAATATGAGATACCCTACAAGTGAGACAGTGGGAAACACAAATAACACAAATATTGTCTGTTGGGCTTGTGGTCAACGGGGACATGTTTCTCGTTTTTGTAATAACAGGCGTGTCCAGTCGAATACACAGGGTAGACATGACAATAACAGGGTGAGCAGGAATGTTGTAGATGGACACAGGAATTTTACAGGTACAAGAACGCAGGAAAACCGACGCCCTACCTATTAAATGGGACCTATGGTAGGAAGGGCAATAATAGGGTCCCAGGCTTTAAAGAGTATGTTAATGATAGGTATAGTAGGACGAACAGAGAATATTTTCAATTAGATGAAGTCAAGCAATTTGTAGAAAATAAAACAGATTATAGCTCTTGTATAATAGAAATAGGAAAGTATAGGGTTCGTACATTAATTGATTCGGGAGCTCAGGTTAGTGTAGTAAAAGAAAGTTTTCTATACAAGATAGTAAGAAATTGTAGAGTATTTAAGAGTCATAATAATTTACACTCTGTTACTGGACAGAATTTACAAGTAATTGGACAAACAATGATAAATTTTAAGTTAGGAGGGATCAACATAAGACACCTTTTTCATGTAGTGAAGGATTTAAATAGAAACATGTTGATAGGAAGAGATTTTTTAATAAAAAATGGAGTAAGACTTTTCTATGATTTACATAAATTAAAATTCAGGGACGTCTATATAGATATGGAAGAAGACATGCATATATCAGCACTAGTTAGAGTTAAAATGACAACGACGTTAAAACCACAGTCGGTTAATTTGATACAAGCGAAGTTGAAGAGAAACCCATATTATGTGGAAGGAAACACAGTCAGAATCACTGAGTTACAAGAGGAAATAATTGATGAGCCTGGTTTGGAAGTTCCGGATGGAATAATAGCGCTAGGATAAACACTTAACCTTTCCAGTGATGGTTATCAACAACACAGGTAGAGAAATCAAATTATACAGAGGATGTGTGATAGCCAAACTAGATCATAACATTAGTGACATATTGGCAACGGATAGAGCAGAAATGTCGGGAACAAGTTATTCAGAAACTTCTAGTGAAAGAGTTAATAACAGACGCGGACGCGGAAGAAGAGGGAAAATCAGAATGGATGAATTGATCCATCCATCTAGAAGAAATAAAGCCCAAATATGTTCACTAGACAAAATAACAAGAGAACAAGAATTGTTGTCACAGTTAAAAGCTCCGCCAGAAAATAAGGAAGTATTAGAACAACTTATAAAGCAAAATCAGGATGTGTTTGCAGTTGATGATTTAGAATTGGGAAAGACACAGACAGTTACAATGGAAATAGACACGGGAGATCATCCACCAATAAGTTTAAAACCATATAGAACTCCATTAAGAAATAGAGAAATCGTGGAAAAGGCGATAGAAGAGATGTTGAAAGCAGGAATAATAACAAGGTCGAAGTCAGAATGGTCATCTCCGGTTGTAATTGTGGCCAAGCCTGATGGTTCGAGTCGCTTCTGTTGCGATTACAGGGCGTTGAACAAAATTACCAAGAATGTAGCGTACCCACTGCCGGTAATTGATGATATTTTGGGGCTGCTTAATGGCTCTACATATTTCACGACGCTGGACGCAAGGTCAGGATTCTGGTGTATTCCGATGTCGAAGGACGCGCAAAAGAAAAGTGCCTTTTGTACTCATATGGGTTCTTACGAATTCTTACGAATGCCTTTTGGGGTCAAAACGGCGCCCTCTCACTATATGCTCTTAATTAATGAAGTTCTAGAAGGTATGCAAAGGTTCGCTCTAGCCTATATAGATGATATACTGATTTATACGAAAGGAGACGTGGAGGATCATTTGAAACATATTAGACTAGTGTTTGACAGGTTAAGAAAGCATGATGTGAAGTTAAAGCTTAGTAAATGCCAATTTTTAAAGACAGAAACAAAATATTTGGGGTATATTATAAATAGAGAAGGTATAAAACCAGACCAGGACAAGATAAAGGTTATTAAAGAGTTACCTGCTCCAACTAACGTTAAGGAAGTACGCGCTTTTATAGGAACATGTGCGTATTATAGGCGGTTTGTCCCAGCGTTTTCAAAGATAGCTGAACCTATTACAAACTTAACAGGCAAATACGCTAGGTTTAAATGGGATGATGAGTGTCAAAAAGCGTTCGAGTATTTAAAAAACAGCTTAACATTGGTACCACTGTTAACGCATCCAGACTTAAACAAACAGTTAATACTATACACAGATGCTTCGGACAATGCAGTAGGAGCATGTTTGGTGCAACCATATGAAGGAAAAGAGTCTGGAATACCAGGGGTAAAAAATGAAAGGCCTATCTACTTCTTGTCGCATAAACTTAGCAAATCACAAAGAAAATGGACGACTATTGAGAAGGAGGCTTACGCAATTCATTACGCTCTTCAGAAACTAAATTACTACTTACATAACGCAAATTTTGTTATTAGAACTGACCATATGCCTTTAAAGTCTTTTTTAGAAGCTCCAGTGCAGAACAGGAAAATACAGACGTGGGCATTGAATCTACAGGGATATAACACAAAAATTGAGTACATTCCAGGTAGGATTAACACATGCGCTGATTTATTATCTAGAATTCCATACCCACAGTCATCAGGAGATACAGAAGATGAAGCTGAACCAGAGATAGACGACCGAAATTGGCAAGTAAATATTTTAGATTCTGCTATAATAAATAGGGAAGAATTTGATAGTCTACCATCGGATCAAGAGTCTGAATATAGGGAAGAAGACCTACAGTTAGCACAATTTAATATGAAAGAAGAGCAAGAGTTGGACCCAAAAGTCATACAAATAAAAGAAAAATTACGGGAAACAGAAGATAACAAATATAAAAGGAATTATTTGGTTTTACAAGAGGATGGACAGTTGTACTATATGTGTGAAAGGAACGAACAGCTAAGGAAATATATTCCAAAACATCTAGAAAATGAACTTTTAAAAGCATATCACGATGGAAATGGACATCTCGGTAGAGACAAATTGGTGAAAGCACTCACAAGCAAATATTATTGGCCAAACTTGTTTAAATCTACATGCAAATATGTAGATACGTGTGAAAAATGCAGATTAAGGAACATGAAAACAATAAAGTGTCCCTTACAAGATACAGATATTCCTCAGTTCCCAATGCAAAAGATTAGTTTAGATATATCAGGTCCACACCCCAGAACATTGTCAGGAAACGTTTATTTGATTCACATAGTAGACGTCTACAGTCTTTGGCCGGAAGTTTACGCAATTCCAGATAAGAGCGCAGATACAGTCATTAATATTTTTTTACAGGAGTTCGTACCAAGGTTTAGTTGCCCACAAACTATACTTACGGATAATGGTAGAGAGTTTGTAAATAAAAAATTCGAAAAGTTATTAAAAGATTTAAATATAAAACATATAAAGACCTCATATTATAGACCTTCTTCAAATGCTAGAAACGAGCGTCAACATCGGACGATATACGACATTATAGCAAAGATTATTGATGAACATGAAAAAGATTGGGATCTATTTTTGGGACCTGCTCTTAGCGCTATTCGTACAAATCAAAATGAGAGCACGGGTTTTTCGCCATTTTATTTAATACACGGGAGAGAACCAATACTACCTATAGATAATCTATTAAAACCTAGACGGAAATATATGGGTGAAGAATTTCAAGAGACCATAATACAGGAAATGCATAAGGCACATGTAAGATTAAGGAATAATATAATTAAAGCTAGGGAAAGACAGAAAAAGTACAAAAATGTGAATACAAAATTACAGGAGTTTAAGGTAGGTGATAGAGTTTATTACAAGAAGCATAGAAGAAACTCTAAGTTTGATGCTCGTTGGATTCCAGGGTATTACGTTTTGGAAAAACTAGGTAAAGTGTCGTATATTATAAAGAACCAGGTCACAGGCACATATAGCAAGGGCACACGTTGAACACTTAAGAAGAGATGAAGATGAAGATAGAAAATAATAATTATAATAATAGTTATTATTCAGACACAAGATATTTAGGATGAACAAGTTGTCAGAGAAGCTACAGTAACCCCAGGTCTTAGAAAAGAACCAGCACAAAATCCAGTTGCTAGCAAATCCAAGTTACGAAGATACTCAAGAACAGACAATTCCGAAAACAATGGAAGAAGAAAATGTGAATGAAACTCATTATGATAGTATGGAAGAAGAAATGGGTGCTCCATTTAAAAATACTAGACAAGCAACGAAAAGAAGATTGGACAATCAAAGAGATAAAGAAGTGAAAAGACAGAGGAGAATTAGGGATTATTCAACAAGCGGAGAAGATATGCCTTTACTAGAAAGATCCTTAAGAAATAGTGATCGACAAATTAGGTGGGATGCTGAACGGAAGAGATTAGCGGCAGCTAAAGAGAGACATACAGACGAAGAAGAAGAAATGGATGAAAAGTCAGAGAGTAGTAGTATGGAGGAAACTAGTAGGTTGTACGAAGAAGAGGATATTGATGTAGAGTTAGCACTTATTCAGAGAAACTTGGAGTTGTTGAGGAAGTGGAAACGTAGGAGATAGATAAATTGAAAGTACTGCAGATGGCAAGTTATAAGTTTCAGGATTTAGAACTGTAAGTGATGCTTGAAGAAGTATACGAAACGGTGGAAGTGGAAAAGGACTCTATGGATGTTTTTTAAAACAAAAATGTGGTCTTGAGGTATTGGTACAATGGGTGAATGTACTTTTTATTGGTGCTAGAAATGCCGTGTTTAACGATAAGGATTAACAAGTTATAGTGATGATTGGTCCAGGGGAAATAATAGGCAGGCCAGATCTCAAGTTCGTTCAAGTAGAGGACGGCTACTACATTGAGTTAATATTGGATTAATAGCCACATTACAAATAGAAAAAAAAATGTAGTTTACAGTGCTTACTTAAGAGGATATTCCGGATGTTATGTTATGAGGGGAGATGGTATGGTAAATGTTGATTACTGATTACTGATTTGTTTATGTAGATAGAACAGATGTGATTCTAGTTGGTCTGTAGTTAACAGATATACAGATGGAATGTTTAGTCTTCTCGGTCATAAAAATAATTAGTATGAGAGGCCAATGTTGGTGGGCCACTATACGTAGTAATTTTAAGAGAGTTATAATTGTTTTGAGTCATGAGTCATATATGATATGATGGCTATTGTTTGGTTGTTTTATTGAGCCTAAGTTGTAATGCCTTATTTTGTTTTCTTGATTTGGTCTTGAAAAATGATTGTTATTGTTTGATTAATTGATTTAGAATAGGGTGATTGTGTTCCTAGCATTTGAGTTGATAAAAACTATTGGTCCGTAAAAGTGTCCAATAGTGATAGGTAGAATAGAATATTTTATTCTGATTTGATAACATGCATGTTATGTCATTTTAAAAATGTGTTTTTTTCTTTAGATTAATTTGGGGGTTGTGTTCATTTTATTTCGATTACATGAATGGTTTGGTATAGTGAGTTACATGGTTATAAAGTTAGTAAGTAAGTTTAAGTTTCAAATGAGTGAGGTTTTGCTTAAGGTTTTTCGTTCAGAAAAGAGTTGATAAAAACTAATTTGTCCACTGATATAAGGTAGGGGGAAACTTAAGAGTAAATAGTTAAGGAATGCTGCGCATTCATTAACTAGTGGGAAACCATAGTTGGTGAACGTGTGTGCACGAATGGATAGACGTATCCAGGGCTTGCACACACGTCACTGTGTTTATAAAATGGCAGGATGGGATGTACGGGGGCAAGATATAGGTGCTGTGAAATACCAGCTTTAAAGATATTAAAGGTGTTCATAAAATATGAACATGGGCTCATGGTAAAAGGTGAGATAACGAAAGAGGAACAGAATTGTGGTTGGCAATGTCAATGTGAAATATATAAGGTTTATGAAAACTTATGCCAAATTGTTTTATAACGAACAATGATATATTTCATAAGGTGTTTTAAAAAATTATTTTACAAAATTTTTTTATTGGCAAGGGAGGTAAAGGGTGAGTGTCTTAAATGTGCATTTACTGTATGTCCATGTGGTCATGTCGTGTATTCATTCTTTATGCTTCTTACTAGGTGCGCACCACTTCTTTACTTTTTCTAACTACATTGTTTTTGTACGTCCTGGGTTTTGGAAGAGTGAGAAATTTTATAAGTTCAAAAATTTCGATAAAGAATTTATGAGCTGTTCTTATAATATGTATATTTGATACAGGAAACAGGAGGAGCCAAGAAAGAACCAGAAAGAAGAAATATATAGTGGATAGCTATATAGTTTGGGGAAGTGGAAAGAGGAAGGAGTATTTAGTTTAAAAAGAGTTACCATACGTGGTACGATGTATTGATGTATTATAAAAGGTAGGATCGAAGAAGAAGTATATAGTGGGTTACTAGCTGACAATATAACTGGGAGAAGAATTAAAAGATATATTATTTACTCAAACACGAGTGGATTTTGGGGAAGGTTAGAGGAACAATAAAAAGTCAGGAAAAGGAGGGAATAGAGTAAAGGGTTTAGGAGTAAAGAATTTTTCCTTTTATAGGAAAAATTCTTTAATTAACATGGGGAGGTGTAACAGTAAGGGAGGAGTACTGGGGTATTATTAGAATCTGGTGGGAAATAGATACAGCACGATTGAGCATCGAGAGTGAAAGGGTGAGAGATGCTCAATCGTGACGTAGTGGGTTGACAAGGGGAGTGAAGATCCGGCCTTTGATGGAGGAAGAAGCTATATTGTCATCATGTGCAAATAAACTTTATATTAACAACTACAACACGTCTTGCGAGTCTCTGTACATTGTTACACTAGCAGAATGGGAGAGGAAAGAAGAAAGCAGATCACTCGAAATGGACAAGAGGCGCGAAAGAATCAACAGGGAGAGGAAAGAGATATTGCGCAAACAAGAAATTGAAACCGCCGAGAAGCTCCTACATAAAATAAAAAAAAAAAAAGGCCACCAAAATAAAAATAAAATAAAATAAAAAGTCCTTTTAAGGACTGCAACCTTCCACGCCAGAGGAACCAGCAGCCTTCACCAACAACAGACACCACCAGAGGAGACGGGTCCTTCTAAGGACTGCAGCCAGTCAAGTCAGACGAGCCAGGAACCTGCACCAATAAGAAAACCACAATAGGAGACGGGCACAAAGGATAGCCGCCTACCGACCCCCAGTGGATGTCACAGACACAAACCACCACAACCAGTCCGAGAAAGGACTCACTCGTAAGAGAGCACAAGACAAGAATTGGGGTGAATAAACCCACATAAGCTACGGACCTCAACAATAACCACAGCTGAAGAGGCAGGTTGAGCGAGGCCGAATTTGGAATTTTTGTTTTGAAAATTGGAATTGGAAAATCATCATCATCATCAAGTGCCGTGCCGGTGGGCGTAGGCGTTCATGGCTCTCCACAGATCTCGGTCTTTGGTGTTGTGGATCAACTCTGCTGATGATATTCCTCCATTCCACCGTCTCAACCCGTCCAGCATAATTTCTCTTGGTCTGCCTCTGCCTCTCTTCCCCTCGATATTTCCAGTTGTCACGATGTTCTCCAATGCCTCTCTTCTCATCACATGACCAAAGAAAGCTGTTTGTCTCTTTCTTATTGTTGTATATAGTGTTCTAGTTTCATTAGCCTCTTTCAGGCAATCGTTGTTAGTTACTCTGGCAGTCCAAGGAATTCGCAACATTCGTCTTAAAAACCACATCTCTGTTGCTTCTAAGTTCTTCCTAATTTGTTCATTTACATTCCAAGATTCGCTGCCATACAGCAAAACTGGTTCTATATAGCATTTTAGCACTCTCTTTCTTACATTCATTGATAGCGACTTATTGCATAAGATACTCTTCATTTTCTGAAATGCGGCTTTTGCCTGCCCTATTCTGCTCTTAATCTCTGTTGTACATCTTCCATCCGATGTTATAAGTGCCCCTAGGTATTTAAAATTATCCACTTGGTTGAGAATTTCCCCTTCTATTTCTATGTCACATTTTGGTGTCCCCATTTTCTTTGATATCACCATTGTTACTGTTTTCTTGATATTCAAGGAGAGTCCTTTCTGTGCACTCTCTGATACTACAATGTCCAACAATTGTTGTAGGTCTGTTGCATTATCCGCCACCAATACTGTGTCATCTGCATAGCGTATATTGTTTATATTATATCCTCCGATTAGTATTCCTGGCTTCTCTTTGATCTCTCTCATTATTACTTCGCTATATAGGGAGAAGAGATCGGGTGACAAGACACACCCCTGTCGTACTCCTAGCTTTATCTGTTCGTAACTACCCTCTTTATTTCCCATTTTAATTGCTGCTACTTGGTTCCAGTATATATTCTTTATTATTCTTAAATCTTTCCCATCAATGTTGATATCTTCCAACATTTTAATCAGCTCATCATGTTTTACTTTATCAAATGCCTTAGTATAATCTATGAAGCATAAATATATGTCTTTCTGTTTCTCTATTGACATTTCTATTAGTGTTCGTAATATATATATTGCATTGTTTGTACCCTTTCCTTCCATGAAACCGTACTGTTCTTCACTAATTTCCATTTTTATTTTCTTTCTTGTTCTTCTCATTATAATTCTGAGTAGAAGCTTAGTGACATTGTTTATGAGGTTAATTGTACGAAAATCTTCACATTCAATTGCTCCTGGTCTCGTTGGTATTGCTATAAATACAGATTTTACCATATCGCTCGGTAAATATCCACTTTTGTAAATATCATTTAGCATTTTGGTTAATATATCTACCCCAAATTCTCCCAATACTTCTAATTCTTCTACTGTGATTTCATCTGGCCCAGCTGTTTTTTCTTTCTTCATATGTTTCATAGCGTCAGCGACTTCTTCTTTTAGAATAGGTGGGCCTTCTAAGTTACTTTCTTCTGTTAATTCTTCCCTTTCTCCATTATATAATTCTCTTATATACTCATTCCACCTCTTCATTATAGCACCTTCCTCCAATAATATCTTTCCTGTTTTTGATTTCAAACACCCTGTATTTATTCTTATTTTTCTTCCTGTGAGCTCACTGATTTGTCTGTGCATACTTTTTTGATCTTTAATGGAATTTAATTCTTTAATTTTTTTGCATTGCTCGTTTAACCAACTGTATTTTGCCTTCACACATTTATCTCTTATTTCTTTATTTGTCTTAGCATACTCTTGTTTGTCATTTTTATTCTGTTTCCTTTTGTCCATCAGCATTAAGATATCTTGATTCATCCATTTTTTCTTAGCTTTTTGGCTTCTCTCCGGTAATATTTCTTTGCTAGTTTGATGAATGGAGTTCCTTAACATTTCCCATTTGCCATGAAGCTGATTGCTGGCTCGTTTGTTCAGCCGCAGTGACAGCTTTAAGCAGGAACATCCATCGCATTGAAACAGTGAACAACTCAATGTCCTTGCCATTCTTTAGTGTTTATTGTAAACAAGGATCGCAGCACATAACATCAATCATTCCCGAAAGGTGCGGGATGGCATGCGATACGTAGATAACATGTCTAATCAATGTTTACAGCCCTGAAACACAGTTCTACTATAATGGCTACTCTATGGTCAACTTACAGTCACTTGCCCTTGACATCGGCATGGCGCCTTGCTCAATCGCCGTTAACTCGGCGCGCTGTAACTGAACTGAAATGGCTACTCAATTAGCCGTCCGACTTGTGTCAAACACTTTCGCCTCAGGCTGAAGCGTCGTTCAAATACTAAAGCAATGTCGAATTCATTTCTCTTCACTTCAACACTGGTTCTGCGTCCTTCCACAACTGTGACCCTGGCTAGACTAACCTTGTCCAGCGGTCTCCTTCCCGTCGACCACACAACTAATGTCACTTGATACGCAACTTTTCTGAATAGTTTCCCTTTGTTCTTCAACATCATCATCAGTTGCTCACCGACTTATTCGTGCGTATTCGTTCATAGTGATCGCGTGAACTGCTCTCACTATGACAATTCCTCTTCGATGGTAAACCTGTTCTTACTACATCAGTTTACCGCTGTCTACCTCATATCGGTCCATGGCACCATTGATCATTTATACTCTGTATTTTAGCTATTGCATTGTACCTATTTTTCACAGTCACTCTGTATTGTTCTTGAATTTCTTTATCTACTTTCAGAACCTTTTTATTAAGTCTCAGGTTCTTAACCATTTTTCCCCCTCTCTTTAATTTTACTTTTATTTGTCCACATAGTCGTACATGGTGACTATTACCGTCAGCATCAGGCATTGTCTTTACATTAATTAATGCATTTCTAGATCTTTTATTAATAAGTATGTAGTCACTTTGGTTGTGTATTTTCATATCAGGGCTTTTCCATGTGTATAGTCGTTTTTTATGGTATTTAAACCATGTGTTTCCAATTATCATATCATTAATATTTGCCCATTCTATTAGTTTCTCTCCTCGTTCATTTCTTGTACCTAAACCGTAATTCACCACTATATCCTCTATTTTCCCCTTTCCTACTTTTGCATTAAAATCTCCCAGTATTATTTTTATTGCTTGTGATCCAATTTAAGCTATTGCCATTTCTATTTCATCGTAAAAGTGTTGTATTTCTTCTTCACTGCTGCTTGTTGTTGGTGCATACAACTGGAAAATGGAATTGGAATATATATATATATATATATATATATATATATATATATATATATATATATATATATATATATATATATATATATATATATATATATACACACACACACGAAGTGATGTGTCTATTCTTCGGGGAGACACTGGTGTTGTCCTGTGGATTATGTGATGTTATTTCGTATTCGTTTATTGGAAGTGTTCAAAAGAATCCACGGAAGGTAGGTGGTGGATGAAATTTTGAGGGCAGCCGACAGATAATTGTTGGTTATGGTCTCAAGTTTCGCGACGGCAGGCAGAGGATCTCATTCGTGAGACAATGGCTGCGGTCAAATGACCAGTACGATTACCGCCATAGAGGAAAGCAACGGCAAACTACCTCTTTAAAATGCCTAGTACATTATGATTCGCCTTAAGACTAATCATCGTAAGACAAGGACAGAGACATAAAAATTACCAACATGGAACGTTAGGACGTTAAAAGACGACAATATCATAAAACAAGAAATAGAAAGAGAAAAAATTAATATTTTAGGGATGTGCGAAACGAGATGAACAGGAGCAGGCATTAAGATAGATGAAGATTTTAAGATTATTTATTCTGGAGGTGAAGACCGACAAAGGGGAGTGGCAATTATTTTGGACTGGAAAACATCAAAATCTGTTCAAGGATATTGGGCCGTGTCGGACAGAGTTCTACTAGTTAAATTGAATGGCAGATCTTTTAGCATAAATGTTATTCAAGTATATGCCCCAACAGGAGAATCAAGTGAAGATAGTGTATAGGAATTGTATAATGACATAGAGTCTGCCTTAAAGAAATGTAAAAATTCAGAAATAAACATCATAATAGGAGACTTCAATGCAAAAGTAGGAAATCAAGGTGATAGATACACAGTAGGAAACTAAAGTTTAGGAGAGAGAAATGAAAGAGGATACAGAGTGGGCAAAAGAACTGGAAATGATTGCAGGAAACACCTGGGTTAAGCAACGCCCTAGAAGATTATGGACATGGAGGAGTCCTGATAGCAGGATCAGAAACCAGATTGATTACATTCTGATTAGCAGAAGATTTAGAAATGCACTAACAATAGCAAAAACAGTTCCCAGTGCTGATTGTTATAGTGACCACAGACTACATACAGGAACACTGAGGATAAAGTTGAAGAAAATCAAGGAAACACTAAATATGATTTGTGTACAATGAGTACAAGGAAATACAAAACAAATTCAATATAGAAGTACATAACAGATTTGATATATTATCTGATCTAGAGATATTATTCCAGGATGTGGATGATCAATGGAAAATAGTGAAGAATTCAATCAGTTTGGCCACAGAAACAACTATTCCAAAATTAAAGAAGGTAGGTCGTAAGAAATGGATGACAGAAGAAATTTTACACCTGATGGAAACAAGAAATCTCAACAAAAATAATTCTGCCAAATATGAAGAAATCCACAGACAAGTCAGAATATTATGTAAGGAGGTAAAAGAAGCATGGCTTGAGGAAAAGTGCTTAGACTTTGAAAAACAACATAACAAGTCAAAATACCAAATTAGTGCACAAAAGATTTCAGGAACTTACTAATAAAAAAAAAAGTACATCAACAGGCTGTCTAAAAACTAAAGAAGGCAAAATCATAATAGAAAAAGATCACATGCTACATGTATGGACAGATTATGTGAAAAACCTTTATAATGAAAACTGAGAGGAACATATTATATTTAATAATGGAGGCCCGCAAATTTGAAGATGGAGGTTCGAAATGTTCTTAAGCATATGAAAGCTGGCAAGGCCCCCGGTGCAGATAACATCACAACAGAAATGATTAAAGCTTTAGAAGAATTTGGACTAGAGCAAGTCACCAGACTGCTGAACACATTATATGATACTGAAGATATACCTTCTGAATTATGTAACTCTGTATTTATTGCAATCCCAAAGAAATCAGGAGCCTTGGAATGTGATCAACATAGAACAATTAGTATAATGAGTCACATCACAAAGATTTTGCTACGAATTATCATGCAAAGAGTGAGGAAGAAAATACAACCTGAAATAGGGGAAGAACAATGTGGGTTTGTAGAAGGAAAGGGTACAGTAAATGCTGTGTATATGCTGCGAACAGTTATTGAACGTGCTATAGAAGTAAACAAGGATGTACACCTTTGCTTTATTGACTACACAAAGGCTTTTGATAGAGTTATACATGTCAACATGGTAGATATGCTTGCCGATCTACAAATTGATGGGAAAGACATTAGACTTATAAAAAACATATATTGGAAACAACAAGCTGCCATAAGGATTGATAATGAAGTGGGACAATATCAACCTATTAAGAGAGGTGTTAGGCAGGAAGTGTAATGTCTCCAGGTCTTTTTTCCCTATTCAGTGAACATATTTTCAGGAATGTAGAAGATATAAATGGAATCAGCATTGGAGGACGAAACATCAATAACATTAGATATGCAGATGATACAGTATTGATTGCAGACAATGCACAAGATCTACAACAATTAGTAGACGCAGTTGTGGTACACAGTGAGCAGCTGGGGTTGGAATTAAATTGTAAGAAGACACAGGTTATGGTCGTCACTAGGAAGAACGAAGTACCACAATGTAATATACAAGTAAATGGGAATATTCTTCAACAAGTGAATCGGTACAATTATCTCGGAACAGTCATAACATCTGATGGGAGATGCCTTGAAGAGATTAGAACAAGAATCGCCATGGCGAAAGTAGCCTTTAGCAAGATGAAAAACATTCTGACCAATAAAAAGATGTCAATTGAAACAAGAAAAAGAGTGTTAAGAGGATACATAGAGCCTGTTCTTTTGTATGGATGTGAAACTTGACAATGTAGCAGTCAGGCTGAAAAACATCTGATGGCTGCAGAAATATGGTTTCTGAGGAAAATGCAAAGAATACCATGGACAGACAGAAAAACCAATGACCAAGTACTACAGGAGGCAAATGAAAATCGCAAATTGATTAGAGAAATTATACGTAGATAGTCAGAATTTTTGGGACATGGTATGAGAAGAAATGGATTGGAGAACTTATTGACAACTGGCAAGATGGAAGGGAACAGACCAAGAGGAATACCGAGAGGAAAATACATGGATGGCTTGGCCACATGGCATGGACGAGACAGGAGCTGATCCACGACGCTGGTGATCGAGTGAAATGGCGAGTCATGACCGCCCACGCTTTCCGGCATGGCACATGATTGATTGAAACAGATCAAACACAAACACTCACGACCATGTGAAGGACCATCAATGCTGAAAGCAGAATTAAAAGAGGATATACGAGGATATATCGTATAAGGTGAAAACTAAATCCCGGGGCCTAGAAGAAATAAAATATGTTGGTGAATTGAGTATAGAAGTGACAGAGAAACTGCTGAATGACGTCACCAACAGTAGACCTATTCCTAGCGATCTCTTTTGAAATCTGTATTCATAGCTCTACCATAGAAATCTTGTGCTATAGACTGTAAAAACACCGCACATATAATTTATTGTGCCATGTCACTTAACTAACGACAAGAAATATAATGACAAGTATGAGAAGTAAACAAGCGTTCGTTGCATGTCTTTTGTACAGGACGTCGCAGTGAAGTAGAAAATCACTAAAAGCTCTCATGGTCACTGTTTCAACTAACATTGAAGCAAACAGCAAGATAAGCAGTGATTACAATGCTCTCAAGACAGAAATCGCGCTCCTGCGAGATGAAAATGTGCTGCTGAGAAAAACAGTTGAAACCTTACAGAATGTGTCCTCTACCGACCAAACCGAAGAAGCATGTAATTCCCACGCAACTGCTTCATGCTTGGGAAATCTTGAGAAAGCTCAGTCTCCTCCAGAACAGATAACTACTATGAAAACTCCTCAACGCGCAGAGGAATATAAACGGCAACAAGCAGTCTACCCCATTAACGTCAAAATAAGCAATAGGTTAGAAGTGTTTCAAGAAAATCACCAGAAAACGTACAGTGCTTTAACATGCTGCCAACGGGCAACACATGCCTACAAGATACAACGGGAGAACCACATGGAGACATAACGACTGCTGATAATCGGAAATGGATGAAACAACGGGCGAGACGCGCTGACAACCAACATGTACAGACAGCACAACCCGACTGTACACACACTATACTAGGCGATTCTTTAATGAAAGGTTTATACAGCTGACTTCAGACAAAGACATTGTTTCCATAATCCAACTACCTGGGGCTGGTGTTGACAGACTAACATACAAGATCAGCAGGCTGGCTGTAAATCACAACGTTAGAAAGGCAAGCGTACACATTGATACGAACGACACCATGAACAACCAACAACTCACAGGGTCTCAACTGCTGGAACTCTTGAAGGATTACGTCACACTTTTCCTAACTCGTCCATCTTCTCCTCCTCCATCATATCACCGAGTTATGGACTCCAGTGAAGTCTAGGTGACATAAATAACAACATTTTGCAGAAGTTCTGTACTCAAAATGAGATACAGTTCATCAAGAACACACCGTCATTCACTTCACAAGCTGGTGCACCAAAATAGAGCCTTTATAAGGATCAATTACATTTTCTACATTGGGCATCAGCTTGCTCGCCAAAAATATCAAATATCCAGAGCGGGCACACCATACATCCATTACAGGATCGCGACGGACACATTTAGCTACTCCACCTGAAACTCAAGCCAGACGACATACTCTCGTCACATCAAGTACCAATAGGTCAGAAGTGCGCAGACCACTCATAACCACTGCACCTGAAATCCAAGCTAGACGGGACACTTCCACCACACCAAGACCGTACAATACGTCGTCTTTCACACAGGAGGGCAATAATTATGAATTTATGTTTCCTATTCTCCCCAGAAAGGAAGCAACTTTCAGCAACAACGACGTGCCACTATAACCTCCTGTTAGCCACCAACCAGAGGCTGTAGTTAGTAGTCATTACATACCTATGAGACATAAACAGTACCCATTTTATTGTAACCCAGAATGGATGCACCTCACACGTTATAGCCCAACTACACTTCGCCAAGCACTTATGATGTCGTTGTACCAACGACCAACACAACCTTGTATTTACTAACAACGTAGCACAAAGCAACAATGGATCTCAGTGCAAGAAAGAGCCTCTCCTAGAAGTTTATGTGCATATTTAGTTATTGTTTTATATAGTAACTTATTAGATTGCACGTGACTATAAACATTGACTCGTGTTGACGTTACATAACTGTGAGTGAGTGGGTCTTCACTGATCATCCTTACTGATCTGTATACGTATTTTTTATTTTTGTATAGTGACAGAGATATTACTGTTTCACTGTACTTTAGAGTGTGCATTGTTATAAGAGACGTAAGTTGTATTCATTTTGTGTTTTTACAAATTCTATGCGCAAAAAAAAAAAATGAATACGCTTTGTTAAAATGTCTAATAAGTACGACCACTGGCTCAGTAATAATGGGCTCAGAATCGGGCATTTAAACATCTGCCATCTATTAGGGAAGATGTCCGAACTATCACTTATACTGAATCAAAATTTTCACATGTTCGGCATTAGCGAAAGACGATTAAATAGTAACATCTCAGATGATGACATCGCTATCAGAGGTTTTAAAACCATTAGAAGAGATCCCTATCAGAAACAAGAGACGGGTATAGCAGTTTATATTTCTAACTCGCTTAACGCCCACCGCAGGCTAGATTTTGAAACCTGTGAGATTGAGTGTGTATGGCTTGAGGCTAAACTTCAAAATCGCACACCCCTAGTAGTTGGCTATTTTTATCGAAACCCCAGTGCAGGAAATATCTGGTATGAAAAATCCACCACTATGATGGATGTAGTCTTTAGTAATGCGAGAGAAATAATACTGCTAGGTGACTTCATGTTGCACGTGGTCGAAAAGAGGTAACAAAACTCCAAAACACAAACATATAATTATAAAAGTTAGAAATTATAAAAATTTCAATCGAGATGTCATTTTACAAGACTTGCTCAACTCATCTCTGGACTATGTTTACCAACTTCCTGACCCAGACGATGCTCTGGACCACTGGCTGAAGACCTTTCTAAGTATATTTGATAAGCATGTTCCATTTAAGGAAGTTCGCGTTAAACATCACACTAAGCCTCCGTGGATCACAAAGGAGGTAGTTGAACATATGAGAGACCGGAACAGGCACATAAAAATGAAGATATAAACAATCAACATCAGCAAAACAACTCATTGTCCAAGGCAAATACCACTTGAACAGATTCTGGAAGCAATCCGCTAACATGATTGACAAGCCGAAGCCGGTAGACGTATCCGTTATGACCACATTTATTCTCTGTGTTCAAGCTTGTTCTCAATTATCAATTATAATTTGAATAACATTAATAATCCTCAGAATACTGTGCTTATTCAGCCAGGCGGGCGGATATTGTAATCATATACATAATCATCACACAAATGAGCCTATTATATAAATGCTGGTATAATGTCTCACCCTTCTTGTCAGCTACTGCTTCTTATCAGTTGGCCTTCGTGTCACCTTGATATCACTGCCAAGTCCTAATTCACGCATTTGTATTCATCCGTCGTTTCCGACAGAGATTAATAGTGCCTTAACAATCTAGCTCTACTCTCAAGTAGTTATTAGCCATCAGTGCCATGTCCTGAAGGTTTGTAGCCACTCTTGTTTCCTTGAATAGAATCATGCTGCCTTCCTTGCCGTCAGCCCAAGCTCTGTCTGTTGTTGCTAACTACCCCTGTGACGTTTTCTACATTCTCACGTCACTTAGTTATTTTTCCTATCTGTTGGTTCGAGATTCTTTCACAAATTCTTTCTGACGTCATTACTTCTAACTTGCTACTTGGCAGTATGCCCCTTCCCCTTTTGAAAATGGTGTAACTATTTTAACGTCTAGTCCGTTTATATAACCTGACATATAGCAGTTCAGAATTAATGAGTCATATTTCTTTCATATATTCTATGTATATATCTTATTTCCACTACTGTGTTAATATGATGGCATGGTCTCCTATTAATCACACACAAAATCTCATTAAAAAAATATTATTATATTACAGGCACGCACTCCAATCTACATCCCCGGTGTCATGAAAATCACTATCGTTAGCATTCAGATGATAGAAATTACAGAAAACAGTTTGTTCACAGCTGCAAGTTGTTTACTTCTAGTCGGTGAGATCAGAACAGTCAGGAGACCTTGAGAATTCTGCGATATCAAACGAATTGGCGGCTTGTTATTGAGACACGAATTGGGAGAATGCGGGGAACAGGCTACTTTGTTTTGAATGTTGATTCAGGGGGAAAGACTCTTGTATTGGTGGGTGAAAGGGGAAAGCGGATTATATGCTCCTTGAGAACACCTGTGTGGACATCAAAGAACGCCACGTGAACAATTCAAGGCTGTTTGACAAAAACATGATTTGTTTACAGCTAGTGTAACTCAGACAGTGGACTTAGGCAGACGTGCTTTGGCACTGCAGTTATGGATTTTAATAACATCTACCGTGTGCGGGATTAATTATATTTAATTTTATACGTGCCTGTCATGGCAAAATGTAGATGTGATTTAGGAGAACTGCGGTGCTGTACAAGGTATTACATATAATATAGTGTAATTAGGCCTAATTAATTTAGGCAGTAGCATGGTTGAAACTAGCTAGAGTGTGATGATTAGCTCTGTTAGTTGAGAATAGAGTAGTGAAGTGATGATTAGCTCTGTTAGTTGAGAATAGAGTAGTGAAGTGATGATAAGCTCTGCTAGTTGAGAATAGAGTAATGGGGGATAATTGGGAGACGGGGAAATTGTCCAATAGTGGGATCTTCCAGTGGGGTGCTCCCTGGGGGTTCCTGCACTCTGTTTGTTGGTTTTTTTCTTGTCTTGGCCTGATGCGACCCTATGTGATGAGCTCATCTGTCCCTGACAGAGTTTGGTTCACTGTATTTTTCTGAGCGAGGCCAGTGGCTTACGCTCATCTAATAGGGATCAGTGACGGGGTGGCTCTCACCAGGTGTGTTCTCTATTTTACAGGTTCCCTTCTGGTTGGGATGAAGAACACAGAAACATTGAAAATTCAGATCCCGGATATTTTTGGTGCAGGAAGATTGGTCAGCGACTTTCTCACTGGGCCTATGCTAGAAAAAGTTGATAAAACATTGCTCGGTGGAGCTGAATAGTATAAGTATCCCACAGGATAAATACTGAGAACATTAGTGAGAATATTTCACACTACCTGTGGACAGCAACATAGTAATGGGTTTGGTTTTCATACCATTCGTGAATAAACCAGTGGTGATGGATGTTCATTCCACTTATTACTAGAACAGTAGGGATTGATTTTCACACTACATGAAACCAAAACATTGGAGAGTGTTTGTTCCACTTAACAAGGAACATCAGAACATTAAGACTTTATCTGGGAAATTAAGAGATCTATTTGAGACTATGTACAATGACTGTTTTAAGAGTGAAAACTTTAGAACATTTCGTAAGAAGGAAGAATGTCATGTTCATGGGACAGTGTTCCGCTTTTCACTGTGCAGGAATTGTGTGGTCTCAGTTTCTATAAACTATTAGGAACGGTTTTTGTTTAGGAACAAAATAGTATCAGTCCTAGACTGTATATTGAGTGGGGATCAGGCCTCGTGGTTATCAAAGCTCCTGGAGGTGGTCAATGTCTGGCGGGAGAGACGCAGCGTTTGGTGAGGTCCATTGTGCTGATTCTTGTGATGTCGTGTAATCCTTGCCTTGATGAGTGGACTCTAATCCTGAGCTTTGTGGTCTGATTTCTACTAGAATATACAACACACATTTTCTTCGCATACACGTCTCACATACATTACACTTTTCTTTTAATGAATTAATTGGTATTAATTTTTAGAAGCAAGAGTTGTTGAGTATATTGCGTTGGGGAAGAATGAGAGGGGGCATGATCAGGCAGTGATACAGAGAGAGAGAGAGAGAGAGAGAGAGAGAGAGAGAGAGAGAGAGAGAGAGAGAGAGAGATAGAGAGAGAGAGAGAGAGAGGTGTCCATGAACCGAAGGAGTGTGGTGGACGGAAGCTAGTGGATTCTCCAGGATATTGATAAGCGGGTAAATATAATGTGGGTGTTGACTCCCCTCACTCCTGGGACGACACTTTAAACGAATTCACGACACCCGGTAGACGTCGTGTAGCACCAGCCTATGGGAGGGCTGCGCTAACTAATCTATAAAAATAGTATTAGCCCCTTATTTGTCAACAAAGGACAAGCATCCCCAACCAAAGCTATTAACCCGATTGAGGGGACGTGTGTGACTAACTTGTACCATTCCCTCTGTATTAGTTTTGGTATGACATGTAATTATGTGACTATTCTTTCACCTGCTATGTTGTATTTATCGGCTACCGTATGACTCTTAATCCTATGTTATATTTAATAGGTGAGGTCGTCTGCCTTTGTAGCTGTTGAATTGTAAGAATCTTTATGACATTTCTATTTCCGTCCTTGCTGTGACGGCTATTGGTTCTTATCTTGCTTATATTTACCTCTGCAGTTTTGCATATACTCAACTTATATACTTATACAGTACACAATGCAATGTACAATCTCTCTCAATATGTGACTCGAGAACAATAATTGGAGCCTAGTTTACGTCTTGACGCTGGTTGATTACGTTGGCCTTAACGCTGTTATTGGGTATCTCTGTAATTTGCCTTTCCAATAACACGTAATAGGTTAAATAGTAAAGTACCAGGAATACTCCACCAATAGGCCTAATCATAACCTGAAATAATTATAAATTAATTCATGAAATAGCAATTCAATAATTATAACAAATTATTTTAACCTGAAATAAATAGAAAATCATGTATGCAATTTCGAATCCTTTCACTCAGTCATGCTATTCAGCCTCTGTATATATACATTTATGTATAGTCTGTACTGTTCTACGTGGTTGTTGGTCTGAAATGAATCGCGTATGTATCACTTGATTGTGTTCAGCATGTAAATTAACTCTATTATATCAACAACAAATCTCTGTTGTCATGTTTTCACATTCCAACAAAATATCTAATATATATATATATATATATTATCACTCGTACCGTGATATATGAATGGTAGGTGTATGATATGTGAAAATTATATGTGACTATATGACTGATATGATCCTCTCATCGACGTCGTGATGAGTGAACCATGACGTACAATAAACGCATGAATGATATTTTAAATGTATGTTTAACATGACCCTCTTATGAATGAATGAGTGAATCATGACGTACAATTAACATCTATGACCAATGATGTGAAATATGGATGGATGTAAGTGATCATGGCTGCAAATATTATGTACATTTAATTAAAACAATAGCATTCGCCATTGTGGGTGCCCGCTAGTGTAGCTCACTATCGACGCCACGTCGGTCACGTTCAACTCGAAATGGAACAACAGTCTGACATCATCATACCAAGATCTTCGGAGTACTGTCGAATTGCCAAAGTTCGAATGATTTCCCCCTGCAATGTTAACACACCACATCCTTGAAATAGTATCGGATTCACAAGGTCTGAATGATTTTACCATCGTCTTATCTGCCATGTCCCAACACCACATCATCTTGGCAGCTTGTGACACAGAGCTGCCAAGATATGTGAATTTGTCCACAACACTTAGACTATGACCATTCACTTTGATATTCGGCACAGTGTGATTATTCCCTGGAGCTGGCTGGTACATAACTAGTCTTCTCCAAATTGACATTGAGCCCAAAGTTGGCACAGGCATGTGAGAAAGCTGAAACATTATGTTGCATGTTCGCCTCTGAGTTGGCGTATAGAGCGCAATCATCAGCAAACAGGAGCTCTCTGACGGTGTCACTGTTAATTTTGGTTTTAGCTTTCAGCCTTCTGAGATTTAATAACTTTCCATCCATGCGGTAGTTGATGTCTATTCCAATAGTGTTGTTCTCGAAGGCATTCGTCAACATAGCTGAAAACATGAGGCTGAACAGTGTTGGTGCCAGGACACATCCGTGTTTCACTCCATTGGTGACAGGAAAGGGCTCAGACAGTTTGCCATTTTCCTGTACTCTTGTCTGCATGCCATTATAAAATAGCCGCACTATTTGGACAAACTTTCGTGGACAGCCATATTGTGCCATAATCTTCCACAGTCCTTCTCTGCTGACTGTATCACAAGCCTTGGTAAGGTCAATGAAAATGGAGAAAATTTCGCAGTTCTGTTTCTGACATTTCTCTTGCAGCTGCCTTGCAGCGAAAATCATGTCACCAGTTCCACGTTCCTTTATGAAGCCACATTGACTCTCGGGAAGAAGACCTTGATCGAGATGGGCCGTGACTGAGAAGAATTCTGGCAAGTATCTCCCCTGCAATTGAAAGCAAGGAGATGCCTCGGTGGTTGTCACAGGATTGGCGGTTTCCTTTTCGTTTGTAAAGGTGGACTATTGACGCGTCCTTGAAATATTGTGGCATGGTCTCGATCACCCATATGTTTGTAAAGACTTGGTGAAGCTGCTCTGTTAGGACCGGCATACCTGCCTTGTATATTTCTGCCGCGCTCTTTGGAGTCAATGTCAACTCTTCCTCACTTTAATCCAATTCATCGCGCAAGTCATTCTTCATCCAACGTCATATATCACCTTCAAGCCCTATAGCGATGGGCGAGCGGCGAAGCGGCAGGCGTGGGTACGTTGGCAGCGGTAGTCGCAGACCTGCACACAGGCGGCTCAGGCCATATGGTCATCTTCTACTGACCGTAGAAGCAGTGGGATTCGGCAGCCCCCTGAGCGACTGAGCAGCCCTCTATAGGAATACACTGCTCACCTCCATAACATGACGAAGGAGCTGTAAAAGGAGCCCTAAACATTGTCTGCTCCATCACTACCTAACCAGCTAGCCGCGGTTAGTGGGTACCCTAAACTGCGGTCGACAAACAGACAAAGAAAAAACAGGTAAAGCTAAAAGAGAAAACCATATTCCCTTAACAAGTGGAATTTGGAATACACGCACCTTTCTTGACAGAGATGGCGCGTTGGGTCCAGAGAGACGAACATCACTGATTGGGAGAGAGCTGGGCAGGTACAACATCGACAATGCAGCCTTGAGCGAGACACGAATTGCAGAAGAAGGCCAAATCTGTGAAATAGGTGCCGGCTACACATTTTTCAGGAGTGGAAGGAAAAGCGAGGAAAGACGCCAATCCGGTGTGGGATTTGCCATTAAGTCGGCCCTGGTCGGAAAACTAGCTGTATTTCCAAAAGTTATAAACGACAGTCTCATGACCATTAAATTTCCCCTGCTGAATGGAAGGAAGCATGCAACCTTGTGAGTGTCTACGCACCAACTATGACCAATGAAGATGATGTCAAGTTCTATGAGGACCTGCACAATGTATTAACATCTGTTCCCAAAGGAGACAAACTTATACTCCTTGGGGATTTCAATGCCAGAGTAGGCACGGACTCTTGGAGTGGCATTATTGGAAAGCACGGTGTCGGAAATTGTAACAGCGGACTTCTCCTCCTTCAGACATGTGCCGAACACGATCTCCTGATTACCAACACAATTTTCCGTCTCCTTATGAGAAACAGGACATCGTGGATGCACCCTCGATCGAAACACTGGCACCTCATTGACTATGTCATCGTCAGGATGAGTGACAGACAAGAAGTTCGGGTGGCAAAAAATCCATGTATGGTGCCGAATGTTGGACAGACCATCGTCTCATTATCTCGAAAATAAACATACATATCAAACCACCACGGCGTCCTCAAGGGGTGAAAATGCAAAAAAAAAAAACAAAAAAAAAAAAAAAAAAAACAAAACAAAAAAACAAACAAACAAACAAACAAACTAAATGTCACCCACCTTAACAGCAAGAAAATGCAGCTGTCGTTTGAAAATATGCTGGAAGGCCGCCTCAAGCCCAATACTGCAGCTAAAAAGGATACAGAAACAGAGTGGAGAGCCCTAAAGGACATAATTTACAACACTGCTATGGAAATCCTGGGTCCAACCCCCCCGAAAGCATAATGACTGGTTTGATGAAAATTCCGAAGACATCAACCAATTGGTGGCTGAGAAACATCTTCTCCTCGAGGCACATTTGAATGCCCCGAAGTCAACATAATAAAAAGATGCCTTCAAGAACATTCAGAGAGTAGTGCAGCAGAAACTTCTGCGCATGCGGGACTCCTGGCTGAGCAGCAAAGCTGATGAAATTTAAGGCTTTGCTGATAGACATGATATGAAAAACCTCTACGACTCACTGAAAGCGGTCTATGGTCTTACATCACAAGGCACAGTTCCCCTCCTCAGTGCAGATGGGGGAACATTGGTCACCGATAAGAAAAAATCCTTCAGCGCTGTGCAGAACATTTCAGCAACATCTTAAATGTAACTTCCTTCTTCGATGATGAAACCATTAACTGCCTTCCTCAAGTTCCCATCAATGATACACTTGATGACTTGCGAACCATAGTGGAAGTAAACAAAGCCATCCAGCAACTCTCCAGCGGCAAGGCACCTGGTCCGGACTCCATCCCGGCTGTATTACATGTATGCACGAAGACAATAACAGGAAATGTGATATCTGAGTCGATTTCTACAGTCTACTGAGAAGATCCACCAGGTTATTATCTTTACCCAGTATATGACATATATAGAAATCATAGTCTTGCAAAAGACGAGACCATCTGTGTATTCTGGAGTGTTTAGGATGGTCATATTTAAAGACTTGTAAAAGCGTATTATCCGACAGAACAAGACATTTTCTACAAAGCAGATATTTAGAAAACGTATTGACGCTTTCTATTAGCGCTAAATCTTCAAGTTCAGTGACAGCATATTTCTTTTGAGCCTCTGATAGTTTCCTACTAAAGTACAAACAGGATGTAATTTACCATCATGAATTTGCAAAAGAATCATTGAGATAGCGTGAAAACTCGCTTCCGTCTGCACTATGAAGTCTATAGAAATATCCGGTAGTTTGAGGATTGGACAACTACTGAAACGATTCTTAATCTGTTGTAGAAGTTTATCATGTACATCTGTCCATCTAATCTTAGCAGGTCCTGAAAAAGTTGCTGTCATATCTGCAATGAGTAATAATTTATGAGTCCTAAACACTTCTAACTTCCTTAATGTGTGTCAACATCTGTAGTGTGTTGTTAGCGAAATATAAGCTGATATTTGTTTAATTATCATAACACACTCCGAACTTTCCTCTAGGTGTTGGTGTAATATTATGGAATTTTTAGAACAGAAATGAGGTTTGTTGTCCGAGTCGCTTCTTATTAAAGGAACAGGATAATGAATATTGTACCAAATTGGAATTTTGTTAAACAATTGTCTGTCTGTCTGTCTGTCTGTCTGTCTGTCTGTCTGTCTGTCTGTCTGTCTGTCTGTCTGTCTGTCTGTCTGTCTGTCTGTCTGTCTGTCTTCCTTCCTTCCTTCCTTCCTTCCTTCCTTCCTTCCTTCCTTCCTTCCTTCCTGTCTGTCTGTCTGTCTGTCTGTATTCTTTCTTTCTGTCTTTCTTTCTTTCTTTCTTTCTTTCTTTCTTTCTTTCTTTCTTTCTTTCTGGAATTATGGTGTCTCTTTTCTGAATGTATGATTTTATCTTTATATTTTAACTTTGTTGACTTGAAAATGCTATAGTTTTCACTCTTGTGTATACTGTGTACGACATATGTTGTAGTGAAGTATGTCTAGTATATCTGAAGCAGAGACAAGTTAAGTAAACAAGGTAAGCAAAGACAAGTGTAGTTTGATTTCTGTAATGTTCTTTCCATTTACTTAACCAGTTTGTAGAATATTTATTGGTTTGTGTGCCGCTGTTTGTGACATATTTCTTGACTTGCGAGTTAGTAACATATTCCTTGGTTTGTGAGTAAATGTTTGTAGTATGTTTCTTGACTTGTGCGTAAATGCTTGTAACAGCGCAATCATCAAAGGTGAGGGGTGGTTGAATGAGCATCATCAAATGAAAAATTAATGTGGTTGTGATGTTCCACTGTCATTTTTCTGTGGACTGTATATGTTGTTTGTTAACAGTAGGTGTAATTTTTGTTCTATTATCGTGTGGTTTCTGTTGGTTCGCTTGACTAGAAAAATGAGATTGTCTGATTGTTTGATTTTGATGTCAACCACACTTGTTGTAGAATCAGGAATTGACTTGTTTAGTTGAGAAGTATAAACTTTCCCATGATTGGATTTGTTTACTTCATGAACATTATGGTGTAGACATTTTTGTACTGTCCTGTCGTACCTCTTTTGTGTTATACCATCTTTTGTACAGGTCAATATGCACTGTCTGTTGTAGGTTGAGGTAATGTGTGTTAGTTGCTTATTTTCTTCTTCTTGTGTCTCTTGAACTTGGGTTCTCGTGAGTGGACTGGCAAGTCTGTGTGCGATCGTTTCTTCATGGGGACATTCTGTCAAGTTTGGAATGTTCCCAATTATTAACCCAGCACATGGGTTTGGTAATAATGCCGCACATAGTCTTCCCTCATAGTATTCCCTCATAGTAAGTAGCATCTTATCATGACCCATGCGGTCTTATATCTTTCTATGGTACCTCCGAACGTTCTGCAGGTAACACTTCTGCCAGTGTAGTCTCTCCCATTTACCAGTTTGTGGTAAACCCCAGCCACGGATGCGCCCGTGTCTCTAATACAAGTTGTTGGCGATCCGTTGACTCATGCTTGATGGATCTTAAAAGTGCCTGTCTGGGTGTAAACTGCATTAGCTTCATGTACATTGTAGCCGCAATTCAGGCTACCGTCTTGATGGAATTCTTTACATACCTTACATGGTCTGTCATTGGGAAATATCTTTAGTATGGCTGCAGGAGTGTCTTCTACATCATCTGAGTCGCTACTAGTGAATATGTATGCTGTACTTGCTTCTTTCCATGTCTTCCCCATCTTTTCAAAATTTTGAGGTGTGTTCGTACGCCCTGCAAGCGAAGCATTTAACACTATTTTAGTAAGAATCATACTTACAGATCTTCTTAGAAGTGAGGTTTGTAAGGTACGAATCGTACGACGGGTTCTTGTCGCACATCTCAAGAGAACCGTGTTGTAGTTTACAATGTGCGCACTGCATGAAATAACCCTTTATCGGCCTGTATGATTCTCTATGTGTGTTTTAATATGGCCCTCTGCCTCTATGCTGTTGACTATCTTGTTAGAATCTGTTCGCTCTACATTGATATCGTTGAATAGGTACTCTTGCACTCGCTCCTATAAGAAACTCCGGTTGAGCTCCATCAGCAAATAGTCCCTATGTGCGTTGTAGAATGCTTTCCCTTTGACTCCATCTCTGGGACTGATTTACACTTGTACTCCACCAGAAATGTAGACATCGATTCTGGTACTGATGGCAGTAACTTATCTCTCAGCATGAGATCACGTAGCGTCTTAAAATCTGAATTCACATCCACTGATCTCAGCGATTTATCAAAGATAGAAGATGTTTCTAAGACGTAGTCCAGAAACGTCTGGATTGCTTTAGGTACTAGCGTCTTAAATTTCGTTTTCAAACCAGCTTCATCTAACGAAAAGTGAGCCAAGACCCTATCTCGAATACACGTATAGTTGGTCCGTAAATTCTCAGGGATCAACTCCACAACTTTCAAAGGTTCCAATGCGAGATGACGGTGAAATAGTATGGGCCAGTCTTCTATTGGAATCTTGTAGAACTTCACTAATACCTCGAAATTAGTTATCCATGCTGAAATGAATTCGACTTGTGTAAAGTTTCTGATCAGACCCTGGTATCGTTTAATAGGATCTCCTGACTTTGCCTGCAATTTTGCCTGCGCAATCTCGGCTTCCTTGTCCTTCTCCATAGTGTTGACCTTTAAGTTCCCTTCAATCTCCTTGTCCTTCATTATCAACTCGGCCGCTAGTTTTTCCGTCTCAAATGCAAGCCTCTTCCTTTCCGCCGCCAGTTTTTCCTTTTCCATTGCAAGTTCTCTTTCTTTGATTTCCTTCTCTGCTGCTAACATTTCTTTTTCCAAAGTTATCTGTAGTTCTCCAGCTTCTTTCTCAGCTGCCTTGTCCTCTGCTCCATCTTCTCTCTGTTGTGCTTGGAACTCTTTATATTCCTTTTTAGCCCACGCTCTGAGTTCCTGGCAGGTCAATCCGGACTTCTCACCCATGTCCAAAACAGCTTGCAATGTCGATATGTTGTCCCAATATCCTGTAAATTAAACAGCTGAAATACAATATGTCTGTGTGCGATGCGAAATCGTTTGGAAGACAGAAAGTAAATGCGTCACTAGTACAAAAGGTTGAACTGAAATGCCAACACGATCAATAATGCTATAAACCGAGAAGTTATGAATAACGTAAAGAGCTTGACGCGGAAATAAATATTGCCTTAACCCGTTACAATTGATATAATCCCGACAAACTGGTTATATATATATATATATATATATATATATATATATATATATATATATATATATATATATATATATATATATATAAAGGAATATCACGTCACAAGACACATAAACTGATACAAGAGAGGTAGAGGAAATGTAACACGGACGAACATATCTATTTACATGTAAAGTAAACACTGAGACCTTATAGTCACAACAGATAAAGACTACTACAAAATAACACGGGTACTCAACAACCGCGAGGTCGGGACAAAAAATATTTGTAACGAACTGACCGATGTCAGTACGGAACGTATCCGTGTACCTGACAAACACAATTATCGGGTATAAGAATAGCCTAACCAACCGCCCGCACGACTAAAACGCTAACGAATCGGCTATGGAGAAAAATATCAAACTTTACGAACTAAACACCCAAACAGAACGCCAAAACAACAACAAACAATTCAACTGGCCTGATGTTTGGATATGGTGTTAACTGGTAATGACGCACTCTCCAGGCTTGAACAGGTGCTGGTGACGTTGGGAAATATTAAAGTACTAGCATTGTCGTTTATTTCCATATGCTGGTATATCCACTTAACGTCTTATCTATCCGATGAATAGCGATCAGTGACATATGACAGATTTAAATAGATGTTCCGAATGTAATGTCAACTAATCTGCCTGTTCGGGTCCGTGTAGATTTTCCTTGCTCCTACACGAGTATGTCCTTCAGCGACGTCTTCATCCTGTATGTATGTCTGCTAACAGCAATGTGAGCGAAGTGAACAACTGTTATGTATTATATATGAGGTGGTTATCCTTTGGAATGTTAGCTGATGACAGCTGGTTATCCTCTCTATTGCTTAAACATAGCAAATGTCTAACACACAGAATATAACATGTTCCTTGCCTGGGCTGACATGGTGTAATAACTTACTATAGGCGTATTACTTGCGACGGCTTCACATCAAAATTCAGGGTCGAGTGCTTCCGTTTCCAAGAGCCCTCCAACTCTGCAAAACGGTGAATGAAGATGTAAACAATCAACATCGGCAAAACAACTTATTGTCCAAAGGAAAAACCATTTGAACAGATTCTGAAAGCAATCCGCTAACATGATTAGTTAGTTAATTAGTTAGTTAGTTAGTCACGGTTCCAACTTCACAGCAACGGGTCGTCCCCATGATTGACAAGCCGAAGCCGGTAGACGTATCCGTTATGACCACATTTATTCTCTGTGTTCAAGCTTGTTCTCAATTATCAGTTATAATTTGAATAACATTAATAATCCTCAGAATAATGTGTCTGTTCAGCCATGCGGGCCGGTATTATAATCATATACATAATCATCACACAAATGAGCCTATTATATAAATGCTGGTATAATGTCTCACCGCTTCTTGTCAGCTACTGCTGCTTATCAGTTGGCCTTCGTGTCACCTTGCCATCACTGCCAAGTCCTAATTCACGCATTTGTATCTATCCGTCGTTTCCGACTGAGATGAATAGTGCCTTAACAATCTAGCTCTACTCTCAAGTAGTTATTAGCCATCAGTGCCATGTCCTGAAGGTTTGTAGCCAATCTTGTTTCCTTGAATAGAATCATGCTGCCTTCCTTGCCGTCAGCGAAAGTTGTTTGCCGTCAGCGAAAGTCTTTTGTTGCTAACTACCCCTGTGATGTTTTCTACCTTCTCACGTCACTTAGTTATTTTTCCTATCTGTTGGTTCGTGGTTCTCTCACAAATTCTTTCTGACGTCATTACTTTTGAATTGCTACTTGGCAATAACTATGTACCCAAGTCTGAGAAAAGTTCAATATGTTATTCGAAAGGAAAAGAAGAACTGTATTAAGAACTTAATAATAGATAAAACTAACACTAAAGATATATGGAAAGCAATAACACCATTACAAACAAACACAAATCATCAGAATCATTACCATCAAATCAGGTTACATGTGATCAATTCAGTAGATTCTTTCAGTCCTACATAAACCATCTGAAGGCTGCAATACCAGATATGCCTCATGACATATTTTTTATTATAATCATTCTGTGAGAACAAATGCTATGGAGACATTCCCACCAACATACCGCTAATCACGACCACTGAAGTATTTACACATCTCAGTAACCTAAGAAACAATAATTCATTAGGACTAGATGGAATCAGTAATAGGATCCTTCACCATGCTGCACAGGTGATCTGCAAGTCAATAACTTTTATATATAATCAATGTCTCACCAAAGGTCACTTCTCATCAGCCTGTAAAATCGCTAAAGTGTATCCTCATTTAAAAGCTTGTTCTCTAGACCAGGGGTCACCAAACCCTTTTCACGGCGGGCCGGATAACTGACAAAATGACGAGCGCGGGCCGCATTCTTGGCCCGCTGGTTCGTAATCCCGTATACCCGCTTTCGAAACACAGCTGCGCGCGATTTGGTAGCAGACCGCGCTGTGCTGGTTTTTTACGCTATGGTATGGGTTCCGGTCGTTCAGATAGCAATGACAAACTACTGATCGTAAACTTGCCAAGACATCAATAACAGAAAAATGTGCTGGTGTTGACGGCAAACGCACTGTAAAGGATATGCCACTAATTTTACAATACATGCAAACCAAAACAAAAGTTTTGGGAAAAAAGACGAAAAACTAAATTAATCATGGATGTGTGGCGTGCAATGCACACAAAAATAAAAACACGCAAAGATAACCAATATATTTATTTACTAAAAAAAAGTTACCAAAGAAGGCGACGCTAGCATAATGATAGTTACATCAGACCTAGTGTGTACATATCCGAATCTCACAAACTAAGCAGCAAACAAAGGTTAGTGAGATTTGTGAAAATGATACTTGGATTTCAAGATATCATCAATGTTTGGTTTGTAATTGCTGCAACCAATCAAGAGAATTGATTTCAAATGTTCATCAGTCAATCTCGTTCGATGTGTTGACTTTACACACTTCATTTTATAAAATGTTTGCTCACAGACATAATTGTTTCAAACACTGATGCCATACCAGCGGCAAATTTCTTCAGTTTCAGAAACGCAGCATCAGATAAGCAGCGGTAAAATTCAACAAGATTTCTTCTCTGTGCTACTCTTTCAACAAGTCATTTGCTCGCAAATCAACGAGCTCCAACTATAGTTCAACTGGCACATCGTCGAGGTTACAATCAAATAGGTTCAGGAACAAAATAATGTCACACTCAATTCGGTCAAGATCTGAAAATCTCTCCAAAAAATGCTTCTTCAAGACACGAATAATTGTTTTTCTTCGGAAAATCGATGTTGACATCTTTGACAATTGTAGCTCAAAACTCTTTGAAACAATTAAAATGAAAAAAAACAAAAAAAAAAACAAAAACGTTTTCACTTTCCAATTGTGCTTTAAACAATGACAGCTTTCTCTGAAATACTTTGATGATTCTGTAGAGATCACAGACGAGGTTATCATATCTCTGAAGTTTCAAATTCAGTTCATTCATGTGGGATGTGATGTCGACGAAAAATGACAACTTTGACAGCCAAGTAGGATCTGACAGCTGTGGATCTGCTCTATCTTTTTCAGTGAGGAAATCATATATTTCGTTTCGGAGCTTGTAAAAACGAAACAGGACTTAACCGCAGCTGATCCTCCTCACTGGTATGTGATAAGGCAATTCACATAATTCAGAATCAATTAATTCAAGAAAAGCCTGGAACTGACGGTCATTGAATGCATGTCCCCGAATGAAGTTTACAGCAGAAAGGACTCGTTTCTGTACAAAGAAGTATCTAAGATTTTCCCACAGAGTGCTTGCTGATGTAAGATGCAGTGTATGAAGACAGCGCCCGGAATTTGCAAATCTTCCAAATGAGTCCTGATCTGCCATGTTATTTTTCCCTCCATCAACTGTAACACCTCGAAGCTAATTCCACTGAAGGTTATAGTCTTGCAAAACGTGTTGCACTTCCTTGAAAATGTCTTTTCCAGTTGTTGTCCCATGCATGCTGAAAACGACTGCCAACTCTTCCGTTATCTGAAAGTCAAAATTGACACCACGAATGAACACGAGAAGTTGTTAAGAAATTTCTTTGTGTTTCTAAACCACGTTTCATGGGCTAATTTTTCTCAAAGTGTAACTTTCCAGAAAACTGAATAAGTTGACAGATGTTTTGTTTCGTAGTAACGCCAAAGATTGTGCTCTATCAAAACGGCAACACTTTCGCTGCATATTACGCAACTGGTTTTCTGGTCCTTTGTTTCCACACAGAAGTACTTTACTCCCCATTCTTCATTGAAAACGCGACACCCAGCGTCCACTTTTCCTTTCTTAGTAGCCATAGTGAAGGATGAAGTACACAGGATCTGGAAATGAACAAGACATTGAATTAGAAACATAATTAAAATTCTATTGAAACACACACACACACACACACACACACACACACACACACACACACACACACACACACACACACAAATACAGAGGACTATGGGTTACTGGTGATACTACGGCTTACCAAAGGTAGATATACAGTTTATAGGAACCTTTGGTAATAGGGTATATATCATAATAAGGTTTGCAAAATATATAAATAGAGCCTAATATATATATATATATATATATATATATATATATATATATATATATATATATATATATATATATATATATATATATATATAAATAGGCCTAAGTAAACAGCCTAGAGCAGAGTTTTTCAACCATGGTTCCGCTAGTGGCAGCCAGGGGTTCCGCCGAAACAGACCGAAATCGCCTATATGCAACATCTCTGCCCTTCTTGTTTATTACATAAAGTGGGACAGACACTTGGATCATCGCACATAGTTCCTTGAGCAACGTAAACATTTGCGTAAGGATCTGCTCCAGCAGAAAGGTTGAAAAACACTGGCCTAGAGACTAGCTGCATTAACACCTTGACCGGTAAATTTAAGACATATCAGCCATCCCTCAACCCATACACATCCGCACACACCCATTCACACACCAACCCACATCCCCCACTCACAATCCCTCTACACATACATCCCCGACACACACACATCCCCCGACACACACATACAGATCCCCCACATACATACCCACACACACATCCTCACATCTATGCCCTTACATGCTGCCTCACATAATCACTGAAACTAGTATGAACAAACTCCTACACTTTACACACACATAGACTGACGATTGGGAGTCTCCGTGGCGAAGTGGTCAAGCCGTTTGACTTAGGCTCCGAAGGTTGTGAGTTCAATTCCGGGCCGCCTCCTTCGGTTCACGAGTGAAATTTTTCGGAGAGTCCTGTGGGTCGTCGCTAAAGCTACGGAGTTCGTGCCTTGTGCGACGCTTTCCGCGCTGCGGAAAGAGACCGAGCCATATGGGATTCTCACAAAAGTGTAAAAAATGGAGAACAAATTATGCACATACATTGTGTAACGTAAAACACACTGATGCGATTCAATAAGTGTATTCCTAAAATTAACGTAAACATGATGGAATAAGCAGTGAAATTTTTATGTCCTACTTGTTAGAAAATCAAGTGGCAGTAAACATGATAATATGAATGGTGAGTATATAGAAAAAATAAACATCGACTAGTACGTCACACGACATACATGCGCTCAACTCTCTCTATCTCTCTTTTTCTGTTTCTTTCACACACACTAACTCTCTCGTTGTCTCATCTCCCCACCCACACACATCATCCTCCCACCAACAATCACCCACCCTTCCACATATCCTCCACCACCCACCCACACACTCCCAAAAACTCAGCCAAACACACACCTCCCACACACATACACCCCACCATCCACATATAGCCACACACACATCCCCCACCCACACACATCTTCCCACACCCCACATCAATTTCCTATGCCACCTACACACCCCACACATCCACCCACATATCCACACACACATTCCCACCCAACCACACCCACAAATCCCACTACCAACCAACCAACACCCACACACACCCACCCACTCAAAAAACATACCCTCTGTCACGGAAAAACTGCAGTTTAGTGATTCCTTGATAACTTACATATCAAAATACAATGAAGGAGAAGGGTTAACAATCGAGTCGTTCAATCTGAGAGAAGGATAAATGGAAGGTGAGTGACCGAATATAAAAATAGGATACCGTGTAAGGAGTCATTGACCAGCTCTGTCAACGGGAAAACGAACGGACAGAACGCCGGGGGAAACTTCGACACCGGACAAGCACCGAGAGACGGTGATCAAAGAATAGATCTCTTTGAAGTGCGACGAGCGATGAACGAGGGAACTCAGGGGAACAGCGTAACAACGGATGAAACGAGCAAATAGTCACTACGTGATTTTAACGCCTTTTGATGGGCACGATACGTCAAGAGACTAATGTTGAGGTATGAATATCACACACTAACGGAGGATGGGCCACTCGTTATAAATAGTAGACATTGGGTTCTCTTGATTAGTGTGTGTTCCAAACTGGGCTGAATGATCTATGCATCCTGAGTGGGGAAAGAAATACACGTCCCTAATGGTTGAAAGAATATGGGATATTAGTGTGTTATTCGCTAGTGTATTTCGATTCCGGGATGTTAAGTGAATATATAAGGTAGTATAACTTTAGAGTAATAGTTAGCATAGGAAAATAGATGTGCGAGCATAGCGTTTACCATTGTTTTCTATTAGTGAATAGTTAGACTTTGGTGAAGTCATATGTCTTATGTTAGTGTTTACTTCGGAAGCCTTGTCATTGCGGCTGGAGAAGGACACTTGCATAAGTAGTATTAAGTGGCAGACGCTTATCACTTGATATGTTATACTTCTCACAGGTTCAAATTCCCATCCGGATATATCAGAGAAGATAGACACATACTTCTTGTGTGCAGGAAAAGCTTTGTTGATAAACTCAAGGCATTTCATTTGTGGGGAGAGAAAATACCCCAATAAACCAAGGAATAAATTAGACAAGGTCAAATACGAAATACACTATACTTTTAAAGGAACTTTGAAAAAGAAGATCCAGATAACCAAAGTAATAATGGAAAAAGAAAGATAAGTTTGCAGAAAGCAAAGCAAAATAAAACTACATACGTCTTGTATGCATAGTGAAGAAACAATAGACAAGTCAAAACAGTGCTAGTACTTAAAGACAATATGTAGAACTGTGGTGATGTGGTTTTTCCGGTGTTGGATAAGTACTTTCATGAAACAGACTCGGGCGAAGTCATAAACTTACTGGAATATTACTAATTTACGGTGATCCAGTGGTGAACAGTTTTGTTTCATTCAATAACGGATTTACCTTCAGACTCAAGCATACGGATCATCCAGGGTGAGACCTGTCCTGTTTGATGTGCTGTCCTGTGGTTTTGCAGAATGATTGGGCGAGATGTGATACCGCTGCTAGACATTACGAGTTCAGTCTTGCACCAACAATAGAATACACTATCAACTACACTTACACAGTCCATACATACACCAGACATAGTTTTTATTAATAAATATTCTATTAATCGTTGAAAGGAACTGCTGTCGGAGTATGTGTTGAGGGAATAATAGAGAGAGAGAAAGGAATAGATATATGGAAGGGAAGACAGAAGGGAGGAGTGTAGACAGAAGTCATTCAATAACTCCAACAGATAATAATCTTGAAGATGTGCTTGTTGATTCCACTTTCCTCCCGGGAAAATAAGTCACACCCCCCCCCCCCCCACCCGCAAGTCTCTATCCAAAACACAAATCACCCACACACACGTCCCTCGTCCACACACACATCCTCACCTACTCGCCCATCCCCCACACATCCCCCACACATCCCCACACATCTCTCCATCCACACACACACACATCCCCAAATGGAAAAATGTGGAAAGAAAGCAAAATGTTATACATTGTGAAACGAAAAAAGGTTATGCAATTCAATAAAGAATATAATTCCTGGAACTGACATAAACATGATGAAATACGCAGTGCTCTCTCTCTCTCTCTCTCTCTCTCTCTCTCTCTCTCTCTCTCTCTCTCTCTCTCTCTCTCTCTCGCTCTCAGTAAGTATTGAAAGAGTTTTCGGTTGAATGTGTAGGAACTTATTGGAGTTTTCAGATCTGGTGGAAGGTCATTCCATAAATGGGCACCAAAATACGCAAAGCAAGTTTTGCATAAGTCCAATCTAAGTTGTGTGACATATAATAAATTTAAGCGCTTGCTGTTCATTGCTAGAAGAACTAGAACCAGACATACTAAAAGAAGAAATGATAGAAGCCATCAGATTAGCCCCATTGAACAAATCACCGGGACAGGAAGAAACACCAAATGAACTAATGAAAGCAGCAAGAGAAGCAAGAACAGCTTGGCTACATAGACTATTCGACTATGTTTGGGTAAAACAACAGACACCACGAGACTGGGAAACGCCATAATTATCCCAATTTGGAAAAACATTGGCAGCAAATGAGATTGCACACAATACAAAGGCATTTCACTGTTGAGTCATACTGGGAAAGTATTTTGCAAAATTCTTGAAAAAAGATTACGAACTACTTTAGAACCCCAGCTAAGCGAAACACAACTTCAATTTAGGAAAAACAAAGGCTGCTCAGATGCCATTTTTGCTCTTAGACAACTTATAGAAAAATCAATCGAATTCAAAGAAGCACTATACTTAGCCATTTTCGATCAAGAAAAGGCATTCG
Organism: Cepaea nemoralis; assembly: GCA_014155875.1. Classification (NCBI taxonomy): domain Eukaryota; kingdom Metazoa; phylum Mollusca; class Gastropoda; order Stylommatophora; family Helicidae; genus Cepaea; species Cepaea nemoralis. The sequence continues at coordinate 286,093 of JACEFZ010005361.1, forward strand.
ATAGAATGTTTAGTCTAAACGAAATGTGTAGGGAGCACAACATGAAGATTAGCACAAGCAAAACAGAGGTAATGACTATAACTAAAGAAGAACAAACAACAACAATTCACCTAAACGAACATCCCTTGAAACAAGTAAAGAATCAAATCAAATCAAATCAAATCAAATCAACTTTATTAGGGTCACAAATTGGGCGCGCAGGCCCGTCTTACATTCGGCCCTTCCAATCACTCATCTTTCGTTCATCAAGAGCATTATACATTTACATAGGAAGAAATATAAACATTGTGAAATGAATGTTGTAAACATTAACAAGGCTAATTACCATGTTATGAAGCCCATCTCCCACCTATCCATACATCACCCCACCGTCACAACACCCCCACCTACCCACACATACGCGCACCAAGGGACACATACACATCCCCACCTACCGACACACACACACACACCAAGGGACACATACATACCCCACCAACCGACCCATCCCCCTCCCGCACATCCCCCACCCACACACACTGCCCTCACCTGACCCCCCAACCAAAACACACTCGCCACCCACAAACATTCCCCTTCCAACCCACACATCCCACGCCCATCCACATACACATCCTACCCCACACATCCTCTCCCCACCCACACCTCAAACCACCCATCCCCCAGCCACATCTCCATCGACAACATATTCCCCACCCACACACACAATCCCCCGCCAACCCACACATCGCACATCCACTCACACATCCCCAAACCATACACACACATCCCCACCAACTGACATGTTCCTACCCCCCCCCCCCCCACATACATATATCTCCCTAACCACCCATACATCCCAAATCCACTCACACACACCCCACCACCCACACATACAACTTCCACCCGCCTACGCCTTAACCTAATCCCCCACCACATAATCCCCCACCCGCACATCACATACACCCACTACCACGCACTATTCTCAACCCACGCACCACACACACACATATCCCTCACCAACACATCCCCACTTACACACCACACACATATCCCCCACCCAGATACCACACAATATTCCCACCCACACCCACACAGATACCCTTACCCATCCACCCCACATACCCCCACTCACACACCACAAAAATCCCCCACCCACACAATATCACCAACCAACACACCACACACCTCTCCCCACCCACACACACATTCCCTACCCGTCCACCAACACACACTCACTCACGCATACATCCTCCACTACGCACCCACACACCCCCACCCACCCACTCCCAACCAAACATTTCTCGATCACAATACCCCTACCCCCACACACATCCTCCACCCACTCACACATCCCACCCCGACACATACAACTCCCGCACCCACCTACACGTCCCTAAGCCACTCACACACCCCACCCACACACACACACATCTCCCACCCACACTCCCCCACATACTTCCCCAACCACCACAATTCTCATGCTCACCCACACATATACCCCACCGATTCGCACATTCCCCGCACCCATCACACACATCCCCCACACCACACACTATCCTCCACCCATACCACCACAAACATACCCTCCACCCACACATCATTCCCACATCCCCTACCAAAAACACCGCACACATATCTCAAACCCACACACCATACACTTCTCCCCACCCGCCCTTCCATCCCAAATCCACCCAACACAATCCCCTACCCACACAACCCCGCCTCCCACACATACTTCCTCAAACCATCCACACATCTCCACCCACATAAACACACATCCCCTGCATCCGTCCCATACACATATCCTCCACCCATACACACATCCCCCACACCCATTCCAACACCCCTACTTTCACCCCCACACATCCATCCACACATCCCACCAACACCAACAAATACCACTACCCACCAAAACCCACACACCCCAACCCATCCAAATGCATACCCCCATCCACACACCCCCACCCACACATATCCCCACACCCACACACATCTTCCACATACACTCACACTTCCTCACATCTAGACACATACAAAATGTCTCACGTTAGTATTGAAACTAGTATGAACACACTCCCACACTTTACTCACACACATACACTGACACTTGTCATGAGCAGTCTCATAAAAATGTTAAACATGGAGAAAAATGTGTACATAAAATGTATGTGACGTAAAAATAGTGATGCTCTCTCTCTCTCTCTCTCTCTCTCTCTCTCTCTCTCTCTCTCTCTCTCTCTCTCTCACACACACACACACACACATTCACTCTCACGCTCACACATTCACTCTTCCGCTCATTCATTCACTCTCACGCATAGAGAATACACAAACATATGGAGCCGCGTGTTACATAACATGCGTGTTACATGACATGCATCTGCTCAGCTCTCTCTCTCTCTCTCTCTGTATTCTTTCATATACACACACTCACACACATGCGCGCGCTCACACACACACACACTAACACATCAACTCTCCCACTGTCTCACTCTCTAACACACAATCCTTCACACACACACACACACTCACTCTCTCAATCACACTCTCTCACACATACACATGAACACATGCACATGAACGCATGCACGCACACATACACTCCCTCACTCACTCTCACACATACACGTACGAATGCATGCACTGACACATTCCCCCACCATTTCTCGCTCAATCACTCTCTCCACACACACGCATGCACGTGCGCACACACGCATTCACTCTCTCCCACTCACTGACACCCACTTTCTCTCTCTCTCTCTCTCTCTCTCTCTCTCTCTCTCGCTCTCTCGTTGGTGAGAGTTTCATGTACCTAGGAAGTATAATATCATCAAATGGCAGATCAGAAGACGAGATCGAAAATAGGTGCAATAAGGCAAACTAACTCATTGGACAAGTGGCACCATTACTAAAGAACAAACATACATCAACAACTACTAAGAAAGCACTTTACCAGACGCGTGGTCTGATGTCACACAGATGACGTGAAGATGGATATATCTGTGTGCGTGTGTGTGTATACATAAACCGCCAGAGTTATGTTGTTCCCTTGAGTTAGACAGGCCGCTGTGTAATCTCCCTTGGCGACAGTGTAAACCTATAGTTGTGTGAGTGTCTAGGGAGGGTCACAACTAGTGAAAGGTCAAAATCGTTTTTCTTCTATATGTCCATTTTAAATCAAAAACTTACACACAAAAATTAATATCTTGGCTCAAAATTGACCTACAGGCTTGAATAAGGTACCGTTGGTTTTTTTTTTTCAAGAACTATCCAACTATGCAGGTTATATAATTAAAAAGTAATTTAGAAAAAGTTACTAAAGTGTCTAGCATAAACAAAGTACAAAGTGCAGGCCTCTCTGTAAAGCGTAAATCCATAATGGATTCATGGTTCGTGGATAAATAGATAGATGGATAGATAGATAGATAGTTAGATGGATGGATGGATGGATGGAACGAACGAACAAACAAACGGACTTTATTTTCAAAGGGTAACAAACTGGGCACGTTTCAAGGTAACAAATTGGATAGATAGATAGATAGATAGATAGATAGATAGATAGATAGATAGATAGATAGATAGATAGAACGAACGAACAGACTTTATTTTCAAAGGGTAACAAATTGGGCACTCAGGCCCGTCTTACATTCGGCCCTTCCAATCCCTCATCTTTCTTTCATCAACAGTGCATAGGAAAAAACATTGTCACATGAATTTTGTAAACATAAATAATGCATATTACTATGTTATGTGACACATCCACCACCCACCCACACATTCCCCATTCACTCTAACTCCTCCACCCAACCACACACATAGCCCACACACACATACATTCCCCCACCCATCCACCACATCCCTACACCTACACATCTCCCCACCAACACACACCTCTCACCCACCACACATACTCATCCACCCACACCCAAGCACACATACATTCCTCAACCCACACATCCCCCACTCACACACATCCACCCACCTACACACATCTTCCCACCCACTCACATATCCTCTACCCGTCCCATTACCCACCAACAATCACTCACCCACATATCCTCCTCCACCCACACACCTCCAACCACCCAGCCAAACACACATTCCTCAGCCACAAATCCCCCACGCACACACACATCTGAACGCCAACTCACATATCCCGCACCTACCACACACAAATTCCGAACCCACCCACATAATCTCCCATCTCCCCCAGTCCACTCACAGATCCCGAGCCCACCCCTACAAACATCCCCCACCATCTCCTAACCTACACACACTCACCCACCCTCATATCCTCTACCCACCCACACATCCTCTACCCACCCATCCCCCAACCAAACATCCCTTAACCACACACCCTTACTCATATACAATCACCCACCCACACATCCTCTACCCAACCACACATCCTCCACCCACTCATCCCCCAGCCACACATCCCTTAACCACACATTCCTACCCATATACACACACATCCCCACCCACGCACAATCTCCCCACCCATACACACATCCCTCACATATATCCCACACACAACACATCCCCTATTCACAAACACACATCTCCCATCCACGCACAACCCACACACACATCCCCAACCCATACACTCATCCCCTCACACATTCCTAGACACACGTACTTATCCCTCAACCACTAACACCCACACATCCCTCACCCACTCATCAACACATACATCTCCTATCTACCCACCCACACTCACACACCCCAACCACCCATCTAAACACACATCCCCCACCCTCACACACATCCTTCACCTACCCGCACACCCAACCACACCCCACCCACCCACACCCACACATCCTTTATTCACTCCCAGCTCCCCTCCCACACAACACCACACCCACACACATCCCAAAGACATATCCCTCACCTACACACACATCTCCTCACACATCTCCTACCTATCCACACATCCCCAAACTACAATCACCCTCACTACCCACACATACATCCTTCCATCCAGCCACACACACCCCCACCCAGCCAGACAAAATCCCCACCCACACACACATCCCCAAATCCATCACCCACACCCATCACGCACATCCCCCACACACATTCACCCACACATCTCTCACCCACACACACACTCCCCACCCATCCACCCAAACACCCCACACCCATACACATCCCTCACCCACAACTACCCCCACCTGCACACATCTCCCACCCACCACATATCCCCACACCCACATCTCCCCACCCACACATATATCCCCCACCAATCCCATAACTCACCATAAATCATCCACTCACATATCCTCCTCCACCCACAGCCACCTAGCCAAACACACATCCCCACCCACACACACACATCTCCCCGCCAACCCATACATCCCGCACGTACCCACACACAAATCCCCACCCACCCACACAATCCCACCCCGCCCACCCACACATCCTGAACCCACCCACACACATCACGAATCCATCCACACACACATCCCCCCATCACCCAACCTACTATTATGATCAAGCTCCCACACTTTACACACACATACAGTGACGATTGTCGTGAGCATTGTCGCAAAATTGTAAAGAAAATGGAGAAAAATTGTACATATACATTTTTTAACTTAAAAATTAGTGATGCAATTCAACTCTCTCTCTCTCTCTCTCTCTCTCTCTCTCTCTCTCTCTCTCTCTCTCTCTCTCTCTCTCTCTCTCTCTCTCTCTCTCACTAACGCTCTCGCTCACATTACAGTAATTGTTATATTATACATGATAAAATCAAGTGTCATACATACAAAATGATAATGTGAAAGATGAAAATACACCAAAAATATGTAATGGCATATTACAGCACACGCGTGCACTCAACTCTCTCTCTCTCTCTCTCTCTCTCTCTCTCTCTCTCTCTCTCTCTCTCTCTCTCTCTCTCTCTCTCTCTCTCTCTCTCTCTCTCTCTTTAACTCATACTCCCTAATTCTCTCACCCACTCTGCAGTGATGTACATGTGTTCATGTTATAAATTATAACATCAATTGGCTTTCAATTTGGTAATATGAACACTGAGAATACACAAAATATATGGAATAGCATGTTACATCATATGCGTGCGCTTAAATCTCTCTCTCTCTCTCTTTCTCTGTCTCTTTCTGTCTGTCTTCTCTCTCTCTTCTCACCAACACACACCCATAGACACTCACAAACAATGCGCGCACACATACACAAACATTAACAGATCCATTCTTCCACTGTCTCTCTCTCGTTTGCTCACTCTCCCTCCCTCCCTCCCTCCCTCTCTCTCTCTCTCTCTCTCTCTCTCTCTCTCTCTCTCTCTCTCGCAATCACTATTTCACTCATTAAGTCACTCTCTCCATCTTTCATTTACTCAATATCACACTCTCTTTCACTCTCACTCACACACAGACAGACACACACCCTCTCGCTATCAAATACACACTCCCTCGCATACACACGAGAGCATATAAACATACATACACGAGCAAACACACAATATACACACGCAAATACACACATATCCCCTCGCACACATACACACATCCACACCCATAAACACATACTTACACACACACACACACACAAATACACACTCCCTCGCATACACTGCATGCATGCACACATACACACAAACATGCACATACATACACGAACACACATACAAACACACATTTACACACACACACTTACATATACACACCCACACGCACATTCAGACGTGCACACACATACACCCACATACACACACATAAACACACGCATACACACATATGGACACACGTACACACCAACCCATCCACCCACACACTTACTCACACATACACGCTGCCTCACATAATCTCACCCTCTCACTCACTCATTTACTATCTAAACCCCACTAACTCACTCTCTTACTCGCACAGACAAGTACACAGACACACACACACACACTCACCCACTCTCTCTCTCTCACTCATTAACTTCTCATGCACTCTCTTACTCACCCACTGTCTCTCTCTTGCACACTCACTCGCTCTCACACTCACTCACACACGCTCATACACACATACTCACAAATTCTCCCCCTCACTCACTAGCTCACTCTCCCTTACTCACTCACTCACCCGGCGGCTCTCTAACTCACACTCACTCACTCTCATACTCACTCTCTCACTCACACTCTTTCTCATCCACTCTCTCACTCAGACAGTGTAAAATGATAGTGGAAAAAATGATACCAGTAGGTGACTTATGGAGGCATATAGTCGGTATGAAGTAAGTATTGAAAGAGTTTTCGGTTGAATGTGTAGGGACTCATTGGCGTTTTCAGATCTGGTGGAAGGCTATTCCACAAGTGAGCACCAGAATACGCGAGACATGTTTTGTATAAGTCCAATCTAGGCTTAGGAACCTGTAATAAATTTAAGCGCTTGCTGTTCATTGCATTAGATTGAATTAACGGTAGAAGATATTCTGGGGTATGTTTAGATATAATTTTATTCACTAATTTGGCTTTGTTAAAAAGGAATCGCTGTCGAAGTGGTAGAAGTCTTAGATGACTATATAAGTTATTACTTTCAACGTGCTTTATGCCAGAAACTAGACGTATAGCGCGGTTTTGAAGCGAACACAGTCGTTTCATATTAGATTTAGGGCACCCATCCCAGACTGTGGAACAATAGTCGAGAGGTGATTGGATATAGCATGCATAGAATATTTTTCGTGTGCTTTAATCCAAGAAGTGCTGAATTTTAGTAAGTTGGTAAACATTTTGTGCTATTCTCTTGGTGACGTGATAGATAGATAGATACATAGATAGATAGGTAGGTAGGTAGATAGGTAGGTAGGTAGATAGATAGATAAATAGATAGATATATAGATAGATAGATAGATAGATAGATAGATAGATAGATAGATAGATAGATAGATAGATAGGAAGGAAGGAAGGAACAAACGAAATAGCGAGATGAAAAAGAAGAAAAATATGACGAGGAAGAAGAAACAGAGGGTGAACTCGAACAAAAAGTGTAAGCGATAAATTCTAGGCATTTGAAAATATTGCGTCTGTTGAATATGTTATCCATTTTACCTATTTTCACCTTCCAAGTTATCCATGATCTCAGCCACCCTCCCCCTCCCCCCGCTCTCTCTCACTTTATCTCCCCCCTCTCTCTCTCTCTCTCTCTCTCTCTCTCTCTCTCTCTCTCTCTCTCTCACTCACTCTCTTCCCGCTCGCTATATATGCTATTGCATTTTCAAGTGAAGTGAAACTTCACTGCAGACTGAAAACGCGTGTATATAGGTTATGAGTTCATTGAAGGGCGTTTATTTTTAAACTGTATGACAATGAAGCAAGTTTACTGCCGCCACAGCTGCTACCGCAATTATTTGTTGTAGGGAGGTCTTGAATATAATGCTCTTCCTAGGCATTTTATTGATATGAATATTTTGTGTGTACAGTCGTCTTTGAATATATATTGTGATTAGGAACCGGTAAGTAAACCTTATATATCTGCCAGACTAGCACCTTGCCGTCTTGACAGACGATAGTTTGTAAAATGGAGTTATACCTCTCCATAACACAAAGCCTGGGCTGAATTTAGAGACCATGTGTTGCCAATGCAGCATGATCCCTCTCTCGGCTTGTCTAGTGTACTCCAGAGGAAAGGTAACACCAATACGTCTGGAACAAGACAAGGTGCAGAAGCTGCCGGATCAGCAAAGCATAAGTTCTACAAGAAGCAAATGAAAATCGTAAACTCATTCGAGAAATTAGACGTAAGGCTGTGAATCTTGGAATATAAATGTACAAATTAGAAAGAACTTGGAAGCAACAGAGACGTGGTTCCTGAGACGATTGTTGTGAATTCCTTGGACTGCCAGAGTCACTAACAAACTAGAACATTATTTACAACAACAAGAAAGAGACAAACAGCTTTCTTTGGTAATGTGATGAAAAGAGAGGCATTGGAGAACATCGTGACAACTGGAAAGATCGAGGGGAAGAGAGGCAGAGGTAGACCAAGAGAAATAATGCTGGATGGATTGAGATGATGGCAAGGAGGAATATCATCAGCAGAGTTGATCCAGAAAATCAAAATACCGAGATCTGTGGAGGTTCATGAACGCCTATGCCAGCCGGCATGTCACTTGATGATGCTGGTCTTATGCTATTGCAGTTAACAATGCGTGTGTGGTTTGTTCTAGCATTATGTGCGTTCCTTACAATATGGATAATATGGAACCGTAGGTAAAGTAATTAAAACAGTGCACACTATAGATCTCATGTCAGGCACACATCGTTGATGGCAAGGGTTATTAATGTAAACATGAGTCATCGTCTATACGTGCCCAGAGAAATCATTAGCACCTTGCCGTCTTGACAGACGATAGTTTTTGCTTCAAAAAGGCATAATAACTTTTACCCATGGCGGTAGCGAATGTGACTGATCAGGCCAATTCGAGCTGTAAATGTCCGTTCACAGTGGGTGTATGTGAACACGTGGTCATTTCCACCATCATGCACCATCTTACGTCTCACACGCTCGGTGTGTGACTTATCTGCAATAATTTTCTGCTTTGTCTTTATTCCATTTCTGATGTTTACCCTCCATACAACAAGTTCAGCGGCGACTTGCTCCCAATGTGCATTATCAATGCCTGTATCATTCATGTCTCGCTTACACACATCTTTGTATCGTAGTAGAGGCCGACCCTGAGATCTACTTACCCATCTGTAATTCACCAAAAAAGATGTCCTTTGGTATTCTACCATCATCCATCCTCCTAACATGTCCTATCCATCTAAGTTTGACTGAGCATGGAATAAACCGTCACATAACCTGATCTTTCCAATACTTCATTATTTGTGATTTTGTCTTGCCACTTAATACCAAGCCGGTCTCTCTGGCCGAGGGGTTACAACACTTTCTCCGTAATCCCGTTTATCACGCAGAGTCTCGTAGCGGACGAGAGCTGGAAGCGGTTCGACCCCCGCTGGTGACTTGCGGGATACTGAGCCGGCCGCTCAGAAAGCAATGGCAAACTACTGAGCGTAAGCTTGCCAAGAAATCAACAGACAGCTGAAAGATGCTGCTGTTGACAGCGATGTCCTGTAAAGGATATGCAGAAAAAAAACAAAAAAACTTAATACCAAGAATTCTTCGCAGACACCGCATATGAAAGCTGTTTAAACGTTTCTCTTGGTGTGAGTAAGTTGTCCAGGTTTCACTGCCTATAAAGAAGAGTACTAAGGACACAGGCTTGATAGACAAGGACTTTTAGTTTTGGCAGTAAGCTTCCTGTTCTCCCAGACTCTTTTTCTTAACCTGTTCATTGTTGTTGCTGCCTTACCAATCCGGATGTTGATTTCCTGATCTAGGGATAATTTGTTATTTACCACTGATCCTAGATATGTAAAATGGTCTACCATCTCTAGTTCGGCGTCGTCAATAAAGATTGATGGTACCCATGTGCACCTTTTGACATAATCTGTGTCTTCTTTTTGCTAATTGTTAAACCAAATTCAGAACAAGCATTGGAGAATGCAGATAGTAGACATTGTAATTCTTCCTCAGAGTGGGTCGTAACTGCAGCATCAGTCTGCAAAAAGCAACTCTCTGATCAGTACCCTCCTAATTTTGGTCTTGGCCTTCAATCTCTGAGCATTGTAGAGGCCGCCATCTGAGCGTGAGTGAATGTATATACCACCATCCTGATCACGAAAGGCATATTTCAGTAGAAGTGAAAAGTATATTCCAAAGAGGGTGGGAGCTAGTACAAACCTTGCTTAACTCCACTCTTGATTTCAAACTCTTCAGAAGTTGCACCATCAAACTTGATTATACCCTTCATGCCTGTGTGGAACGATTCCACAATGGGCAGAAGAGTTGGTGGGCAGCCAATCTTCTTTAGTGCCTTGAACAGACCCTCACGACTGACCAAATCAAATGCCTTTGTGAGGTCGATGAAGGCAATAAACAGTGGTTGATTCTGTTCACGCATTTTTCTTGCATTTGTCGCAATGAGAATATCATATCAATGGTAGACCGGTTCTGTCGAAAGCCACACTGTGATTCGGGGTAGACTTGATCTCCTAGGACTTGAAGTCTGCGCAGAACAATTCTGGCAAATACTTTTCCAACAATACACAGAAGTGAGATACCCCTATAGTTGTTGCAGTCGCTCCGATCGCCCTTGTTCTTGTACAGTGTTATGATGCTTGAATCTTTGAAATCATGTGGGACTTGTCCTTCTCGCCAGCATAGCTCTATTAGCTGGTGGATCTGTAGAGTGAGTGTGTCTTGCCCACTCCTGATAACCTCTATTGGAATCCCATCCTTACCTGGAGCCTTGCCAGATGCAAGTTCATTTATAGCACACTTAACTTCTGTTATGGTGGGAAGTGTGTCCAGGTGGTCAAGAGTTGGTAGAGCCTCTATGGCGTTGAGGGCATCATCCGCTAGTTTGGTCTCACTTGAGTAAAGCTCCAAATAGTGCTCTACCCATCTGTCCATCTGCTGTTTCTTATCAGTTATGATTTCTCCAGTCAAGGTTTTCAATGGTGCACTTCTTTTGATCATTGGACCACAGGCTTTCTTTATTCCTTCATACATGCTTCTGATGTTTCCCTTATCACTTGCGATTTGAATGGACTCACATAACTTGATCCAATAATCATTTGCACACTGCCTGGCAGCCTTTTGTACATCCTTCCTAGCTTGCTTTAGCTCACTCAGAGTGTTACGCGTTGGTCTTTCCTTGTTTCTTAAGAGAGCTATCTTCTTCTTATCAATCAAGGGCTGCAGAGTCTGGCTGTTTGCCGCAAACCAGTCCTGCCTCTGATGATCCACAGTGCCGTAAACCCCTACAGCAGTTTTATAAAGAGTTTCCTTAAGTTGACCCCACTTTTCATTTACTGTACAATTTTCTGGTGTATCAGTGAAAGCGTCTTCAAGTTGCTGTTGAAACTGAAAGCACTTTTCAGGATCGTGAGTGTTAATAATATTAATCCTGGGGCTAGATTTGTGTTTAGCTGTGTAGATTCTCTTTGGTCTCAGTCTAACCCTTGCAACAACCAAAGAATCACAGTCAGCACTGTGGTAACTTCGAGTCAATGATATATGGTTCAGATGTTGTCTCCGTGTGATGATGAAGTCCAGCTGGTGCCAATGGCCGGATCTTGGATGTTTCCATGTGACCTTATGCAGCTCTTTTGTTTTAAAAAAAGGAGTTTGTAATACATAGGTCATTACTGGTGCAATGCTCCAGCAGCCTTTGCCCATTTTCATTCATGCGACCGATGTTGTATTTTCCAAGGCACACTGGCCATGAACTCGAGTCCTTGCCCACACGAGCATTGAAATCACCGAGCATATAAATGTAGTCAGATTTTGGAACTGCCTTGATCACGGAGTCTAACTCCTCATAGAACGAATCCTTCACATCATCAGAGGAATCGAGTGTCGGTGCATATGCAGTAATAATGGTAGGCAAAACCACAAGAGGTTGCCAAGCGCAGGGATAATAGTCTTTCATTTCCTCCTGCTGGATTTCAATCATTCCCAGTAGCGAATTCTTCACTGCAAAGCCCACACCGTGTTGCCTTTTTCTGCCTGCCCTCTACCCTTCCAAAAAAAGGTGTAATTGTTTTCCCTGAGTGACCGTTCCTCAGCGAGGCGAGTCTCCTGCAGGCCAGCAATATCAATGTTAAGATGATTGAGTTCGGCATCAATCACAGCCGTTTTTCTCACATCGTCAATATTGGTCAAGTCAGTGGAAAATCCTGGACACATGGTTCTCGCGTTCCAGGTTGCAAGCCGTAGCTTGAGGTTTCTATTTTTCTTTTTATTTGTACCTGGTGCATTGGTTTTACAGCCTGCGATTACAGATTTAGTCCTAGCCCCAAGCACCTATTGAAGCAGGCAGGCTGTGGCGGATCAGCACCCAATTGGCCGGGGGCTGCCCAGCTTGAGACGGGCTGTAGCTGATCAGTGACACCTGTAGGTAGTCTCCCACAGTCAGAGGCAACGCGTGGCGCCCCATGTCTACGCCAATTGACAGGGACATTATAACCCGTAACAGTTGCCTCTCGCTTTGATTCCGAGACCAGTTAAGACCAGGGATAGAGTTATTGCCTCTCCATAGCACAAAGCCTGGGCTAAAATATAGAGATCATGTGTTGCCCATGCAGCATGATCCCTCTCTCGGCCTGCCTAGTTCACTCCAGAGGAAAGGTAATCACTACACCTGGAACAAGACAAGCTGCAGAAGCTGCCGGATCAGCAAAGCAATGCTCTAACTGTCCGCCTGTCGGGGCTTCGATCCTAGACCAGCCACCAACCAAGGCTTAGGGCTTGGTCTGCCCTGCCATGACATTTCGTCTTTAGGTTGCATTTCCTTGCACCAGGGTAAAGCTTGTACCCTCCCAATTGCGCTCCGTTGGCACAATGTCGGGTTGGTAAGCGCCGCCCAACGTTTGGCGCTAACAGAAAGCAGGTAGTACCGTCTACTGTTATACGGTAGCTCAGTCATATCTGACTAAGACTTGACATATGCCCAGAGAAATAACAATAATATAATTATTGGGTCGATCGTATTTTAAGTGTAAGGAGAAATCATAATAATGTATTAATTGGATCGATCGTCTTTACGTGCTCAGATAAATCATAATAATGAAATTATTGCAAGGTCGGCACTGTGGCTTAGGTGTTGTGAACGTAGCTTTACAACCTCGACATGCCAGATTCGAAGACACATAAGCTTTAGAGGGTGATGTGCTGCACGTGATCACACAGACGTTCTTTGCATTTTTATTAAACTGCTGCTGCTACTACTCTTACTACTACTACTACTACTACTACTACTACTACTACTACTACTACTACTACTACTACTACTACTACTACTACTCTGTCTCTTCCTTTTCTTCCTCATCTTCTTCTTCGTCTCAATTTGCTTTCCTGACAGAGATTCATTGTCACAATAACGCTTTCACTACTGCTATTGATCAGTTCATGATCCACGAATAAGGAAAAACATGTAATATCTCTGTTCTTCTCTATCTGTGGTTCAAGTTATGCTCATTTCCCATCTTCTTTCATCATGTTTTACTAAAACAAGTTTCTTCAACATAATTTAAAATACCCGCATCTAGAGTTAGAGCCGGATTTCATACACTTATACCATCTTAATATATATAAAGCTTACGAGTTGCCAAACGTATATTTTAAGTTTTCTCAATTCATAATGTTGCCACATGGTGTTTGTTGTGTGTGTTTAATTTCCGTCTGAGGTATCCTTTGTATATCGGTATGTTTAAAACATATACATTGTTCATGTTTACAAGGGGTCGCTGTTTAACACTTTGTGCACGGGACAGGTGTGACTAACATGTAACAAATCGTCAATTTAAGTTGAAGTTAAAGCTATTACTGTTTGGAAGAAGAACAGTCAAATAAAGAAATATTGTGGGTCAGTTGAACAGTTGTATCGCACACAAGGAATTACAATATTATAAATAATTTGGTAGGTTACTATAACAACTAAATTGACAAAAAGAAATAAGACATCTATTCAAACACGTTTCACTGCTACAGTGTAATCCAATTGCTTGTTGAGACATTCTCCTTGATCCGCGGCAATGTAAGGAAAATGGTTAGATGTTACTCAAGAATTCTGGCATACCGTCCAATGATAAGAATATATTTGAAATGTCCTCTGTTTTGTACAATATAGTTTTTGCGTGTCTCATTTAATTCCCTATTTTGTTATACATCTTTTGTCCAGTGATATAAATGTCCTAGGTATATTAAATTCTCGAATAATCTTACACCACTAAAGTTGTCCATGCATCGAAGTACAATTGTTCCTATAGCAAGGTTATTTCGTCATTTGGAGGTGATTGGTTTGAATCTGTAGTAACAGAGAGTGCAGAGAAAGGACTCTAATTGAATCTCAAAAAATCAGTAACAATGGTTATATCAAAGACAAAGGTGACACTGAAATGTGAAATGAGTATAGAAGGGGAAATACACAACCAAGTGGATAAATTTAAAGACCTAGGGGCAATTATAACATCAGATGGAAGATGCACAACAAAAATTAAAGAGAGAATAAGGCAAGCAAAAGCTACATTTCAGAAAATGAAAAGAATTTTATGCAATAAGTCGCTTTCACTGAATGTAAGAAGGAGATGCTGAAAAGCTATACATAACCTACTTTAATGTATGGCAGTGAGTCTTGGAATGTAAATGAACAAGGAATAACTTAGAAGCAACCGTGATGTGGTTCCTGAGACGAATAATGCGAATTCCTTGGACTGCCAGAGACACTAACAACTATTGCCTGACAGAGGCTAATGAAAGCAATAAATTATATGCAACAATAAGAAAGAGACAAACAGCTTTCTTTGGTCATATGATGAGAAGAGAGGCATCGAAGACAATAGTGACAACTGGAAAGATTAAAGAGTAGAGAGGCAGAGGCAAACCATGAGAAATCACGCTGGGTAAACTGAGACTGTGGCAAGGAGTAATATCGTCAGCATAGGTGATCCAGAACACCTAAATATCGAGATCTGTGGAGTGGCATGAACGACTACGCCTGCTGGCAGAGCACTTGATGATGAGGTTCGATCCCGTTATGCTAATCATAACTTTAGATGTTTATGTTTGCTAGTGTGTGCTCTAACCTCAACTTAATTCTTTTACTTTCATAAGCACAAATAACTAATCGTAAATTCGTGTATGTGCTGTTAAATCTCCAAAATGCAATTCTAAACTAAAACAGTAACAATTATTTGCATACTGAGAGTATGCGTACAATGAGTTAATCAATAAGCCGAGTAGTGGGATTCGTATGCTACTAGATCACAATCACAAGTGAAAAAAAAATGAACGCTTTGGCTAGAGCCCTCGTCAGCATACAAGCAACAAAAAGACACTGATACAACTACATGCCAGTTTGAACTGATGCTGATCGGCCATCTGAGAAGGACAGCCATGTAACGCTAACAGGGCATGCAGATCGAGTTAGAGCACACTGACTGTGGGTTGGTTGACCGGAAGTACGTAAGGGTAATTGGAATGGGAGAGGGGAGACGGTCAATATCTCTACTAACGGAAGGAGCGGAATATGCAAAGTGAAAAGTGATGGAGGTGAAACGCGTGGATGCAATAAAAAATTAATGGAACAATTAAGATATACGAAGTGAGGCACTTTAAAAACAGATGTTGGTGGTGGTAGTGATTTTTTTTTTGGGGGGGGGGGGGTGGGGATATAGAGAAGTGGATGTGAAGAGACCCTGCAAGAAAGCAAAAGCAAGGCAACACCACCACATGCGAACAACGGAACAGGCTCTCTACAGTGACAACATAAAGGCAGAATAAATAAACCCCGTGTAAAACAAAAGTAGTTAGCAGAATTAAACAATAATGGGGCACTTGGGACCAAGGCCACAACCATGAAAAAAGATGAGTTCTGACAGAGTGTGATATCACGGAAGATGTACCTATAACGCCAAGGTGTTATCTGTGTAGTCCGGGAATTGTGCCACGGCGCCAGGTACTTCGGCTGCCCCTGCCACCAAGATAGCAAGGAAGCTATGATGATCGCTATCAAAATTAACCTGCCCTATAAAGAGACTAGGAGGCAATACGAGGCCACCAATCGACTCACAAAAAGCCCCAAAGCACAACTGGAAGGCCAACTGAAGGACCTGAGATAAAAGTTCAAAATCATGGAGGAAGAAAAAGACAAGACGCAAGAGACACAGACAACAATCGTTCAGCGCATCCTGGACGAACTGAAGCAAGTTCAGCAGAAGATTGAGCAGGATGTCGCTCGATTGGCTGATATAAAGGCTGAGACTGAAGAAAAGCTATCAAAAATACATCAAGCGAGAGACAAAACAGAAGGAACTCCACAAAGGATAATAGACCTGCTCAAGACCGATCAAGAAACACCGGAACCAGAAGATGCAAGAACACAGCCAGCAGAAGAAGCAACAGATGAAGAAGGCTACCCAAACCAAGACCGAGGGTGTCGGGAGACCATGAGACGATATTGCTCCCCACCAAGATCGAATTGGCTAACACCGAGAAGATTCGAAGACAAGCTCAGACAGGGAAATAGGAGGAACAACCTAAGAGACGACAACTGGTAAAACTCCCTGAAGGAAACAGCACCCTATAGGGGAAAAAAACATGGGACCCGGTTTTATTGATATGAATATTTTGTGTGTACAGTCGTCTTTGAATATATATGTGATTAGGAACCGGTAAGTAAACCATATATGTCTGACAGACTAGCACCCTTGCCGTCTTGACAGACGATAGTTTGTAAAATGGAGTTATACCTCTCCATAACACAAAGCCTGGGCTGAATTTAGAGACCATGTGTTGCCAATGCAGCATGATCCCTCTCTCGGCTTGTCTAGTGTACTCCAGAGGAAAGGTAACACCAATACGTCTGGAAACAAGACAAGGTGCAGAAGCTGCCGGATCAGCAAAGCATAAGTTCTACAAGAAGCAAATGAAAATCGTAAACTCATTCGAGAAATTAGACGTATGGCTGTGAATCTTGGAATATATATGTACAAATTAGAAAGAACTTGGAAGCAACAGAGACGTGGTTCCTGAGACGATTGTTGTGAATCCTTGGGACTGCCAGAGTCACTAACAAACTCGAACATTATTTACAACAACAAAAAGAGACAAACAGCTTTCTTTGGTAATGTGATGAAAGAGAGGCATTGGAGAACATCTTGACAACTGGAAAGATCGAGGGGAAGAGAGGCAGAGTTGGACCAAGAGAAATAATGCTGGATGGATTGAGATCGATGGCAAGGAGGAATATCATCAGCAGAGTTGATCCAGAAAATCAAAATACCGAGATCTGTGGAGGTTCATGAACGCCTATGCCAGCCGGCATGTCACTTGATGATGCTGGTCTTATGCTATTGCAGTTAACAATGCGTGTGTGGTTTGTTCTAGCATTATGTGCGTTCCTTACAATATGGATAATATGGAACCGTAGGTAAAGTAATTAAAACAGTGCACACTATAGATCTCATGTCAGGCACACATCGTTGATGGCAAGGGTTATTAATGTAAACATGAGTCATCGTCTATACGTGCCCAAGAAATCATTAGCACCTTGCAGTCTTGACAGACGATAGTTTTTGCTTCAAAAAGGCATAATAACATTTACCCATGGCGGTAGCGAATGTGACTGATCAGGCCAATTCGCGCTGTAAATGTCCGTTCACAGTGGGTGTATGTGAACACGTGGTCATTTCCACCATCGTGCACCATCTTACGTCTCACACGCTCGGTGTGTGACTTATCTGCAATAATTTTCTGCTTTGTCTTTATTCCATTTCTGATGTTTACCCTCCATACAACACGTTTAGCGGCGACTTGCTCCCAATGTGCATTATCAATGCCTGTATCATTCATGTCTCGCTTACACACATCTTTGTATCGTAGTAGAGGCCGACCTTGAGATCACTTACCCATCTGTAATTCACCAAAAAAGATGTCCTTTGGTATTCTACCATCATCCATCCTCCTAACATGTCCTATCCATCTAAGTTTGACTGAGCATGGAATAAACCGTCACATAACCTGATCTTTCCAATACTTCATTATTTGTGATTTTGTCTTGCCACTTAATACCAAGCCGGTCTCTCTGGCCGAGGGGTTACAACACTTTCTCCGTAATCCCGTTTATCACGCAGAGTCTCGTAGCGGGAGAGAGCTGGAAGCGGTTCGATCCCCGCTGGTGACTTGCGGGATAACTGAGCCGGCCGCTCAGAAAGCAATGGCAAACTACTGAGCGTAATCTTGCCAAGAAATCAACAGACAGCTGAAAGATGCTGCTGTTGACAGCGATGTCCTGTAAAGGATATGCAGAAAAAAAAAAACAAAAAAACTTAATACCAAGAATTCTTCGCAGACACCGCATATGAAAGCTGTTTAAACGTTTCTCTTGGTGTGAGTAAGTTGTCCAGGTTTCACTGCTATAAAGAAGAGTACTAAGGACACAGGCTTGATAGACAAGGACTTTAGTTTTGGCAGAAAGCTTCTGTTCTCACAGACTCTTTTTCTTAACATTTTCATTGTTGTTGCTGCCTTACCAATCCGGATGTTGATTTCCTGATCTAGGGATAATATAACAGAGTGAGACTAACAAGGACTGTTGGCTTTGTATAAATAAGGTTTATTTCCATTTGATGACAACTTCTACAAACATGGCGTCCTTTCAGTTCCAGGCCGGGATCTTGACTGCCCCGTGACAACCCACTACGTCACGACTTGAGCATCTCTCCTCCCATTCTCCCCCGATGCTCAATCGTGCCACAGCCTTTTCCCACCTAACACTAATACCCTACTTCTGTTACACCTCCCTCTGTTTACTAAAGAATTTTTCCTATAAAGGAAAAAATCTTTACTCCTAATCCCCTTACTCTATTCCCTCTTTTTCCTTACCTCTCACAGTTCCTCTAATCTTCCCCAAACCAACTCCAACTTAAGTAAATATTCTATTTCTTTAACTCTTTCCCCTGCTATATAGTCATCCACTATACAGTTATATATTTCTGGCTCGTTCTTGGCTCCTTATGGTTCCTGTATAAAAATATATATATCATAAGAACAGCTCGTAAAATCGTTATCGTACCTTTGACATTATAAAATTCCTCACTCTTCCTCAACACAGGATGAACAGAAACAAAGTAGTTAGAAAAAGTAAAGAAGCGGTGCGCACCGAGTAAGAAGTATAAAGAATGAATAGTCAACATGACCACATTTACATACAGTAATGAATAGTTAACACACTCACATTTACCTCCCTTGCCAATAAAAAAAATTTTTTGTAAAATAATTTTTTTAAAATACATCTTATGAAATAGATCTTTGTTCTCTATAAATCAATTTGACATAAGTTTTCACAACACTTATATATTCAACATTTATATTGCCATCCACAATCTTGTCTATATTTCGTTATCTCATCTTTAACCACGAGCCCATGTTCATATTCTATGAACATTTTTAATATAATTAACGCTGGTTTTTCACAGCTCCTATATCTTGCCCCCATACATCCCATGATCTGCTTCTTTGTCCAGCTTATATATATATCCCCACTTATATGCTGCCATTCACAGTCTTCCCCCAACCTTATATCTTCATATAACGCTACTCCTATTTTACTAACAGTTCATATCTATAAGAACCTCTTCAAGCAACTTAATATTCACAAAGAGAATATTTCTCTATATTATCCCTCAGTAGTTTTATTAACTCTTTTCTGAACGAAAGGCCTTAAACAAAGCCCCATGTATTTGAAAATTAAACTTACTTAACTAAATTTATAACCTATTCATTAACAATGTAACTTAATATACAAAACCAGTCATTTAAGCGAAACAAAATCAAAATTATCCAAAGAAAAACACATTTTAAAATGACATAACATGCATTTTATCAAATCAGAATAAAATATTCTATTACTACCTATCACTATTGGACACTTTTACGGACCAATAGTTTGTACTCAAAATACTAGGAACACAATAATCCTATTCTAAATCAATTAATCAAATAACAACAATCATTTTACAAGACCAAATCAAGCAAAAAAAAACATATTATATATGAGGCATTGAAACTCAGATTCAATAAAACAAATGTCTTCTCGCTAAAGAGAAGGTTTTCAAAAAAAAATATAACTCCCTTCAAATTAACTACGTACAGTGGCCCATCCACATTGGCCTCCTATACGAATCAATGTAACACATATTTATTCCTACAATTCATTCGATTTTTATAATCGTGAAAACACAACAACTCACTGCCCAGTATATATATCTGTTATCTACAGACCAATATCCTAACTTAGAACAATATCTGTTCTCTCTACACAAAAAAAATCAATAATCAACACTGACCGTACCATCATTGATTCTCTCCCCTCACAACTTTCTATCTTTTTCTATCCTATTTCCTAACACATCATAACATCCGGAATATCATCTTAAGTAAGCACTGTAAACTACAGGTCAACTCATTTTATCTATTACTAATGTGGCGACTATTCCAATGTCAACTCAATGTACTAGCCATCATTTACTTATCAATTAACTTGTGGCTCGGCTTGCCAATTATTTCCCTTGGACCAAACATCACTATAACTTCTTAATCATTACTGTTAAACACGGCTTTTCTAGCACCGATAAAAAAACACTTGTCTACATCCACCTACTGTACCAATACTTAATTTGTCCAATCTACGAAAAGTCAAGAAGTAAAAACATAAAAGCAACCAGCAATTCTATCACAGAGAGCAAAAAAATATATGTATATGTCTCTCTCGAAACTACCTCTATATTATTTATCTCACTGCTTAACCACTCCTCAAGACCATTTATAAAAAGTATCCCTAGAAGCCTTTTTCAAGCATTACTTTCATTTCCAAATCCTGAAACTTATAACTTGCTATCTGCAGTATTCTCTATCTATCTACCTCCTACGTTTCCACTTCTTCAATAACTCCAAGTTTCTTTGAATAAGTGCTAACTCTACATCAATATCCTCTTCCTCGTACAACTTATTAGTTTCTTCCATACTACTAATTGATTCTGACTTTTCATCCATTTCTTCTTCTTCGTCTGTATGTCTCTCGTTAGCAGCCGCTAATCTCTTCTGTTCAATATCCCATCTAATTTGTCTATCATTATTTCTTAAGGACCTTTCTAGTAGAGGCATATCTTCACCGCTTGTTGAATAATCTCTAATTCTCCTCTGTCTTTTCACTTCTCTATCTCTTTGTTTATCCATTCTTCTTTTCGTTGCTTGTCTAGTATTCTTAAATGGAGCACCTATTTCCTCTTCCATACTATTATAATGACTTTCATTCACATTTTCTTCTTCTATTGTTTTCGGTATCGTCTGTTCTTGAGTATCTTCGTAACCTGGAGTTGCTAGTAACTGATTTTGTGCTGGATCTTTTCTAAAACTTGGGGTTACTGTAGCTCCTCTGACGACTTGTTCATCTAAATATCTAGTGTCTGAATAATAATTATTATTATAATTATTATTTTCCATCTCATCCTCATCTCTTCTTAAGTGTTCAACGTGTGCCCTTGCCACATGTCCTGTGACCTGGTTCTTGATACTATACGATACATTACCTAGTTTTTCCAAAACGTAATAACCTGGGATCCAACGAGCATCAAACTTAGAGTTTCTTCTATGCTTCTTGTAATAAACTCTATCACCTACTTTAAACTCCTGTAATTTTGTATTTACATTTTTGTACTTTTTCTGTCTTTCCCTAGCTTTAATTATATTATTCTTTAATCTTACGTGTGCTTTATGCATTTCTTGTATTATGGTCTCTTGAAAGTCTTCCCCCATATATTTCCGTCTTGGTTTTAATAGATTATCTATAGGTAGTATTGGTTCTCTCCCGTGTATTAAATAGAATGGTGAAAACCCCGTGCTCTCATTTTGATTTGTGCGAATAGCGCTAAGGGCAGGTCCTAAGAATAGATCCCAATCTTTTTCATGTTCATCAACAATCTTTGCTATAACGTCGTATAACGTCCTATGTTGACGTTCGTTCTTAGCATTTGAAGAAGGTCTATAATATGAGGTCTTTATATGATTTTATATTCAAATCTTTTAATAACTTTTCGAATTTTTTATTTACAAACTCTCTACCATTATCCGTAAGTATACTTTGTGGGCAACTAAATCTTGGTACGAACTCTTGTAAAAAAATATTAATGACAGTATCTGCGCTCTTATCTGGGATTGCATAAACTTCCGGCCAAAGACTGTAGACGTCTACTATATGAATTAAATACACGTTTCCTGACAATGTTCTAGGGTGAGGACCCGATATATCTAAACTAATCTTTTGCATTGGGAACTGAGGAATATCTGTATCTTGTAAGGGACACTTAATTGTTTTCATATTCCTTAACCTGCATTTTTCACACGTATCTACATATTTGCAAGCAGATTTAAACAAGTTTGGCCAATAATATTTGCTCGTAAGTGCTTTCACCAATTTATCACGACCGAGATGTCCATTCTCATTGTGATATGCTTTTAAAACTTCATTTTCCAAATGTTTTGGAATATATTTCCTTAGCTGTTCGTTCCTTTCACACATATAGTATAACTGTCCATCCTCTTGTAAAACCAAATAATTCTTCTTATATTTGTTCTCCTCCGTTTCTCTTAATTTTTGTTTTATTTGTAAGACTTTTGGATCCAATTCTTGTTCTTCTTTCATATTAAATTGTGCTAAATGTGGGTCTTCTGCTCTATGTTCAGACTCTTGATCCGATGGTAAACTCTCAAACTCTTCTCTATTTATTATGGCAGAATCTAATATATTTACTTGCCAGTTTCGGTCGTCTATCTCTGGTTCAGCTTCATCTTCTGTGTCTCCTGATGACTGTGGGTACGGGATCCTAGACAATAGATCAGCGCATGTGTTAATCCTACCTGGAATGTACTCAATTTTCGTGTTGTATCCCTGTAGATTCAATGCCCACGTCTGTATTTTCCTGTTCTGCACTGGAGCTTCTAAAAAAGACTTTAAAGGCATATGGTCAGTTCTAATAACAAAATTTGCGTTATGTAAGTAGTAATTTAGTTTCTGAAGAGCATAATGAATAGCATAAGCTTCTTTTTCAATAGTCGTCCATTTCCGTTGCGACTTGCTAAGTTTATGAGATAAGAAGTAAATTGGCCTTTCATTTTTAACCCCTGGTATTCCAGATTCTTTTCCTTCATATGGTTGAACCAAACATGCTCCTATTGCATTGTCCGAAGCATCTGTATATAGTATTAACTGTTTGTTCAAGTCTGGATGCGTCAATAGTGGTACCAGTGTTAAACTGTTTTTTAAAAACTCGAACGCTTTTTGACACTCATCATCCCACTTAAATCTAGCGTATTTGCCCGTTAAATTTGTAATAGGTTCTGCTATCTTTGAAAACGCTGGGACAAACCGCCTATAATACGCACAAGTTCCTATAAACGCACGCACTTCTTTTACGTTAGTTGGAGGAGGTAACTCTTTAATAACCTTTATCTTGTCCTGGTCTGGTTTAATTCCGTCTCTATTTATAATATAACCCAAATATTTTGTTTCTGTCTTTAAAAACTGGCACTTACTAAGCTTCAATTTAACGTCATGTACTCTTAATCTATCGAATACTAATCTAATATGTTTTAAATGATCATCCACATCTCCTGTCGTAAAAATCAGAATATCGTCTATATATGCTAATGCAAACTTTTGCATACCTTCTAATACTTCATTTATTAAGAGCATGTAGTGAGACGGCGCAGTTTTGACCCCAAAAGGCATTCGTAAAAATTCGTAAGAACCATGAGTGTGTACAGAATGCACTCTTTCTTTTGAGCATCTGGGACATCGGGATACACCAGAATCCTGATCTTGCGTCTAACGTCGTGAAGAATGTAGAACCATTAAGCAGCCCCAAAATATCATCAATTACTGGCAGTGGGTACGCTACATTCTTAGTGATTTTGTTCAACGCCCTGTAGTCGCAGCAGAAGCGACTCGAACCATCAGGTTTGGCCACGATGACGACCGGAGATGACCATTCTGATTTCGACCTTGTTATTATCCCTGCTTTCAACATATCTTCTATTGCCTTTTCCACGATTTCTCTGTTTCTTAATGGAGTTCTATATGGCTTTAAACTAATTGGTGGATGGTCTCCCGTATCTATTTCCATTGTAACTGTTTTTGTCTTACCCAATTCCAAATCATTAATTGCAAATACATCCTGATTTTCTTTTATAAATTGTTCTAATACTTCCTTATTTTCTGGCGGAGCTTTTAACTGTGCCAACAATTCTTGTTCCCTTGTCACTTTGTCTAGTGAATGTATTTGGGCTGTATTTCTTCTGGATGGATGGATCAATTCATCCATTTGTACGTTCCCTCTTCTTCCGCGTCCGCGTCTGTTATTAACTCTTTCACTAGAAGTTTCTGAATAACTTGTTCCCGACATTTCTACTCTATCCGTTGCCAATATGTCACTAATGTTATGTTCTAGTTTGGCTATTACACATCCTCTGTATAATTTGATTTTTCTACCTGTGTTGTTGATAATCATCACTGGAAAGGTTAAGTGTTTATCCAATGCTATTATTCCATCCGGAACTTCCAAACCAGGCTCATCAATTACTTCCTCTTGCAACTCAGTGATTCTGACTGTGTTTCCTGCCACATAATATGGGTTTCTCTTCAGCTTTGCTTGTATCAAATTAACCGACTGTGGTTTTAATGTCGTGGACATTTTAACTCTAACTAGTGCTGATATATGCATGTCTTCTTCCATATCCTACATAGACGTCCTTGAATTTTAATTTATGTAAATCAAAGAAAAGTCTTACTCCATTTTTTATTAAAAAATCTCTTCCTATCAGCATGTTTCTATTTAAATCTTTCACTACATGAAAAAGATGTCTTACGTTGATCCCTCCTAATTTAAAATTGATCATTGTTTGTCCAATTACTTGTAAATTCTGTCCTGTAACAGAGTGAAGATTATTATGACTCTTAAATATTCTACAATTTCTCATTATTTTATATAAAAAACTTTCTTTAATTACACTAACCTGAGCTCCTGAATCAATTAATGTACGAACTCTATATTTTCCTATTTCTATTATACACGAACTATGATCTGTTGTCTTCACTGTAAACTGTTTGATTTCATCTAATTGAGAGCACTCTCTACTCGTCTTGTTATATCTGTTATTAAAATATTCTTTACATCTTGGGACCTTGTTATTTACCCTCCTACCACAGGTCCTATTTAAGTAGGTAGGGTGGCGGTTTTCCTGCGTTCTTGTACCTGTAAAATTTCTGTGTCTATCTTCCACATTCCTATTCAACCTGCTATTGCCACTTCTACTTTGTATATTCGACTGGACACGCCTGTTTCCACAAAAACGAGACACATGTCCGCGTTGACCACAAAACCAACAGACTATATTTGTGTTGTTTGTTCTACCTACTGTCTCACTTGTAGGATACCTCATTTGTCTTCTTTCATCATAAGCATTTCTATTAGTACCTTGCAACGTCTGTATACCTCCTCTCCTACTCCATCCGAACCTTGTTTGTCCTATTTCCATAGGCTCCTCAACTCTATCTTCTCGACTAGTTCCTATTTCTCGTCCTGTTCTCAATCTAAATCTACGTCTCAAATTTTCTTCTTGTACCGCGATATCTACCGCTTGTGATAACCTCTCAGGGTTTTCCCTCATCAGCTTAAACTTCAAACCATCGGATTTTATGCCATCTACAAAAATTCCGACTAACATCCTCTCCACCTCTTCTCCTCGTACATTCTGTCCTAAGAATGCCTCTTCAGCCAGGTTAATCAACCTATCGCTGAACAATTGTACCGTCTCTCCGTTGTTTTGTTTAGCCTGTCTCAACACCGAAAACGCATGTTGTGGATCCGTTATTTCCGCGTACTTACGTGCTAGGTCTTCTTTAAATTGTTCCCATGTCTCATCTACTCTAGCCTCTAACTTTCTTCTTATATGATCCGAAACCGGTTCTGTTGCCGCCTGATACGCAAGTCTCATTGTCTCTTCATCTGTTGCCGAGACCAAATACGCATATTTTTCTATGGAAGTTATCCACTTCTTAAACTCTCTGGCCTGTCCACTAAACTTAACAATTTCGGTTGCCATTCCCTGTTGTTTTATTACCGTATTAAGTCTACCTACCGCTGTTCCTACCCCCGTCAAAACTTGTGCCAAGGAGTCTTGTTCCGCCATGCTGAAATATTATTATACAGACCAAGCAAACAATTTCACATTTGTAACTTGCTAATTTAAGAAATACAAATCACATATACACCAATAACAGTTCGACCAGCTAATAGGTTTACAGATTACCCTACTCTTGTTTCCCGATCCAAGCAAGACGTATTCTTCTAGGTTCGCCGTCAGGTCAAATTCAAACGCCAGGAGTCTGTACCAGTTGAAATGCTCCTCCAATCGATCACGTTTCAGGTATCATCAGGTAGTTAGGGAGTTTCTTCTTCTCCACGTCTCAGTAACTTCAACCCCTGGTTGGGTCCCTACCAGACTTCAGCCTTCTTTTCACCCGATGACAGGGCACATCAAAGCGACGTCTTGAGAACGACTCACACGCAACAGAGCCCAAAAGGATTAGCGAGCGGCTCTCATTTGTAGTGGAGCCCCGAGATAGTCTGACACGTCAACAAAACATGGGCCAATCCATGAAGGAATGAGGTATTTAGCTGCCGTCTTGATTGTCTTTAAACAACGTTCCTTTTTCTATCACGACTCAGTTGCCAGTGAGCTCCAAAACAAAACTCATTAACGTTGTCCGAATTTATTAGTATTCTGGAAAGATTTTGAATAAGTCTTAAAGTTTATTATTAATTTCTGCAATTTTGCTTTGAGGCGAGGCTGAACTTGATTGTGCTATTGAAAAATTCTTGCTCACCGGAAACAACGATCAGACTGGATTGACCTTCAGCAAAACTCTTGCTCGCTGAAGACAACGATCAACTGGCTTGACCTTCAGCAAAACTCCTGCTCGCTCAAGACAACGATCAACTGGCCTGACCTTCAGCAAAACTCCTGACACGTCCGCTAGATGAATGGACAAGAGGAGCCGCCAGGATGGTGTTTACAGTTGATGTCCGCCAGTTTGATGACAATCGCAGGCGCTGCAACCCGTTACGGCAAGTTGGTTTTCCTTCTTCTCCTGACGCCAATTAAATTTTGATAGCAAGTCTTGAAAAAGACTTACAGACAACCACCCCTGGCCGGGCTTTTGGTTGCTGTATTTCTCACAGACAACTTTTTGGCCATTTTTCCAACTGCGCTTTGTTATGTTCAATACTTGTTTAGGACCGTGCTGCAATTCTGTCTCTAGCGATCGACACAAACGGACCAAGGATCTTCATACTTTTTGAGCTACTTCGATGTATTTTACAGTAGACATCGTTTTGAAATTCCGCGATGTTATACAGTAGACAGCATTTTGAGACTCCGCGATGTTATACAGTAGACAGCATTTTGAGACTCCGCGTTGTACCAGGCTCGAATCCTGTGTCGTGGGCACCAACTTTCGTCCTATAACAGAGTGAGACTAACAAGGACTGTTGGCTTTGTATAAATAAGGTTTATTTCCATTTGATGACAACTTCTACAAACATGGCGTCCTTTCAGTTCCAGGCCGGGATCTTGACTGCCCCGTGACAACCCACTACGTCACGACTTGAGCATCTCTCCTCCCATTCTCCCCCGATGCTCAATCGTGCCACAGCCTTTTCCCAGCTAACACTAATACCCTACTTCTGTTACAATAATTTGTTATTTACCACTTATCCTAGATATGTAAAATGGTCTACCATCTCTAGTTCTTCGTAGTCAATAAAGATTGATGGTATCCCATGTGCACCTTGTGACATAATCTGTCTCTTCTTTTTGCTAATTGTTAAACCAAATTCAGAACAAGCATTGGAGAATGCAGATAGTAGACATTGTAATTCTTCCTCAGAGTGGGTCGTAACTGCAGCATCGTCTGCAAAAAGCAACTCTCTGATCAGTACTCTCCTAATTTTGGTCTTGGCCTTCAAGCTCTGAGCATTGTAGAGGCCGCCATCTGAGCGTGAGTGAATGTATATACCACCATCCTGATCACGAAAGGCATATTTCAGAAGAAGTGAAAAGTATATTCCAAAGAGGGTGGGAGCTAGTACACAACCTTGTTTAACTCCACTCTTGATTTCAAACTCTTCAGAAGTTGCACCATCAAACATGATTACACCCTTCATGCCTGTATGGAACGATTCCACAATGGACAGAAGAGTTGGTGGGCAGCCAATCTTCTTTAGTGCCTTGAACAGACCCTCACGACTGACAAAAATCAAATGCCTTTGTGAGGTGGATGAAGGCAATAAACAGTGGTTGATTCTGTTCAAGGCATTTTCTTGCATTTGTCGCAATGAGAATATCATATCAATGGTTGACCGGTTCTGACGGAAGCCGCACTGTGATTCGGGGTAGACTTGATCTCCCAGGACTTGAAGTCTGCGCAGAACAATTCTGGCAAATACTTTTCCAACAATACACAGAAGTGAGATACCCCTATAGTTGTTGCAGTCGCTCCGATCGCCATTGTTCTTGTACAGTGTTATGATGCTTGAATCTTTGAAATCATGTGGAACTTGTCCTTCTCGCCAGCATAGCTCTATTAGCTGGCGGATCTGTAGAGTGAGTGTGTCTTGCCCACTCCTGATAACCTCTATTTGAATTCCATTCTTACCTGGAGCCTTGCCAGATGCAAGTTCATTTATAGCACACTTAACTTCTGTTATTGTGGGAAGTGTGTCCAGGTGGTCAAGAGTTTGTAGAGCCTCTATGGCGTTGAGGGCATCATCCGCTAGTTTGGTCTCACTTGAGTAAAGCTCCAAATAGTGCTCTACCCATCTGTCCATCTGCTGTTTCTTATCAGTTATGATTTCTCCAGTCAAGGTTTTCAATGGTGCACTTCTTTTGATCACTGGACCACAGGCTTTCTTTATTCCTTCATACATGCTTCTTATGTTTCCCTTATCACTTGCGATTTGAATGGACTCACATAACTTGATCCAATAATGATTTGCACATTGCCTGGCAGCCTTTTGTACATCCTTCCTAGCTTGCTTTAGCTCACTCAGAGTGTTACGCATTGGTCTTTCCTTGTTTCTTAAGAGAGCTATCTTCTTCTTATCAATCAAGGGCTGCAGAGTCTGGCTGTTTGCCGCAAACCAGTCCTGCCTCTGATGATCCACAGTGCCGTAAACCCATACAGCAGTTTTATAACGAGTTTCCTTAAGTTGACCCCACTTTTCATTTACTGCACAATTTTCTGATGTATCAGTGAAAGCGTCTTCAAGTTGCTGTTGAAACTGAAAACACTTTTCAGGATCATGAGTGTTAATAATATTAATCCTGGGGCTAGATTTGTGTTTAGCTGTGTAGATTCTCTTTGGTCTCAGTCTAACCCTTGCAACAACCAAAGAATGATCCGTATCACAGTCAGCACTGTGGTAACTTCGAGTCAATGATATATGGTTCAGATGTTGTCTCCGTGTGATGATGAAGTCTAGCTGGTGCCAATGGCCGGATCTTGGATGTTTCCATGTGACCTTATGCAGCTCTATTGTTTTAAAAAAAGGAGTTTGTAATACATAGGTCATTACTGGTGCAATGCTCTAGCAGCCTTTGTCCATTTTTATTCATGCGACCGATGTTGTATTATCCAAGGCACACTGGCCATGAACTCGAGTCCTTGCCCACACGAGCATTGAAATCACCGAGCATATAAATGTAGTCAGATTTTGGAACTGCCTTGATCACGGAGTCTAACTCCTCATAGAACGAATCCTTCACATCATCAGAGGAATCGAGTGTCGGTGCATATGCAGTAATAATGGTAGCAAAACCACAAGAGGTTGCATAGCGCAGGTATAATAGTCTTTCATTTCCTCCTGCTGGATTTTCAATCATTCCCAGTAGCGAATTCTTCACTGCAAAGCCCACACTGTGTTGCCTTTTTTCTGCCTGCCCTCTACCCTTAAAAAAAAAGGTGTAATTGTTTTCCCTGGGTGACCCTTCCTCAGCAAGGCGAGTCTCCTGCAGGCCAGCAATATCAGTGTTAAGACGATTGAGTTCGGCATCAGTCACAGCCGTTTTTCTCACATCGTCAATATTGGTCAAGTCAGTGGAAGATCCTGGACACATGGTTCTCACGTTCCAGTTTGCAAGCCGTAGCTTGAGTTTTCTATTTTTCTTTTTATTTGTACCTGGTGCATTGGTTTTACAGCCTGCGATACACATTTAGTCCTAGCCCCAAGCACCTATTGAAGCAGGCAGGCTGTGGCGGATCAGCACCCAATTGGCCGGGGGCTGCCCAGCTTGAGGCCGGCTGTAGCTGATCATTGACACCCGTAGGTATCTCCCACAGTCAGAGGCAACGCCAGGCACCCCATGTCTACGCCAATTAACAGGGACATATAACCCGTAACAGTTGTCTCTCGCTTTGATTCCGAGACCAGTTAAGACCAGGGATAGAGTTATTGCCTCTCCATAGCACAAAGCCTGGGCTAAAATATAGAGATCATGTGTTGCCCATGCAGAATGATCCCTCTCTCGGCCTGCCTAGTTCACTCCAGGGGAAAGGTAATCACTACATCTGGAACAAGACAAGCTGCAGAAGCTGCCGGATCAGCAAAGCAATGCTCTAACTGTCCGCCTGTCGGGGCTTCGATCCTAGACCAGCCACCAACCAAGGCTTAGGGCTTGGTCTGCCCTGCCATGACATTTCGTCTTTAGGTTGCATTTCCTTGCACCAGGGTAAAGCTTGTACCCTCCCAATTGCGCTCCGTTGGCACAATGTCGGGTTTGGTAAGCGCCGCCCAACGTTTGGCGCTAACAGAAAGCAGGTAGTAGGGGAGACTGGGGAGAAATGGACATAGGGGAGAAATGGACCACCCCCTCTCTGGCCCCTGGCTGTGATGCAATGAAAGTGAAACCATAATAAGTTTGTTTTCCACATCAAACATAGTCCGAATTTTTCATTTGCCATCGACTTCCCGCACAGGTCGTTCCCACGCAAAGTTTGAAAAATTTTCTGCACTAAAGTTTCTTTTTCCAGTTCCAGACACCATCGTAAAGCAGACGCATTGTCAGGAATCAGGACAAGGTAATTACGTTAATATCTTTATTTACTTGTTATTTAAGAGTTCATATAAAAAATATAGCATATAATATTAGATTTAAGAGACTTTATGGCTGAATAGTTTAATACATTGATGGGGGAGAAATGGACCGGTTCATTTCTCCCCATGGTTCATTTCTCCCCATAGAAGAAATTGACAAGACAGTCTGTTATTAAAAGTGTTGAAGATTGCATTCGAATATCAGCATTATTGATTCTTTTAATACTGGGGTCTAAATCTAGACCAATAAAACTGTTCACAAATTTGATTTCAGTGATTAATTAAAGATGCACGCCATTCGTGCTATGATCAGTATTTCTTTGCAAATGATAGGCCTACCATTCTAAATGTTATATAATTCTGTCACTCTTTTGTTTCAGATGCCAAGATTGTACATCAGAAACACCAACAAGGGTCTCGTTACGGAGGAACGTATGAGAGAAGCTGTTAATGCTGTGGAAAATGGAATGAAAGCGAGGAAGCTGCAAGGGAGTACGGCATTGCTCGCTCTACCCTCAATAACAATCTTACAAAAGACAGAGAAGGAAATGGTCTGCCTACTAGACTCGTACCAAATTATAGGCATAGCCTTGTTTTCACAGCTAAGCAAGAAGCTGATTTTGCTAGTTACTTGAAAGATTGTGCAAGAATGTTCCATGGACTCACAACTAAAAACGTTCGTATTTTGGCGTACGAGATGGCGAAAGTCAATAACATTGCACATCCTTTAACCTGGGATGAGCAAATGATGGCAGGGAATGACTGGCTTTGTGGATTTTTGCGACGGAATCCCGAGCTGACCATAAGGCAACCTGAGGCAACATCTCTGGCTAGAGCTACAGCTTTCAACAAACATAATATTTGCACCTTCTTCAACATTGTGAAGGAAACCATTACAAAACTAAATGTGAGTGGAGCTCAAATCTACAATTTGGATGAGTCAGGTCTTACCACTGTACAGAAAGTGCCAAAAGTAATTGCCCCACGAGGAGTAAAGCAAATAGGCCAGGTGACATCCAGAGAAAAAGGAGAAATGGTCACAATCTGTTGCATTGTGTCAGCTGCGGGTCACATTATCCCTCCAGTTTTTGTGTTTCCCAGAAACAATTTTAAGAATTTTATGCTTGCTGGAGCACCTGAATGTTCCCTTGGCCTTGTGAATGAATCAGGTTGATGACCCGTGATAATTTTGTCAAAGTTATAAATCACTTCATTAAGCATTCAAGACCTTCCAAAGACTTCCCTTTGATTTTGATCTTGGACAATCACGATTCCCACATTTCATTTGAATCACTTGAACTGTGCAAGAAAAACAACATTCATGTGATCACGTTGCCACCACACACCTCATCTAAAACTCAGCCCTTGGACCGTTCAGTTTTTGGACCCATGAAGTCGGTCTACAACAATGCGTGTGATTCATGGATGATGAAAATGTTGGGACACCACTGACAATCTATCAAGTTGCAATCTAGGAGGCCACGCTTTTCTTAAAGCGGCAACACCCATTAACATTCAATCAGGCTTTGCAGTATCGGGTATTTTGCCCTTTAACGAAGATGTTTTTACAGAAGATGATTTTATGCCTTCAGAAATAACGAACAGGCCCATCAGCAAGGACAGTGAAAATGCCACTTTAGAAAGCAATGAACAGACAGGATCAGCATCTCCACATTGTGGTACCAGCACAGATCAAACTGCACAAGAATTTCATGAAAATCAGAAAGAGTGTAATGTTGAGAACCTTGTAGATGACTTGCAGGAAATATCAGGGAGTCTTCAACATAAAGCTACTTCTTCCTTTACTTCGCCTCATGTTTTCAGAGGACTACCAAAAGCTGGTCCGCGAAAAGATTCAAATAATATGAGGAAAAGAGGAAAAACTATGCTGGCTACTTCTACACCAGAAATGAATCGAATTAGGGAAAGAGCTGTGATGAAAGAAAAGGCAGCAAAGTTCCACCCAAAAGGCAAAGAGACAGCTGCTGAAAGAACTTGATGTTGATTTAGATCCAGAAACTGACATTTCGTTTTGTGATGACACAGATTCTGATGTTTCATTTGGTGAAAATTAGGAGTGTACGGTTAGCTTGACTGGTGTGCGTGAGGTTTTTGAAGGCCAGTGTGTGCTATGTGAATATGGAACAAAGAAGACTTGTGTTTACTATGTAGGAATTGTAAGGGGAGACATTGATGATGATGGTGATGTTGAGGTAGAGTTCTTGCGCAAGAGTGAGAAGGTTGCTGGTAAATTTGTTAAGCCTAAGGTAGAAGATGTCGCCAGTGTCTCAATTACATGTATTAAAGCACAGCTTACTAGATCTACAATCACTGGAACCACTTCTAGGACCAAAGATGGCTATGTCTTCAAAGAAAGGGCACTCTTCCGAATTCCGGTCCCAAATAGATCCGCAGTGAATAGGTCAGGGGTTAAGGGTTAGGGTTAGTTGTTAACTAAACACTGACCCTAACCCTTACCCCTGACCTATTCACTGCGGATCTATTTGGGACCGCAATTCGGAAGAGTGCCAAAGAAAGTCTTGCAGGCATAAATGTTCGATAAAACTTTATATTAGATTAATATATCATATTAAACTTTTTTTACTGTCGCTTAAAATAATAATAAAAAAAACTGCAAATATCCTTTTAATGATTATTTATTTCTTATAGCAATATGGATGAGTTGTTGCTGCTTCTTTTTAAAAAAGGTCCATTTCTCCCCACTATGGTCCATTGCTCCCCACGTGCTGGTCCATTTCACCCCAATGGTGGTCCATTTCTCCCCATGTTCATATACATTTTTTAAATGCATTTTGTAAAGAAACATATAGAAATAGATTGCTAAATGTTTTCCCCTTTTAAAATAAATGAATGTACAACATTTTAGTCATGGTTTTGTTATGTTTCGATAAAATCTGTTCCGGTGATGAGCAAAAATTGAAAACTACAAAATTGCTGGTCCATTTCTCCCCAGTCTCCCCTACTGTCTACTGTTATACGGTAGCTCAGTCATATCTGACTAAGACTTGACATATGCCCAGAGAAATAACAATAATATAATTATTGGGTCGATCGTATTTTAAGTGTAAGGAGAAATCATAATAATGTATTTATTGGATCGATCGTCTTTACGTGCTCAGATAAATCATAATAATGAAATTATTGCAAGGTCGGCACTGTGGCTTAGGTGTTGTGAACGTAGCTTTACAACCTCGACATGCCAGATTCGAAGACACATAAGCTTTAGAGGGTGATGTGCTGCACGTGATCACACAGACGTTCTTTGCATTTTTATTAAACTGCTGCTGCTGCTACTACTCTTACTACTACTACTACTACCCACTACCACCACCACCACAACAACAAATACTACTACTACTACTACTACTACTACTACTACTACTACTACTACTACTACTACTACTACTACTACTACTACTACTACTACTACTACTACTACTACTACTACTACTACTACTATTACTACTACTACTCTGTCTCTTCCTTTTCTTCGTCCTCTTCTTCTTCGTCTCAACTTGCTTTCCTGACAGAGATTCATTGTCACAATAACGCTTTCACTACTGTTATTGATCAGTTCATGATCCACGAATAAGGAAAAAACATGTAATATCTCTGTTCTTCTCTATCTCTTGTTCAAGTTATGCTCATTTCCCATCTTCTTTCATCATGTTTTACTAAAACAAGTTTCTTCAACATAATTTAAAATACCCGCATTTAGAGTTAGAGCCGGATTTCATACACTTATACCATCTTAGCATATATAAAGCTTACGAGTTGCCAAACGTATATTTTAAGTTTTCTCAATTCATAATGTTGCCACATGGTGTTTGTTGTGTGTGTTTAATTTCCGTCTGAGGTATCCTTTGTATATCGGTATCTTTGAAAAATATACATTGTTCATGTTTACAAGGGGTCGCTGTTTAACACTTTGTGCACGGGACAGGTGTGAGTAACATGTAACAAATCGTCAATTTAAGTTGAAGTTAAAGCTATTACTGTTTGGAAGAAGAGCAGTCAAATAAAGAAATATTGTGGGTCAGTTGAACAGTTGTATTGCACACAAGGAATTACAATATTATAAATAATTTGGTAGGTTACTATAACAACTAAATTGACAAAAAGAAATAAGACATCTATTCAAACACGTTTCACTGCTACAGTGTAATCCAATTGCTTGTTGAGACATTCTCCTTGATCCGCGGCAATGTAAGGAAAATGGTTAGATGTTACTCAAGATTTCTGGCATACCGTCCAATGATAAGAATATATTTGAAATGTCCTCTGTTTTGTACAACATAGTTTTTGCGTGTCTCATTCAATTCCCTATTTTGTTATACATCTTTTGTCCAGTGATATAAATGTCCTTAGGTATATTAAGTTCTCGAATAATCTTACACCACTAAAGTTGTCCATGCATCGAAGTACAATTGTTCCTATAGCAAGGTTATTTCGTCATTTCGAGGTGATTGGTTTGAATCTGTAGTAACAGAGAGTGCAGAGAAAGGACTCTAATTGAATCTCAAGAAATCAGTAACAATGGTTATATCAAAGACAAAGGTGACACCGAAATGTGAAATGAGTATAGAAGGGGAAATACACAACCAAGTGGATAAATTTAAAGACCTAGGGGTAATTATAACATCAGATGGAAGATGCACAACAAACATCAAAGAGAGAATAAGGCAAGCAAAAGCTACATTTCAGAAAATGAAAAGTATTTTATGCAATAAGTCGCTTTCACTGAATGTAAGAAGGAGATGCTGAAAAGCTATACATAACCTACTTTAATGTATGGCAGTGAGTCTTGGAATGTAAATGAACAAGGAATAACTTAGAAGCAACCGTGATGTGGTTCCTGAGACGAATAATGCGAATTCCTTGGACTGCCAGAGACACTAACAACTATTGCCTGACAGAGGCTAATGAAAGCAATACATTATATGCAACAATAAGAAAGAGACAAATAGCTTTCTTTGGTCATGTGATGAGAAGAGAGGCATTGAAGACAATAGTGACAACTGGAAAGATCAAAGAGTAGAGAGGCAGAGGGAAACCATGAGAAATCATGCTGGGTAAACTAAGACTGTGGCAAGGAGTAATATCGTCAGCATAGGTGATCCAGAACACCTAAATATCGAGATCTGTGGAGTGGCATGAACGACTACGCCTGCTGGCAGAGCACTTGATGATGAGGTTCGATCCCGCTTTAGATGTTTATGTTTGCTAGTGTGTGCTCTAACCTCAACTTATTTCTTTTACTTTCATAAGCACAAATAACTAATCGTAAATTCGTGTATGTGCTGTTAAATCTCCAACATGCAATTCTAAACTAAAACAGTAACAATTATTTGCATACTAAGAGTATGCGTACAATGAGTTAATCAATAAGCCGAGTAGTGCAATTGGTATGCTACTAGATCACAATCACAAGTGACAAAAAAATGAACGCTTTGGCTAGAGCCCTCGTCAGCATACAAGCAACAAAAAGACACTGATACAACTACATGCCAGTTTGAACAGGTATTAAGCTGATGCTGATCGGCCATCTGAGAAGGACAGCCATGTAACACTAACAGGGCATGCAGATCGAGTTAGAGCACACTGACTGTGGGTTGGTTGACCGGAAGTACGTAAGGGTAATTGGAATGGGAGAGGGGAGACGGTCAATATCTCTACTAACGGAAGGAGCGGGCTATGCAAAGTGAAAAGTGATGGAGGTGAAACGCGTGGATGCAATAAAACATTAATGGAACAGTTAAGATATACGAAGTGAGGCACTTTAAAAACAGATGTTGGTGGTGGTAGTGATTTTTTTTTTTGGGGGGTGGGGGGGGGGGGGGTGGGGATATAGAGAAGTGGATGTGAAGAGACCCTGCAAGAAAGCAAAAGCAAGGCAACACCACCACATGCGAACAACGGAACAGGCTCTCTACAGTGACAACATAAAGGCAGAATAAATAAACCCCGTGTAAAAAAAAAAGTAGTTAGCAGAATTAAACAATAATGGGGCACTTGGGACCAAGGCCACAACCATGAAAAAAGATTAGTTCTGACAGAGTGTGATATCACGGAAGATGTACCTATAACGTCAAGGTGTTATCTGTGTAGTCCGGGAATTGTGCCACGGCGCCAGGTACTTCGGCTGCCCCTGCCACCAAGATAGCAAGGAAGCTATGATGATCGCTATCAAAATTAACATGCCCTATAAAGAGACTAGGAGGCAATACGAGGCCACCAATCGACTCACAAAAAGCCCCAAAGCACAACTGGAAGGCCAACTGAAGGACCTGAGATAAAAGTTCAAAATCATGGAGGAAGAAAAAGACAAGACGCAAGAGACACAGACAACAACCGTTCAGCGCATCCTGGACGAACTGAAGCAAGTTCAGCAGAAGATTGAGCAGGATGTCGCTCGATTGGCTGATATAAAGGCTGAGACTGAAGAAAAGCTATCAAAACTACATCAAGCGAGAGACAAAACAGAAGGAACTCAAGACCGATCAAGAAACACCGGAACCAGAAGATGCAAGAACACAGCCAGCAGAAGAAGCAACAGATGAAGAAGGCTACCCAAACCAAGACCGAGGGTGTCGGGAGACCATGAAACGATATTGCTCCCCACCAAGATCGAACTGGCTAACACCGAGAAGATTCGAAGACAAGCTCAGACAGGGAAATAGGAGGAACAACCTAAGAGACGACAACTGGTAAAGCTCCCTGAAGGAAACAGCACCATATGACGGGGTGGGTACACAACAACTCCAGACCTCAACATGTGCGCGACTCTGGCCATACATGAAAACCTAACAAGAAAGGAATGAACACAATCAACCCATCATAAGTCGGGAAGCTGACAACAAGCCGCCCAATATACGAAAGGCAAACTACAAGCTACACCATAAATACCCCAATTATAGCCAAGTCGAAAACTCGAAGGCTGAAAGCGGGTATTCGTTCCAAAAAATTGGATTGGATTGGATTGTGCGCTCTGGATACATCAATACGCACATGCGTAGGATAGTAATAATAGTGAAAAATAAACAACAGGAGGGTTTAGTGAGGAGTGCCGCAGCACTGCCTGACATATACATATAAAAGTATAATCATCAACAGAAACCAACTCTGTGCAAAAAAACATGATAGTCAGTTTAAAATTATCGTGTTAAATAATTAAAATGACTGTAAATATGTGTGTTGTATATTTGATCTTAAAGGATTTATCTAATTACGTTAGTTTATGTTGTGTGAATTCTGCAGTATGTACCTGACGAGATGCAGTGAAATATGCCAGACAAGAAATCGTGCAATCTATTGCTTATGTCTTCGTTATTTAAACATTCAAGGACCTCAAATGTAGGAGTGGGTTTCCGTTATGGTGG
>JACEFZ010005362.1:0-110799 GCA_014155875.1 Cepaea nemoralis
GTAAGGGTGGGATTCCAATAGAGGTTATCAAGAGTGGACAGGACACACTCACTCTACAGATCCACATCAGAGATCATCTACAGAGAGTGACTTAATGGGTGAAAGAGTGATTGCGAGAGAGAGAGAGAGAGAGAGAGAGAGAGAGAGAGAGAGAGAGAGAGAGAGCGTGAGTGAGCGAGAGAGAGAGAGTGGTAGAATGGATGTGTAAGTGTGTGTGTGTGTATGTGTGTGCGCATTGTTTGTGAGTTTCTGTGTGTGTGTCTTGGTGAGAAGAGAGAGAGAGAGAGAGAGAGAGAGAGAGAGAGAGAGAGAGAGAGAGAGAGAGAGAGAGAGAGAGAGAGAGAGATTTGAGCGCACGCATGTTGTGTAACATGCTATTCCATATTTTGTGTGTATTCTCATGTTCATATTATCATTTTGAATGCCAATTGATGTTATCATTTATAATATGAACACATGTACATCACTGTAGAGTGAGTGAGAGAGTTAGGGAGTATGAGTGAGAGAGAAAGTTAATGAGTGTGAGAGTGTGTGTGTGTGCCTGTGTAAGAAAGAAAGAAAGAGAGAGAGAGAGAGAGAGAGAGAGAGAGAGAGAGAGAGAGAGAGAGAGAGAGAGAGAGAGAGAGAGAGTTGAGCACATGCATGTCCTTGTAACATTGCCATTCCATATTTTTTGTGTATTCTCATCCTTTCATATTATCATTTTGTATGCCACTTGATTTTATCATGTATAATATAACATTACTGTAATGTGAGTGAGAGTAGTTAGTGAGTGATGTGAGAGAGAGAGAGAGAGAGAGAGAGAGAGAGAGAGAGAGAGAGAGAGATAGTGAGTGTGTGAGAGGTAGAGAAAAGAGAGAGAGATAGTTGAATTGCATCACTAACTTTTACGCTACACAATGTATACGTACAATTTTATTCTCCATTTCTTACAATTTTTGTGAGAATGCTCACGACAATCGTCAGTGTCTCTACTGTGTGTAAAGTGTGGGAGTGTTTTCTTATTAGTGTCAGTGATCATGTGAGGCATCATGTATGTGTCTAGATTTGAGGACGTTTGTGTGGGTGTGTATGTGAGAGATGTGTGTGTGGGGGTGTGGGAATGTATGTGTGGAGGGGTTGTGTGTGGGATGTGTGTTGGTTGATGGGGGATGTGTGGATGGGTGAAGGGATGTGTGGTCGGTGGGGAATGTATGTGTGTGTGAGGGATGTGTGTGTGTGGGTGGGGATATTTGGGAAGATGGTTGGAAGTATGTAGGTGTTTGTGGGTTGGGGGTGTGGGTAGGGAATGTGTATTTGGGTGGGTGAATGGGCGTGTGGGAGATAGTGTGGGTTGGGGGATGGGTGTGTTGGTTGGGTGTGGGGATGTGTTCGTGAATGGTATATGTCGGTGTGGGTGGGAGTGTCTGAGTTTGGATTGGGTAAATTTGAGTGGGTGGAGGATGTATGTGTGGGTGGTGAGGATGTTTGTATGTGGGGGATGTGTGGGTGGGTGGGGAGATGTGTGTGTGTGTGGGTGAGAGATGTGTGGGCGGGGATGTGAATGGGGAATACATGTAGGGGATGTGTGTGGAGAGAATGTGTTTATGGGTGGGGTGTTGTGTGGGAGGGGAGATTGTGAGGGGTGGGGGAGGTGTGGGATATGCGGGTGGATGAAGGATGTATGTGAGGATGGGGGATGTGTGTTTGGCTGGGTGGTTTTGGTGTGTGTGTGGGTGGGAGGGTAGATGAGAGATGCATATGTTGATGGGTGGGTGGGTGATGTGTGGGTGTGAGTGATTGATGGATGAGTACGTGAGTGGGTGGATGTGTGTGAGAGATGAGTTTATGGGTGGGGGATGTGTGTGTGGATGAGAAGATGTGTGTGAGTGGCGGATGTGTGTCGGTGGGGTATATGTGGGTGGTGGGGTGTGTGTTTTTGAATGAGGAATGTGTTGGTGGGTGGTGATGTGTGTATGGGTGTGGGAATGTGTGTGTGAGTGTATGGGCGGTGAGATGTGTAGTTAAGGGATGTGTGATTGTGGATTTGAGATCGGGGTGGGGAGGGGGTGGTTGGCGAGTGGGTGGGTGGAAGATGTGTGGGAGGGGAGTGTGTGTAGGTTTGCGTGGGTGGGGGATGTGTGTGTGGGCGTGCGGGATGTGTGGGTGGGGGAGATTGTGTGTGTGGCGGGGTGTGTGTGTGTAAGTGGGGATGTGTGGGTGGGTGCGGGTTTTGTGTGTGGGTAGTTGCGAGATATGTGAGTTGGCGGGAATATGTGTGCGTGGGTGTTGGATATGTGGCTTGGGGAATGTGTGTTTGGCTGAGTGGTTGGGGCGTGTGGGTGGGTGGTGGAGGATATGTAGATGGTTGAGTGTTGGTAGGTTAAGGGATGGGTGGAGGATGTGGGCGTGTGGGTGGGGAGATGTGTGAAGGTGGGGGATATGTGGGTGGGTGATGGGTGGGTGGATGCATGCATGTGTGCCTGGGTTTGTGTGTGGGTGAGTGGGGGGTGTGTGTGGTGGGTGGGAGATGTGTGGGTGGAGAGATGGTGTATGTGGGGGTTGTGTGGATTAAGGGATGGGTGGATGGATGGAGGTATGTATGTGCCTGTGGGTATGTGTGTGGTTGGGTGGTGGATGTGTGTGTGTGGGGGACACGCGGATGAATAGGGGATGGGTGTGTGGGGGATTTGTGTGGAGGGATGTGTGGTGTGGTGGGAGATGTGTGTGTGTGGGTGGGGAGGTGGGTGTTGTGTGGGTTTGGGGATGGGTGGATGGATGGGGACATGTATGTGCCTGTGTGTATGTGTGTGGTTGGGTGTAGGATGTGTGGGAGGCACGCGGATGCATAGGGGATTGGTGGGTGGGTGGGGGATTTGTGAAGGTGGGGGTGTGTGGGTGGGTGATGGATGGGTGGATGCATGCATGTGTGCTTAGGTTTGTGTGTGGGTGGGTGGGGGATCTGTGTGGAGCGATGTGTGGTGGGTGGGAGATGTGTGGGTTGGAGGATGGGTGGATGGATGGGGGAATGTATGTGCCTGTGGGTATGTGTGTGGTTGGGTGGTGGATGTGTGTCTGCGGGACACGCGGATGGATAGGGGATGGGTGGGTCAGTTTTGGATTTGTCTCATAACGTGGTAACATGCATTGATTATGTTTACAACATTCATGTGACAATGCTTTTTATTTCTATGTGAATGCACTGATGTACGAAAGACGAGTGATTGGAAGGGCTGAATGTAAGACGGGCCTGCGTGCCCAATTTGTTACCCTTTGAAAATAAAGTTCGTTCGTTCGTCCGTTCGTTCGTTCGATCCACCAGCTAATAGAGCTATGCTGGAGAGAAGGGCAAGTCCCACAAGATTTCAAAGACTCAAGCATCATAACACTGTACAAGAACAAGGGCTATCGGAGCGACTGTAACAACTATAGGGGTATCTCACTTCTGTGTATTGTTGGAAAAGTATTTGCCAGAATTGTTCTGCGCAGACTTCAAGTCCTGGGAGATCAAGTGTACCCCGAATCACAGTGTGGCTTTCGACAGAACCCGTCTACCATTGATATGGTATTATCATTGCGACAAATGCCGTGAACAGAATCAGCCACTGTTTATTGCCTCCATCTACCTCACAAAGGCATTGATTTGGTCAGTCGTGAGGGTCTGTT
Source organism: Cepaea nemoralis (assembly GCA_014155875.1). Classification (NCBI taxonomy): domain Eukaryota; kingdom Metazoa; phylum Mollusca; class Gastropoda; order Stylommatophora; family Helicidae; genus Cepaea; species Cepaea nemoralis. Next base: position 3,646 of record JACEFZ010005362.1, read on the forward strand.
CAAGGTACTAAAGAAGATCGGCCGCCCACCAACTCTTCTGTCCATTGTGGAATCGTTCAACACAGGCATGAAGGGTATAATCAAGTTTGATGGTACAACTTCAAAAGAGTTTGAAATCAAGAGTGGAGTTAAGCAAGGTTGTGTACTAGCTCCCACCCTCTTTGGAATATACTTTTCCCGTCTACTGAAATATGCATTTCATGATCAGGATGGTGGTATATACATTCACTCACGCTCAGGATGAAGGCCTCTACAATGCTCAGAGATTGAAGGCCAAGACCAAAATTAGGAGGGTACTGATCAGAGAATTGCTTTTTGCAGATGATGCTGCAATTACGACACACACAGAGATATAATTACGTCTACTATCTGCATTCTCCAATGCTTGTTCTGAATTTGGTTTAACAATTAGCAAAAAGAAGACACAGATTATGTCACAAGGTGTACATGGGGTACCATCAATCTTTATTGATGACGCCGAACTGGAGATAGGTAGACCATTTTACATATCTAGGATCAGTGGTAAATAGCAATTATCCCTAGATCAGGAAATCAACATCAGGATTGGTAAGGCAACAACAACAATGAACAGGTTAACAAAAATAGTATGGGAGAACAAGAAGCTTACTGCCAAAACAAAAGTCCTTGTCTATCAAGCCTGTGTCCTTAGTACTCTTCTTTATGGCAATGAAGCCTGGACAACTTACTCACACCAAGAGAAACGTTTAAACAGCTTTCATATGCGGTGTCTGCGAAGAATACTTGGTATTAAGTGGCAAGACAAAATCACAAATACTGAAGTATTGGAAAGATCAGGTTGTGTGACGGTTTATTCCATGCTCAGTCTTCGTAGACTTAGATGGGTAGGACACGTTAGGAGGATGAATGATGGTAGAATACCAAAGGACATCTGTTTGGTGAATTACAGATGGGTAAGAGATCTCAGGGTCGGACTCTACTACGATACAAAGATGTGTGTAAGCGGGACATGATTGATACAGGCATTGATAATGCACATTGGGAGCAAGTCGCCGCTGATCGTGTTGCTTGGAGGGTAAATATCAGAAATGGAATAAAGACAAAAGAGAACATGATTGCAAATAAGTCGCACACCGAGCGTGCGGAACATAAGATAGTGCATGATGGTGGAAATGACCATGTGTTCACATGCAATCCACTGTGGACGAACATTTACAGCGCGAATTGGCCTTATCAGTCACATTCGCCTACCGCCATGGGTTGTAGTAATTACGCCATTTTGAGGCACAATGTAACAAATTATCGTCTGTCAAGAGGGCAAGGTGCCAATGATCGAATGATTTCCCAACTTGTCACAGATAACATTCAATTGAGGTTTAACTTTTCTTGTCAATAACTTCATTTCTTTGAACATTACGTAATCTCTTCCAATCTTATGATATTGCTCTATTCTGGTACAACAATCTTGTATATATTGGTTTTTATTATTTTCTTGTGTTCTTTCTTATTTCTCGAGTTAAAGATTTGTATGCCAAATACCGATCACAGATATCTAGTTATTTGCAAATTACGTCCCAAAGTCAAGGACGGCCAAAAAAATTCAAGTTACTAGGGCTTATCTATCCTATCATTGAAAGATTAAAATATTAAATGTAATATCGTGGAGAAATACGAAAGTCCGTTATAAAATAATGTTATATATAAAATAATGTCACAATTTTATCATAACCTTACAAATTTTCTGAAACTTTTACCAGATTTTAATTTACTTTGTATATCTAGTTATTTACTGTTAAAATTTGTAACAAATTAAGAGAAATGCTACCATTCTTTAAATAACATTATACATTTAATTTACTTTGAGTTTTTTCCCTTGATATACTTTCGCGTGATGTTCTTATGTCCTTTGCTTTGATTATGTTGATGGTGGTCACCCCACTAGCCTACAGCCCGTTTAGACATAATTGTTCATAGAATGATTGATTAATTAACTGATTTAGGAATCGACATCACAGCATTCCGTCCCCATTCTCATCAGCCAGCGAAGAGTTCCAACACTAATAGTTCCAGTAGCAATCTACTTATATGTCCGTCTATCCTTTCCACTGAGCGTCGAGCGTCGGCCAGATCCCCTCGTCACACCTCGCTGCCTCATTCTTACCAGCCTATGGTGATCCATTTGCTCCTCCGAGGTGTACACGTGCTTCCACAAGGCCGCAACCACGTCTGCCTTGTCGTGCATCAATACTCCACCAAGTTTTGCCGAGCCAGCCAATCTGTCCGCCTGTTCATTCCCCCAGCACACCGGCATGCCCCGGAGAAAAGATCCAGGTGATGCTTGCTACCCGTGACCTCCGAAGCGAAGCAAGCCACTCTGCGCGAAGCCTGCCTGTCCTCACCCTCCTCAGCATGCTTTCTTAGTCAGTTACAATCACGATGTGTGTATGTATCGTGTTCTCCATCCAACGGAAAGCTGCACTGACCGCCTCCACCTCCATTTTTAAGCTAGATGTTGTGGCATCATACGCCAGGCTCTCCTGCACCAAAAGTCGACCATTATCTTTTGCTAAGAATCCCCAGGCACTTCTCCTACCTCTCAACACCGAACCATCTGTGTAGATAATCACATCACCCGGGCGAGCATTATCCTGAATTAGTTGCTGGATTTCGACTTCCGTGGCCCCTGCTGATCACTCTCTGCTCATAAGTGGGAAACTAATCAACGCATTGCTAGCCTCTTGTTATGCTAATTTATATATGCTATAAGAGACCAAGGAAGCAAATATAGGAAGTAAAATTTTATGATTTCTTGCCGCATGCATAATAATAAACTGTTGTTAATACTCGTACACGTTGTGAAATGCGATGGCCAGGTGCGGGGGAAAATATTTAGATACGTACATAATTATTTAATCCGGAGGGAAGGACTACAAAAGGGGAGTTGGCATAATTTTGGATCAAATGAGTGCTGGAGCGGTTAGAGGATTTCAGGCGGTTAAAGGGTTGCAGACAATCTCAGAAAGAGTATTATTAGTGAAACTCCGTGGCAACATATTAACATAATATAATATTCACCCCCTGTAAGGTTCACGCAACATAATAGGTAAATACAAACTTGGACAGGCAATATTTTCAGACACAGCAAAGTCATTAAAAATAGTGCCACCTGTCGTCTTTAGAGACGAAAATATGTGGATTGGAACTAGAGCTAGAATTCCATTGCATAATGCCTGGGCATGGATTCAGAGATCATGTGTTGCTGCATAGAACTGCGTGCTCTGGTTTCTAAACCACGTTTTCACTTCACATTCAACTTCGGCGTCATTCATGAAATGTATACCGCCAAAGCGGGTTATCAGTGGCTTAGCCCCTAGTGATTTCCCGTAAAGCGGTGCATAGTTCGGTAGAAACAGTTACAAGATCGAGTCAATAAGTAAGTCACACAGTTCTGTGGGGTTGCTGGTAAATGAAAACAGGGCACACAGATTTATGCAGCCGGATTGGGAGGACTGATAAAACGATGGGATAAGTGCATCAATGTTGGTGGAAATTATGTTGAGAAATAAAGGGACAATGTATGTACAACAATAAACTGGTTTCAAGTTGTTACCTTAGTTAGTTATTTTTCTACAGCCATTTGTGAATTACTTATTAACTTACCCTCGTAATTTTGCAAGTCTGAGCTATAAAACCGGCACTGATCTTCTGCAAATAAAAAATATGTTGAAAAAAACTCCGCCGCGGAGTAAGCACGACAGGAGGTCTCTGAACATCACAATCGTGCGCACCCCCCCCCCCCCCCCCCCCCACTTCGCCACCACCTCCTCTCGCCAAGCCTAATCTTTACCTTCGTGCCACAGTCAGGAGGGCGGCCCACACTTGGGAAGAATTAACGTCTAATATCTGCAGTCTCCAATGCATGTTCTGAAGTTGGTTTAACAATTAGCAAAAAGAAGACACAAATTATGTCATAATTATGGTATGGGGTACCATCAATCTTTATTGACGACGCCGAACTGGAGATAATAGACCATTTTGCATCAGAGGTAAATAGCAAATTATCCCTAGATCAGGAAAACAACATCAGGATTGGTAAGGCAGCAACAACAATGAACAAACAGAGTCTGGCAGAACAAGAAGCTTACTGCCAAAAACAAAAGTCCTTTTCTATCAAGCCTGTGTCCTTAATACTCTTCTTTATGACAATGAAGCCTGGTCAACTTACACACACCAAGAGAAACGTTTAAACAGTTTTCATATGCGGATGTCTGCGAAGAATACTTAGTATTATTTGGCAAGACAAAATGACAAACACTGAAGTATTGGATAGATCGGGTTGTGTGACGGTTTGTTCCGTGCTTAGTCTTCGTAGACTTAGATGGATGAGACACGGTAGGAGGATGGATGATGGTAGAATACCAAAGGACATCTGTTTGGTGAATTACAGATGGGTAAGAGATCTCAGGGTCGGCCTCTACAATGATGCAAAGATGTGTGTAAGCGGGACATGATTGAATCAGGCATTGATAATGGACACAGGGAGAAAGTCGCCGCTGATCGTGTTGCATGGAGGGCAAATATCAGAAATGGAATAAAGACAAAGGAGAAAATGATTGCAAATAAGTCGCACACCGAGCGTGCGGAACGTAAGATAGTGCATGACGGTGGAAATGACCATGTGTTCACATGCATCCACTGTGGACGAACATTTACAGCGCGAATTGGCCTTATTAGTCAAATTCGCTACCGTCATGGGTTGTAGTTATTATGCCTTTTTGAAGCACAATGTAACAAACTATCGTCTGTCAAGAGGGCAAGGTGCCAATGATCGAATGATTTCCCAACTTGTCACAGATAACATTCAATTGAGGTTGAACATTTCTTGTCAATAACTTCATTTCTTTGAACATTACGTAATCTCTTTCAGTCTTATGACATTGCTCTGTCTGGTACATCAAGCTTGTATATATTGTTTTTTTTTTTTTTTCCTTTCTTGTGTTCTTTCTTATTTCTCGAGTTAAGGGTTTATAATTCATCCTGCTGTTATCGAATTCACCCCCTTTCTCGTTCAGTTCTCTTCTTTGCTTTATTAATTCTAACGTGTCTGATGTAATCCGTGGCTTATGTTGCTTTATCTTGGTCGGAATTTAAACTTTGGCTGCAATTATCAAGATATCTCTAGCTTGTACTGCCAACTCACCAGGTGTCAATACCTCGAGCATGGTGATCGAGTGAAAGTAGTGAAACATGACCGCCCACGCTTACCGGCATGGTACATGATGGATGGATTACTAGGCGAACATCAACTCCGACTTCTGTTATTTGCCTATTGTTTTTTTTTTAAAGGGCTCGCGGTTCCCCCAGAGGATATAGTAACACTCTGAGGACTCCGCGTCACCCTGGTTTTGCTGTGAGCCCTTAGTCCCCACTATGTAGCTTTTGCCCATAGTTGTCCATCGAGGCCCACTGCCAGTAACAGTGGAATCTGAGTTAATTTAGGTAGTTGGTGACCGTCTCTTTATTTTAGCCAGAGAAAGTGCAGATAAATCTACTCTTGATCTTAGCCAAATGCCTATCACAGATATATAGTTATTTGCATATTACGTCCCAATGTCAAGGACGGCCAAAAAAAACACATACTCCATATTCATGTACATAACTACAATTGAAAGAACAAACCACGGAATGTAATATCGTGGAGAAATATCAACGTTCGTTATAAAATTCTCACATTTATAAAAAAATTTGACCATTTTAACACAACCTTAGAAGATTTCTTAAACTTTTACCTGCTTTTTATGCCATATATATTTTTTCCTAATTACTAAGAAAATTCCATAACACGTTAAGCGAAATTCAACCATTATTTAAATCACGAAATACATTTAATATACTTTGAGTATATTCCCTTGATAGAACTCTAATGTTGTTATATCCCTTCCTACAATTTAATTGATGGTGGTCAGTCCACCACAACCAGTTTAGACAGAATTGTTCATAAAAGGGGTGATTAATCAACGCATTGCTAGCATCTTGTTATGCTAATTGATATATGCTATCAGAGACTTTGTTCGCATATCCTTTACAGGACAGTGCTGTCAACATCAGTATCTTTCAGCTGATTGTTGATTTCTATGCAAGATTACGCTCAGTAGTTTGCCATTGCTTTCTGAACGACCGGCTCACATATCCCGTAAGTTACCGACAGCGGAGAGAACTGCGACCGATTCTCGCGCAACGTCACTTTACTTAGGAGAGTATACGAGATTACGGAGAAAGTCGTGTAACCTCTAGACCAGGGCGCCGGCTATAAGAGACTAAGGAAGTAAGTTTATTAAGTAAAATTTTATGATTTCTTGCCACATGCATAATAACAAATTGTTGTTAATACTCGTACATATGTGAAATGCGATGGCCAGGTGCGGTGAAAAATATATTTAAATGCATGAAGAATTTTAACCGGAGGGAAGGACTACAACAATGAACATTTAACAAAAACACGGGAGAACAAGAAGTTTACTGCCAAAACAAAATTCCTTGTCTATCAAGCCTGTGTCCTTAGTAATCTACATTATAGCAATGAAGCCTGGACAACTTATTCGCACCAAGAGAAACGTTTAAACAGCTTTCATATGCGGTGTCTGCGAAGAATACTTGGTATAAGGGGCAAGACAAAATCACAAAATGAAGTTTTGGGAAAGATCGGGTTGTGTGAGGTTTGTTCCATACTCATTACGTAGACTTAGATGGAGGACAGTTTTTAGTGGAGAATACCAAAGGACATCTTTTTGGTGAATTACAGATGGGTAAGAGATCTCAGGGTCGGCCTCTATTACGATACAAAGATGTGTGTAAGCGGGACATGACTTGATACAGGCATTGATAATGCACATTGGGAGCAAGTCGCCGCTGATCGTGTTGCTTGGAGGGCAAATATCAGAAATGCAATAAAGACAAAAGAGAAAATGATTGCAAATAAGTCGCATACCGAGCGTGCGGAACGTAAGATAGTGCATGAAGGTGGAAATTACCATGTGTTCACATGCATCCACTGTGGACGAACGTATACAGTGCTAATTTGCCTTATCAGTCACATTCGCCACCGCCATGGGTTGTAGTTATTACGTCTTTTTGAAGCACAATGTAACAAACTATCGTCTGTCAAGAGGGCAAGGTGCCAATGATCGAATGATTTCCCAACTTGTCACAGATAACATTCAATTGAGGTTTAACTTTTCTTGTCAATAACTTCATTTCTTTGAATATTACGTAATCTCTTCCAGTCTTATGATATTGCTTTATTCTGGTACAACAATCTTGTATATATATTGGTTTTTATTAGTTTCCTGTGTTCTTTCTTATTTCTAGAGTTAAAGATTTGTATGCCAAATAACGATCACAGATATCTAGTTATTTGTAAATTACGTCCCAAAGTCAGGGACGGCCCAAAAAATGCACTTTAATAGAAATTAACATACTGTCGTTGAAAGAACAAAAATATTGAATGTAACGTCGTGGAGAACTAGGAAATTCCGTTATACAATTTTATTATATATAAAATAATGTCACAATGTTAACATATCCTTACAAATTTTCTGAAACTTTTACCAGCTTTTAATGCCGAATGTGATTTTGATAATTACTGAATAATTTTCTTAACAATCTAAGAGAAATGTTACCATTCTTTAAATCACATAATACGTATAATTTAATTTGAGTTTTTTCCCTTGATAAAACTTTCCATTGATGTTGTTATGTCCCTTGCTTTGATTATATTGATGGTGGTCACCCACTACAGCCCGTTTAGACATAATTGTTCATAGATTGATTGATTAGTTGATTTAGGAATCCGACATCACAGCATTCAGGGCATTCCCATAAGCGCTCCGTCCCCATTCTCAGCAGCCAGCGAAGAGTTCCAACACTAATAGTTCCAGTAGCAATCTACTTATATGTCCGTCTATCCTTTCCACTGAGCGTCGAGCGTCGGCCAGATCCCCTCGTCACACCTCGCTGCCTCATTCTTACCAGACTATGGTGATCCATTTGCTCCTCCGAGGTGTACACGTGCTTCCACAGGCCGCAACCACGTCTGCCTTGTCATGCATCAATACTCCACCAAGTTTTGCCGAGCCAGCCAATCTGTCCGCCTGTTCATTCCCCCAGCACACCGGCATGCCCCGGAGAAAAGATCCAGGTGATGCTTGCTACCCGTGACCTCCGAAGCGAAGCAAGCCACTCTGCGCGAAGCCTGCCTGTCCTCACCCTCCTCAGCATGCTTTCTTAGTCAGTTACAATCACGATGTGTGTATGTATCGTGTTCTCCATCCAACGGAAAGCTGCACTGACCGCCTCCACCTCCATTTTTAAGCTAGATGTTGTGGCATCATACGCCAGGCTCTCCTGCACCAAAAGTCGACCATTATCTTTTGCTAAGAATCCCCAGGCACTTCTCCTACCTCTCAACACCGAACCATCTGTGTAGATAATCACATCACCCGGGCGAGCATTATCCTGAATTAGTTGCTGGATTTCGACTTCCGTGGCCCCTGCTGACCACTCTCTGCTCATAAATGGGAGACTAATCAACGCATTGCTAGCCTCTTGTTATGCTAATTTGTATATGCTATAAGAGGCTAAGGAAGTAAATATAGGAAGTAAAATTTTATGATTTCTTACCGCATGCATAATAATAAATTGTTGTTAATACTCGTACACGTTGTGAAATGCGATGGCCAGGTGCGAGGGAAAATATTGAGATACGTACATAATTATTTAATCCGGAGGGAAGGACTACAAAAGGGGAGTTGGCATAATTTTGGATCAAATGAGTGCTGGAGCGATTAGAGGATTACAGGCGGTTAAAGGATTTCGGACAATCTCAGAAAGAGCATTATTAGTGAAACTCCGTGGCAACATATTAACATAATATAATATTCACCCCCTGTAAGGTTCACGCAACATAATAGGTAAATACAAACTTGGACAGGCATTATTTTCAGACACAGCAAAGTCATTAAAAATATGCCACCTGTCGTCTTTAGAGACGAAAATATGTGGATTGGAACTAGGGCTAGAATTCCATTGCATAATGCCTGGGCATGGATTCAGAGATCATGTGTTGCTGCATAGAACTGCGTGCTCTGGTTTCTAAACCACGTTTTCACTTCACATTCAACTTCGGCGTCATTCATGAAATGTATCCCGCCAAAGCGGGTTATCAGTGGCTTAGCCCCTAGTGATTTCCCGTAAAGCGGTGCATAGTTCGGTAGAAACAGTTACAAGATCGAGTCAATAAGTAAGTCACACAGTTCTGTGGGGTTGCGGGTAAATGAAAACAGGGCACACAGATTTATGCAGCCGGATTGGGAGGACTGAAAAAACGATGGGATAAGTGCATCTATGTTGGTGGAAATTATGTTGAGAAATAAAGGGACAATGTATGTACAAAAATAAACTGGTTTCAAGTTGTTATCTTAGTTAGTTTTTTTTCTACAGCCATATGTGAATTACTGATTAACTTACCCTCGCAATTTCGCAAGTCTGAGCTTTAAAACCGGCACTGATCTTCTGCAAATAAAACCCATGTTGAAAAATCTCCGTCGCGGAGCAAGCACGACAGGAGGTTTCTGAACATGAGAAGCGCCCCCCCCCCCCACCCTCCCACACCCCGCCACCACCACCTCCTCTCGCCAAAGCCTAATCTTTACCTTCGTGCCACAGACAGGAGGGGGGCCACACTTGGGAAGAATTACAACGTCTACTATCTGCAGTCTCCAATGCATGTTCTGAAGTTGGTTTAACAATTAGCAAAAAGAAGACACAAATTATGTCACAAGGTGCACATGGGGTATCATCAATCTTTATTGACGACGCCGAACTGGAGATAATAGACCATTTTGCATCAGAGGTAAATAGCAAATTATCCCTAGATCAGGAAAACAACATCAGGATTGGTAAGGCAGCAACAACAATGAACAGTAACAAGAGTCTGGCAGAACAAGAAGCTTACTGCCAAAACAAAAGTCCTTGTCTATCAAGCCTGTGTCCTTAGTACTCTTCTTTATGGCAATGAAGCCTGGTCAACTTACTCACACCAAGAGAAACGTTTAAACAGCTTTCATATGCGGTGTCTGCGAAGAATACTTGGTATTATTTGGGAAGACACAATCACAAATACTGAAGTATTGGAAAGATCAGGTTGTGTGACGGTTTGTTCCGTGCTTAGTCTTCGTAGACTTAGATGGATGAGACACGTTAGGAGGATGGATGATGGTAGAAATACCAAAGGACATCTGTTTGGTGAATTAGAGATGGGTAAGAGATCTCAGGGTCGGCCTCTACAATGATGCAAAGATGTGTGTAAGCGGGACATGATTGATACAGGTATTGATAATGCACACAGGGAGAAAGTCGCCGCTGATCGTGTTGCATGGAGGGTAAATATCAGAAATGGAATAAAGACAAAGGAGAAAATGATTGCAAATAAGTCGCACACCGAGCGTGCGGAACGTAAGATAGTGCATGACGGTGGAAATGACCATGTGTTCACATGCATCCACTGTGGACGAACATTTACAGCGCGAATTGGCCTTATCAGTCACATTCGCTACCGTCATGGGTTGTAGTTATTATGCCTTTTTGAAGCACAATGTAACAAACTATAGTCTGTCAAGACGGCAAGGTGCCAATGATTGAATGATTTCCCAACTTGTCACAGATAACATTCAATTGAGGTTGAACATTTCTTGTCAATAACTTCATTTCTTTGAAATTACGTAATCTCTTTCAGTCTTATGACATTGCTCTGTCTGGTACATCAAGCTTGTATATATTGTTTTTTTTTTTTTTTTCCTTTCTTGTGTTCTTTCTTATTTCTCGAGTTAAGGGTTTATACTTCATCCTGCTGTTATCGAATTCACCCCCTTTCTGGTTCAGTTCTCTTCTTTGCTTTATTAATTCTAACGTGTCTGATGTAATCCGTGGCTTATGTTGCTTTATCTTGGTCGGAATTTAAACTTTGGCTGCAGTTATCAAGATATCTCTAGCTTGTACTGCCAACTCACCAGGTGTCAATACCTCCTGTATGGTGATCGAGTGAAAGTTGTGAAACATGACCGCCCACACTTACCGGCATGGTACATGATGGATGGATTACTAGGCGAACATCAACTCCGACTTCTGTTATTTGCCTATTGTTTTTTTTTAAAGGGCTCGCGGTTCCCCCAGAGGATATAGCAACACTCTGAGGCCTCCGCGTCCCCCTGGTTTCGCTGTGAGCCCTTAGTCCCCACTATGTACCTTTTGCCCATAGTCGTCCATCGAGGCCCACTGCCAGTAACAGTGGAATCTGAGTTAATTTAGGTAGTTGGTGACCGTCTCTTTATTTTAGCCAGAGAAAGTGCAGATAAATCTACTCTTGATCTTAGCCAAATGCCTATCACAGATATATAGTTATTTGCAAATTACGTCCCAATGTCAAGGACGGCCAAAAAAACACATACTCTATATTCATGTACATAACTACAATTGAAAGAACAAACCACGGAATGTAATATCGTGGAGAAATATCAACGTTCGTTATAAAATTCTCACATTTATAAAATAATGTGACCATTTTAACACAACCTTAGAAGATTTCTTAAACTTTTACCTGCTTTTATGCCATATATATTTTTTCCTAATTACTAAGAAAATTCCATAACACGTTAAGCGAAATTCAACCATTATTTAAATCACGTAATACATTTAATATACTTTGAGTATATTCCCTTGATAGAACTCTAATGTTGTTATATCCCTTCCTACAATTTAATTGATGGTGGTCAGTCCACCACAACCAGTTTAGACAGAATTGTTCATAAAAGGGGTGATTAATCAACGCATTGCTAGCATCTTGTTATGCTAATTGATATATGCTATCAGAGACTTTAATTTTTGTTCGCATATCCTTTACAGGACAGTGCTGTCAACATCAGTATCTTTCAGCTGATTGTTGATTTCTATGCAAGATTACGCTCAGTAGTTTGCCATTGCTTTCTGAACGACCGGCTCACATATCCCGTAAGTTACCGACACGGAGAGAACTGCGACCGATTCTCGCGCAACGTCACTTTACTTAGGAGAGTATACGAGATTACGGAGAAAGTCGTGTAACCTCTAGACCAGGGCGCCGGCTATAAGAGACTAAGGAAGTAAGTTTATTAAGTAAAATTTTATGATTTCTTGCCACATGCATAATAACAAATTGTTGTTAATACTCGTACATATTGTGAAATGCGATGGCCAGGCGCGGGGGAAAATATATTTAGATACGTGAAGAATTATTTAATCCGGAGGGAAGGACTACAAAAGGGAAGTTGGGATAATTTTGAATCAAATGAGTGCTGGGGCAGTTAAAGGATTTCGAATAATCTCAGAAAGAGTATTATTCCTGGCAACATATTAACATAATATAATATTCACCCTCTGTAAAGTTCACGCAACATAATAGGTTACTGCCAAAACAAAAGTCCTTGTCTATCAAGCCTGTGTCCTTGGTACTCTTCTCTATGGCAGTGAAACCTGGACAACTTACTCACACCAAGAGAAACGTTAAAACAGCTTTCATATGCGATGTTCTGCGAAGAATACTTGGTATTTAGTCTCATCTCATCTCATCTCATCATGTTCCTCTTGTACCCTGCGGTGTCGAGGTGAAGTATAGACTTCTTGAGAATGCCCGATTATGGTCTTCATATATCGATATTCCCATGGAGTCTGCTATTCCCTCTGTCCAACGTTTACGTGGTCGGCCTCTTCCTCTGTTTCCATCTGGTCTGCACATCATTGCTTGTTGTGGTATGCTGTTGACTGGTAACCTACTTGCATGGCCAAACCATTTGACTTGCTGCTTTCTAATAAAATCTAGTGCTGCTTTAACCCCCACTTTAGTCCTGATTTCTTCATTTCTGATCTTATCTCTTCTTGATACTTTGAGTATTCTTCTCAGGAACCTCATTTCTGTTGTTGTGATTTTTCTTTTCTCTTTTTCTGTCATTGTCCAGGTTTGGCATTGGTAGCATAGAGTTGGTAGGAAGATTGTGTTGTAAAGTGCTTTCTTAGTAGTTACTGATACATGTCTGTTCTTTAGTATTGGTGCCATTTGTCCAATGAGTTGATTTGCCTTATTGCACCTATTTTCGATCTCGTCTTCTGATCTGCCATTTGATGATATTATACTTCCCAGGTACTTGAAACTCTTCACTTGTTTCAAGGGATGTTCGTTTAGGTGAATTGTTGTTATTTGTTCTTCTTTAGTTATAGTCATTACCTCTGTTTTGCTTGTACTAATTTTCATGTTATGTTCTCTACACACTCACTCTACAGATCCACTAGCTAATAGAGCTATGCTGGCGAGAAGGACAAGTCCCTCAGGATTTCAAAGACTTAAGCATCATAACATTGTACAGGAGTATTTCACTGCTGTGTATTGTTGATAAAGTATTTGCCAGAATTGTTCTGTGCAGGCTTCAAGTCCTGGGAGATCAAATTCATCCCGAATCACAGTGAGGCTTTCGACAGAACCGGTCTACCATTGATATGATATTCTACATGCGACAAATGCAAGAACAATACCGTGAACAGAATCAATCAATCAATCAATCAATCATGTGTCATGCCGGAAAGCGTGGGCGGTCATGACTCGCCATTTCCCTCGATGAATCAACTACTGTTTATTGCCTTCATCGACCTCACAAAGGCATTTGATGTGGTCAGTGGTGAGGGTCTGTTCAAGGCACTAAAGAAGATCAGCTGCCCACCAACTTTCTGTCCATTGTGGAATCGTTCCACACAGGCATGAAGGGTATAATCAAGTTTGATGTTGCAACTTGAGAAGAGTTTGAAATCAAGAGTGGAGTTAAGCAAGGTTGTGCACTAGCTCCCACTCTCTTTGCAATATACTTTTCACTTCTACTGAAATATGTCTTTCGTGATTAAGATGGGATACATTCATTCACGCTCAAATGGCGGACTCTACAATGCTCAGAGATTGATGGCCAAGACCAAAATTAGGAGGGTACTGATCAGAAATTTGCTTTTTGCAGATGATGCTGCAAATTACGACGCACACTGAGGAAGAATTACAACGTCTACTAACTGCATTCTCCAATGCTTGTTCTGAATTTGGTTTAGCAATTAGCAAAAATAAGACACAAATTATGTCACAAGGCACATATGATCAATCTTTATTGACGACGCCGAACTGGAGATAGTAGACCATTTTACATATCAAGGATCAGAGGTATATAGCAAACTATCCCTAGGTCAGGAAATCAACATTAGGATTGGTAAGTCAGTAACAACAATGAACATGTTAAGAAAAGAGTCTGGGAAACAGACAGCTTACTGCCAAAACAAAACTCCTTGGCTATCGTGACTGTGTCCTTAGTTCTATTCTTTATGGCAGTGAAATCTGGTCAACTTACTCACACCAAGAGAAACGTTTAAACAGCTTTCATATGCGGTGTCTGCGAAGAATATTTGGTATTAAGTGGCAAGACAAAATCACAAATACTGAAGTATTGGAAAGATCAGGTTGTGTGACGGTTTGTTCCATGCTCAGTCTTCGTAGACTTAGATGGGTAGGACACGTTAGGAGGATGGATGAAGGTAGAATATCCAAAAGACATCTTTTTTGGTGAATTACAGATGGGTAAGAGATCTCAGGGTCGGACTCTACTACGATACACAGATGTGTGTAAACGGGACATGATTGATACAGGCATTGATAATGCACATTGGGAGCATGTCGCCGCTGATCTTGTTGCAGGGCTGGAAAATATCAGAAATGGAATAAAGGAAAAGGAGAAAATGATTGCACACCGAGCGTGCGGAACGTAAGATAGTGCATGATGGTGAAAATGACCATGTGTTCACATGCATCCACTGTGGACGAACATTTACAGCGCGAATTGGCCTTATCAGTCACATTCGCCACCGCCATGGGTTGTAGTTATTATGCCTTTTTGAAGCACAATGTAACAAACTATCGTCTGTCAAGACGGCAAGGTGCCAATGATTGAATGATTTTCCCAACTTGTCACAGATAACATTCAATTGAGGTTAAACATTTCTTGTCAATATATCTTCATTTCTTTGAACATTACGTAATCTCTTCCAGTCTTATGATATTGATCTATTCTGGTGCAAGAATCTTGTATATATTGGTGTTTTTTTTTTCCCTTTCTTGTGTTCTTTCTTACTTCTCGAGTTAAAGATTTATACTTCATCCTGCTGTTATCGAATTCACCTCCTTTCTGTTTCAGTTCCCTTCGTTGTGTTATTAATTCTAACGTGTCTGATGTAATCCGTGGCTTATGTAGCTTTATCTTGGTCGGAATTTAATCTTTGGCTGCAGTTATCAAGATATCTCTAGCTTGCACTGCTAACTCACCAGGTGTCAATACCTCCTGTATTATGATCGAGTGAAAGTGGCGAAACATGACCGCCTACGCTTACCGGCATGGTACATGATGGATGGATTACTAGGTGAACACCAACTCCGACTTCAGTTATTTGCCCCCCCCTCCCTTTTTTTTTAAGGGCTGGCGCTTCCCTCAGAGGATATAGCAACACTCTGAAGCCTCAAGCGTTCCCCTGGTTTCGCTGTGAGCTCCTAGTCCCACTATGTGCTTTTTGGCCCATAGTGGTCCACCAAGGCCCACTGCCAGTAATGGTGGATGATGAGTTATGTTAGGTAGTTGGTGACCATATCTTTACTTTAGCCAGACCAAGGGCAGATAAATCTACACTTGACCTTAGTCAAATGCCAAAGACATACATAGTTATTTGCAAATTACGTCCCAAAGTCAAGGACTTTTTTTTGGGGGGGGGGGGGGGGGGGGACCATAATTACAACATGTTTATATGTTTTTTTTATTATTACACAGGTTCTGTTTATTTTCTGAATGTAACAACTTCATAATTACTTGAAGTGCTAATTCAAATCACTCTACATACACCTATTGTGTTTGCTATGGCAAGAATTCAAACATAAAGCATTCTGCCATTAAACAGCACACAAAAATCATCATACATATAAATGTACATTAAACTGCAACAGACCAAGCCACTACTAAAAAGGTTTGTGAATGTACAAGAGCTACCGATCATCATTTCAAGGCTGAGAATCTTTTGAGTACAACTTTGGCAACTTCAGGCCAACTATTCCAGCGCTACTCTCAATACTTCGCTCACCCTTCCCTCTGTACTGGACAGTAAGTTCCTCTTGTTTTCGTGCGCTTTCCAAGTAACAGAGATAAGTCCGTGCAACATGTTCAACTTCATGCTGAGCTCTACAAATTTTTTCTCCAGTCACTTCACAGTTACGTAGCTGATCGTGGACGTAAGCATATGCAGGTACATCACTGAGTTTCTCCTGTTTATAAATCGCCTTCAGCTCTCTAGCCAGCGACCTCAAAACACGGGACGAAGACAGCGACGCCATCTTGTTCACTTGCTCTGTTTATTTTTATTTTTTTTTTTTCATTTTTTATTTCAAACAAAGCAATGTGTATTTACAAGTTGTAGTGTGTGTTTCTTTTGTTTGTGTATATTACAGAGCGTTGCCGTTTGTTAGTGTTAAGTGTGACATTGTGAAAAAAAAACATATACATACATATATACAGTTATGATAAAGTGACATTTATGGCATAGTGCATGTAGATACACATTCCTTGCATATGCTTCACTTCCACTTCCGCAAGCGGAATGCATGAAACACCTGTCCATCTCTCCGTCTCCTCTCTTTCTCTCTCTCTCTCTCTCTCTCTCTCTCTCTCTCTCTCTCTCTCTATCTCTCTCTCTCTCTCTCACACACACACACACACACACACACACACACACACAATCTCGTGCTTTCTGGAGACCGCAGTACATTTAAATGCCCCGCGCTTGGACAATAAACTTTAAACTATCATTTCCATTAAAATGTGGCTTCTTTGTAATTTCTGGGTCACTTAGCTACTGAGGAGAAGGTCGTCGGTGTTGTTGCCTGATGACAAATTACAGGGTGACGCTCTAGTCCATGATGGAACACGAATCAGGGATTTACAACTAGTAATTAGATTCCATGGACTGTCTCCCGGGAGATAATTGGTCCAACGATGTGATAGTGTCTGGGTTTCATATACAATGGGAAGGAATTAAAACCTGGCCACTAAAAGCCACCTTAGCTTTCTGGGTACTTAAAGGGTTCATTCAATTTGTTTATACATGGTGGTGCATATTTTTCTTTTGAAACATATCATTACCATATAACATCATTTTAATACTTGAGATACCGACTTGGTTTAAAGGCTGCTACACGCACGCACGCGCGTGCGCGCACACTCATAGACACCCATCCACAATATATTTCATGTTGCACATTCAAATATAATAATGGGAAAATTAATAATAATAGTAGCAGTAATAATAATAGTATTTTTAATAATAATAATATAATTGTAAGATTATTAATACCATCAATAAACACATTTATAGTTGTAGTATCCTTTGTTTAAAACAAATTCTTTGCTTCTTCTGTAATATGTGCTGTCTTCAGCCAAATCTTTTACGAGATTTGCGCTTGTGGGCTAAGATTAGAATGTTTGCGACTTTTGTTGATAAAGTTGTTGGACAATTTCTTTGTTGATTGTTCTGTAATTGTATAAGTGCTTTGTTTCTTAATGTCCATATAAGATTTCTGTACTCTGCCAATAGCACAAGTAGCTTTGTGTGGATGTCTTGTGTGGAGTAAGGAATGGAATTTATCATGATTGCTTTGTAAACATCTGTTCTTTGTTTGGTATGAGTGTTTAGGATGTTTTGTAGGAGATTTCTTGTTGGCATGATTGTGTTGCATTCGTAATAGATGTGCTCTTCTGATTCTTGGACGTTCCGTCTACAAAGCTGACACTGTAGTATTTGTTTAGTTATTTTTGCTGTTCTCTCTGTTGTTGGGGTCATGCTGTAAACAAGCCTATATGTAATTTCCTTGCTTTTGGGTAATCTGCTTGTTGTGAATATTAGAGAAAATTTCGGTATAATCTTTTATGAAATATCTATGTCCTCTTTTAATTCTGAGATGTACCGGGGTTGCTTGTAATTTAACTAAATGCCTGTAGATTGTATGTGTTTTCTTGTGTAGTAATTTTTCGTGTCCTTTAATGGCTGAAATACATGTTTTGTAGAACGTTGGGAGAGTGCCAAAGTAATGTGAGGATGTATTCCTAATAGGTTGTAAGTAAGATAGCCTAATTCCAATGTAATAGTGTGCTAAAGGGTGTTTTTCTGGGTGTTGTAGGATTTCACCTACGTGTTTGATCCTAAGTGCTTGTATTTTGGTTGTTATGTCTTGGAGGGCGATACCTCCATCTTTTTTGTCTTGCATGAGTGTAGTATGTTTGATACTGTAGATGGTGCTGTCAAACAAAAAGCGTCTAATCTCTTTGTTTATGTTTGTGACAGTCTGACGTGGAGGATCTAGGACTGTGCACAGATATAGTATTTTTGGAATTATATATGTATTAACAATGGTACTTCTACCAAATATGGTAGTTGTTTTGTATTTGTACCTCTGTAATATATCTGTTATTTTCTTCTCTAGATTTTGCCAAGTGTCTTTGTGTGTCTGATTTGGTTGACATGGGAAGACTATTCCGTCCACATTTATAAGATTGTTTGATGTTAAGTCAAATGGAAAATCCGCCTTATTTTTCCATTTGCCTAAGCCCATTATAGTAGATTTTTTGACGTTTAATTTTGCCTCACTCCCTTTGCCGAAAAACGAGAACGTTTCCAAAATGATCCGTACAGATTTTTCAGTTGTCGGAAAGAAAATGGTATCGTCCGCATAAGCACGCAGCTTTTGTTCACCCTTCCTGGTATGAACGTGCCCCTGACATTGTCGTCCTGTCGTATCTTTTCTAGAAGTGGCTCTAGAGAGACAACGTACAGTAAAGGGGACAAGGGACATCCCTGTCTCACTGACCTAGTCAACCTGAAAGAATTAGTTAGGGTATGGATTAATAGAATCCGACTTTCGGGTTTCATATATAAAATTTTGACCCATGTCCGAAAATAATTTCCCACGATGCAGTGTGAGAGAGTTTTGTGGAGGTATGAGTGAGATATTCTGTCGAATGCTTTTTCTTGATCTAAAGAGAGAATTGAGGACTGACAGTTTTTCAGATGTGTGTAGTTGATGATGTCCCTTATAGAGTGTGTGTGTTGCTATATATTGCGGTGTTGCACACTACATTGCTGGTCTTCGTGAATGAGAGATGCAATTAATGGATTCAATTTATTCGTCAAAGCCTTTGTTAAAATCTTGTAGTCTACATTTAAAAGCGAGATCGGTCTGTAACTTTTTAAAGGTGTCTTGTCGGTGTTCTCCTTCGGAATAAGAGTGATGTAAGACGTGTTGAAACTGGATGGGAGTTCTTGTTTTTGGAAAGATTCAGAGAATACTGTTAGTAAAAGGGGACCTAGAAGAGGAAAGAAAAACTGATAGAATTCAGCGGTAATACCGTCAGGGCCAGGCGATTTGCCTTTCTGCATTCCATGAACCGCTTGTGCTATATCTCTTAGTGTTAATTCAGTATCTAGTGTTAGTTTCTGTTCCTCTGTGAGTTCTTTTGTGAATTTCATAAAGTGTTCTTGCACGTGCGCCTGTGTGTTTTCCTCTGTATAAAGGTTCTTGTAATAATCTTCAAAGGCTAAGGCTATTTGTTGTGGCTCGACTTGTATATTTCCTTCCCTGTCAATTATCTGGCCTATCTGTCTGCTGCGCTGTATGTTTTGTTCTAAAGATAGGTATTTTTTACTCGGTATCTCTTGTGTTATAGTTTGTAACTTTGTTCGCAGTAAAGCCCCCTGAAATCGATGATGTCTGTGGAGATCTAATTCTTCCTGTAATGCTATGATGTGTGGTGAATTTTTGTCTGTCTGTAGTAAGAGCTTAATTGCATTTTCCAATACTTTTTCTTGTTGTAGTTTTTGCTTGTGTATTACTGCTGCTAGTGTTTGTGTTCTCTCTCGTATAGTTTGTTTAAGTGTTTCCCAGAGTTCTCGCGCATTACCCTCTGGTATATCGCTTGTGTATGTGAGGATCAGTTTTGTTATGCAATCTACATAGTCCTGATTTTGTAAAAGTGTGCTGTTAAGTTTCCAATGGGGAGATCTTCTAAGATGTGGTGTTGCTTGTACTGTGTTTATTGTTGCAACTACAGCCTTATGGTCTGTGAAGTTCAGTGTCTCCTGTAAATGCTTGACTTGTGTTATATGATGTGTTATGGGCGCATAAATTCTATCTAATCGCGCTGCTCTATTATGCGCATTGTTTGTGTGTGTTGTATCTATTCCATGGGAATGCATCTGCCTGTATGCGTCTGTTAGCCCATGGATATCTAAAATTGTTTGCAATGTGTCTAATTGATGTTCCTCCTCCCCCGTTGTGTTTCTAATTTGCATTCTTACATCTCCATTTATAAGGTCGTGCGCCGAAAGTACGCAATTAAAATCACCCCCTAGAATGATGTTGTGACCCCGATATGAGCGTGATAATAAATTTTCCAGTGTTTGGTAGAAGAGCGGCTGATTTCTGTAGTCAGGCGGTGCGTGTATGTTGACAATTGTGTATTTATTTATGTTATTTCTCACCTGTACTATAGCTATCCTACCCTGGCAGTCCCTGTCCTTCTCTATAATCTGCCACCTGTCCGATGTCTGTATTATTGCTGTACCCAATCCGATATGTTGAGTACTAAGACTAAAACATGAGTGTCTTAGACCTAAGCATGTTGTGATATATGATGCGTTTTCGTCGGTTTTAACGTTAGTTTCCTGAATGAGTATAAAATCAGGTTTATATTTGTGTATGAGTGGTATAAGATGATTAATTTTGGATCTTATACCTCGAATGTTAATACTCATTATTTTAATTTCCGCTGCCATTTTTGTTGTAAAATAAGAAAAGGTTGAGCATAATTATGTTTCTTGTTTCAAACTGTCTGTATTCATGTTATCATTTCTGGAGATAGTCAGTAGATTCCTTCGCCGGGCTTGAAATCTCTAAGTCAATAACGAGGCGTGGTGAATAATCTGACAGGTTTCTTTGTCGTGGTGGTGTGTTAACATTATCACTGTCTATTTCGGTCACGGCGCTGGTCGTTATCTGTTCAGTATAATTACTTACACATTTCTTTTTGTTTGACCTGTGCGCTTCAGGCGGTGTAGGGTAGTCGTGGTTGTTGAGGGGCGGCAGCGTGGTAACAGGTGTTTGGCAGGCTGGAGGTGTCGAGCTCTCGCCGTCAGACAGGCTCTTGGTTGAGCGTCCCCTTTTCCGACTGACCAGCTGGAAACCGTCTTCATCCTCCTTATCCTTACTATGTTGAACTATCTGGGAGTTCGAGGTGACTTTTTGTGCCAGTCTAGGTCCCTTCTGGGTTTGTACTTTGGCCGGACATTTATTACTCCAGTGGGAGTCTTCCCCACAGACTGTACACACCGTACGGCGCCCCGGAACTGTGATGAAGAGACGGTGTAGCTTGTCTTCTACCCCGTCCAACTCCATGTCTACGTAATGTGGCAGAGGTTCTTTCGGGTTGCACAGAAGTAACCACTTGTCCGTGCTGTTTTAAGTTTATGCACTTCCGCGTTTATATCTCCCGAAATATCCGCGGCTATTTGCTTCACTGTCTCAATCTTTGCGGTTGTAGGCATCCAGTGAATCATAGCCTTGGTCTTTTCCTTCTCTATGTTTTCAATTACGATCGTTACTTTGGGATCCTGCAGTTCATGCTTCATCCCGTGAAGCCGTTCATAATGAGCCGCCTTTGCTTCCGGTGTCAGCGTAGCGTACCATCTTTTAGGGTCCTCAAAACGGTAGATGGATTTTATCCCTTCACTGCCGATCCCACAAGGCCCCCTCAAGACGCTCGCCATCAGCGAGTAGTTGAACCGGAATACATGAGGTCCTGATATAGAAAACACAAGTGTGTTCGCTTGATGGAACGCTCCTCCTTCGAAACCTTCACTTGTGTTGACTTTGACACGTTTAACAATGTGGTTTTCCATCTTCGATAATCCGTGACAAAGGAAATCTTCAATACGGAAGCACAGATACAGATACACGTGGTGAAAACAATCGAAAACACTTCCACAAAATTGAAATCACTGATATATTTGAGTAATCCGTGACAGGTGAAATTTTAATCCAGATCTACACGTGGTGATAAACTATCGAATTCACTTCCACAAAATTAAAATCACTGATATTTTTAAATAATCCGTGAAAGAGAAAAACCTTAATCCAAATCTACACGTGGCGTTGACACTTCAGTCTGTGTTATTGATCACGGTAGCTCCCGTGTCAGGTAAGTATGCTTCTTAAATCTGAACATCTCACTTAAACTTTAGATGCAGTAAGATTCGCCAAGTGTTTGTGCAATGACTACACACAGTTTATTATTCAACAAATTAAATCTGTCGCAAACATTAGATGCCCATGTATGCTTTTCTACAGGTTAAACAAAACGTATGAGCGGTCTATCTATATATTAAATGTTCTTTGTCAGTAGGGACAAAGAAACGTTTCTGATGCTCTATTGCGAGTTATTTCTCTTGGGGAAACATAACAGAATGCCATGCTATATGCATTAGATTCTCTCCCTTTAGTTTTCCGACTATTTTCTCTCTCTTTCCTTCTTCGTAAACAAAATGGTGTATTTAGTGTGAATAGTGTATGTTCAAGATGTTGCCGTTTATTTGTAAATTTTCATTGTGTGCTACGGAGCATTGTCACATGTCAGTTTTTGGATGACGTGTGAAATCTAATTTCTAAATCCCGCCCGCCCGTCTGTTCTTTATGTGTTCGCGAACGGTCCATCCGAGTGAGATGAAATTTTCTACACGTTTTCTTTTCATTCCCGTGCAACCAACTGTCATAGTTTTTTTAAGTGTACTATCAGCTATTTACTTACTAAAATTTAATTTTGTAATTACATGACTGAACGTAAGAAAAAATAAAACAAGGGACATAACTTTTAGTAGCATTGCTATATCTTAAGTTCCCTGACTGTAGATAGATAGATAGATAGATAGATAGATAGATTAGATAGATAGATAGATTAGATAGATAGATAGACAGATAGATAGATAGATAGATAGATAGAATGATAGATAGATAGATAGATAGATAGATAGATAGATAGATAGATAGATAGATAGATAGATAGATAGATAGACAGATCCCTGCCAGGGACTGGGCGAAGCCCAGCCGTGTCAGACAGACAGACAGTCGGGAACGGAACTTATATGACTACTTATATGAATTAAATGAGATGCTCCCCATCAGGGTCTGGGCGAAGCCGGGCCGGGTCAGACAGACAAACAGACAGACAGACAGATAGATAGTCGGGAACGGGAGCTTATATGACTACTTATATGAATTAAATGAGATGCTCTCCACAAGGGACTGGGTGAAGCCGGGTCAGACAGACAGACACACAGATAGTCGGCAACGGGATCTTATATGACTACTTATATGAATTAAATGAGATGCTCCCCACCAGGAGCTGGGCGAGGCCGGGTCAGACAGATAGATAGATCCCCGCCAGGGCCTGGGCGAAGCCGGGCCGGGTCAGCTAGTTTACTTACATAAAAGATTCCCACGTTCGCCGGAATAACATGAGTATAGTATGTTACATTTTTAAACCATTCGTAACATTCATTCTAATATACCCTAAGGTGTAGGGTCTGAAAAATAGTCTTTAGACTCATTATATTGCTCCTCTCCACGTAAATCTTTAGTATTATTTGTTATTTCTATTTTAATTATTTTGATAACTAGATGTAACATTTGAATATTTTTCTAACGGTAGCTTCTATATTCAACATGGACCTAACAGAAAGTCCAATTCCAATTCCAATTTTCAAAAACAAAAATTCCAAATTCGGCCTCTTCTAACCTGCTTCATCAGCTGTGGTTATTGTTGAGGTCCGTGGTTTTTGTGGATTTTTTTACCCTAATTCTTGTCTTTTGAGTCCTTTCTCGGACTGGTTATGTATTGTTTGTGTCTGTGACGTCAGCAGGGGGGTCGGTCGGCGGCTATCCTTTGTGCTCGTCTGTTCTTGTGGTTTTCTTTAATTGTGTAGGCTCCTGGCTCGTCTGGCTTGACTGGCTGCAATCCTTATAAGGACTTTTCCTAGTCCCACTCCAGCTGGGGGATCGGTCGGCGGCTGTCCTTTGTGCATGTTTCCTCTTGTTTTCTTTGTTGGGGCAGGCTCCTGGCTTGACTGGTTGCAGTCCTTAAAAGGACTTTTTATTTGGTATTTTTGTCTCATTTTTTGTGTATTTTCTGTAGGAGCTTTTCGACGTTTTCATTTTCCTCCTTGTGCCTGTTTTCACTGTCGCGTTTGTAAAGCTGCTGCCTAAAATTTTCTTCCTCCGTGGTCAGCCATGGGACGATTTTACCGTCATCTATAACAGAAAGCGATGTAATTGAAGATTTATACGTAGTGAAGAGAAACCAGAGTAACAAATTATTCGATCAGATGGCAAATATCCCTCAAGGTCGTGCAGGTTTTTTATACTGTTGTTACATTGCATTATACCTAATCTAAAATATACGTAATAAAGAAACAAAATATGTCACCCACTTGTAATCTTCGTATTAGAACCATTATGATAGCATTAAAGTGTCAGATTCCAGTATGAGTTATTCAATAGCAAAATTGTCAATCAAATCATCCGAAACAAACTCCGAAGAGTCATGTCCCTTCTTAACAGTTAAATAAATATTATGCCCAATTATT
Source organism: Cepaea nemoralis (assembly GCA_014155875.1). Taxonomy (NCBI): domain Eukaryota; kingdom Metazoa; phylum Mollusca; class Gastropoda; order Stylommatophora; family Helicidae; genus Cepaea; species Cepaea nemoralis. The sequence goes on from JACEFZ010005362.1 coordinate 28,465, forward strand.
TTACGGATAACAACTTTCCCCTCCCCTCCCTCCCTCTCCCCTCCTCTCTCCTCCCCTCCCCATGTATCTATCTCGCGCACGCGCGTGGGAGTGAAACAACACAAAAAGAACGCCGGTTTTAAGACATCATTTCGGATCTTGTCAGTTTTTCCTCAAAATATTATGAAATGATTAATCGTATTCTGTATTCTTAAAGTTAATTTCCTAACAGTGGACAGCGTTTTGCATATTTCAGAAATGAGCTCATCTTCGGGATTTAATCTTCTGTATAATTTAATATCAGTTGTTCTATGTTATGCAAAATTGGCATATGATGAAAACATTTAGAAGAGAGTGTTGTTATTTCCCCTTGATAAGGAAATTCTCTATGTGCTGTAATGGCCTGTAAATAGTTTGTGCGAGCGCTTGGCTGTACAAATTATCTTCGTTTGACAGACAGTTTGCGGATTTGGTAAATATTAAAACGAAGATAAGGTTTATAAATTAACATGTAAATGAATCGATTTCCTCTGAAAGGTAAGAAAGCTCAACGATTGAAATGTATGTAAATTTGGAACATGTACCAGATTGCTCCCACCTTGTCAAAATAATGACAGAAAACGGCACATGTGACACGAAAATCACACAAACGAATTGAACTGCTGAAGTTAGTTAGTTAGTTAGTCGACAGATCATCCTCATTGCACATCGAACCATTCAGTCCATAAGTGCTCGGATCCCCTCCTCAGCAAATCCCGCAGCGTGTAGCGGCTAACGACACCAGTTCTGTGTTGGTTTATCAATCTTCTTTGGCTTCCTGCGTAGTGTTCTTGTTTGGCCACCCCTCTTTTAATTTGCTGTTCTCGCAGTCTGGCCATGGTATGCTGCAGCCATGGAACTGCTGAAAGTGTACATCAAATAACAAGTAATAAATACTTGTGTTTAAATAAATATCACTAAAACAGAAATTGAGGCATGTTGAATGTTACGTGTATTCAAGCCTCTTCGTCTCTTCCCAGGCATATACCCCTCCATTATTGTTCTCTCCAAACTTTCGTGACTTCAAGTGACCAAAATATTTCAATTTTCTTTATTTCATCGCCTTTAATAGCCAACCTTCTTCAATATTCAGCTCTTGAAGTATGGATGCAATTGTTCTTTCCTTTACCCAAGATATTCTTAGAACTCGTCTATAACATTTATACTCAAATGCATTTATGCGCTGTTCAGCTTGTTTAGTAAGCGTCCAGGTCTCACAGGCGCATGTTGCAATGGGAAAGATGCATGCTCTTAAAAATCTAATTTTTGTAGTTCTGTCTGTCCCACTCCATAATGTATTCAGTTGTTTTAGTCTTTGAAGTAGCAATTGATAATCGTCGTTTAACTTCTTTCACTGTGTCACCGTTGTTGGTAATCAATGACCCAAGATATTCAAAATTTTCCACCACCTCCAATGTTTCATCATTAACATATATTTCTTTCTCTATTGTAGTTTTGTCTGTATGCATTATCTTTGTTTTTGCTATGTTAAGATATAAGTTGTGATTTTCACTATTCAATTGGGTTGAGGCTACTAGATTTTCTATACCAGTCTGTGTTGTGGAAAGCAATACTGTATCATCAGCAGACCGAATCTCTGGTATGTCATGACCGCCGATATTTAGGACATCATATAGCTCCCTGTTTATATCATCTCTTACATTTCTCATTATATTTTCGGCGTACAGGTTAAACAAACAGGGGGCTGCACACATTCCTGACGGTCTCCTTGCTTGATGTCAAACCAATCTGATGTCTCGCCATCTATTCTAACCGCTGCTTGTTGGTCTAGATAGAGCATTCCTATGAGTTGTACTACATGTGATGGAATGCCCATATTCCTCATGATTTCCCTAAGTTTATGATGTTGTACACAGTCAAATGCCTTTGAATAATCCACAAAATACGAGAATAGGTTTACATTAAATTCACTGCACTTCTATATTATGACACGCATGTTGAGAATGTGATCTCTTGTTCCTCTTCCTTCTCTAAATCCAGCTTAAACCACGTTAATTTCTTCTTCCATTTTCTTACGAAGTCTTCCAATTATGATTTTTAGTAGAATTTTACTTGCATGGCTGATCAGGGCAACAGTTCTATAGTTGGTGCATAATTTCAGGTTGCCCTTTTTTGGTATTGAAATGAAGATCTTTTGACCAAATACCACATGTCCATATCTTTGTACATGCGTGATAGATATGTATGCCTTCTTCCCGTCCCGCTTTAATTAGCTCAGCTGGTATCTCATCACATCCAGGTGATTTACCATTCTTGAGGTTCTTTATTGCCCATGCAATTTCATATAATGAGGGTTCAGGTTCTGTCTCTGTTGTCATTGGCTCATGTATCTCATTCATATCCTCACTGTCACTCATATCATACATTCCACTGCAGTACTCCTGCCATCGTTCTAGAATTTGTCTAGATTCTGTTAAGGTAATTCCCATCTTGTCACAGATAACATTCAATTGATGTTGAGCATTTCTTGTCAATAACTTCATTTCTCTGAACATTTCGTAATCTCTTCCAGTCTTATGATATTGCTCTATTCTGGTACAGCAATCTTGTATATATTGGTTTTTGCCCTTTCGTGTATTCTTTCTTATTTCTCGAGTTAAAGATTTATACTTCATCCTGCTGTTATCGAATTCACATCCTTTCTGTTTCATTACCCTTCGTTGTTTTATTAATTTAAACGTGTCTGGTGTAATCCGTGGCTTATGATGCTTTATCTTGGTCGGAATTTAATCTGTGACTGCAGTTATCAAGATATCTCTAGCTTGTACTGCCAATTCACCAGGCGTCAATACCTCCTGTATGGTGATCGAGTGAAAGTGGTGAAATATGACCGCCCACGCTTACCGGCATGGTACATGATGGATGAATTACTAGGCGAACACCAACTCCGACTTAAGTTATGTGTCTAATTGTTTTTTTTTTTTTTAGGGCTGACGGTTTCCCCAGAGGATATAGCAACACTCTGAGGCCTCCGCGTCAACCTGGTTTTGCTGTGAGCCCTTTAGTCCCCACTATGTGCCTTTTAGCCCATAGTGGTCCACCAAGGCCCACTGCCAGTAATAGTGGATGGTGAGTTAATTTAGGTAGTTTGTGACCGACTCTTTACTTTAAGCCAGACCAAAGGCAGATAAATCTAGACTTGGTCTTAGCCAAATGCCGATCACAGATATATAGTTATATTCAAATTACGTCCCAAAGTCAAGGACGGCCAAAACAAACAGAATTTATTTTAGAATCCATCAGTAACATTGAAAGAACAAAACATGTAATGTATCATCGTGGGGAAATATCAAAGTCCGCTATAAAATTCTAACATGTATAAAATAATGTCACAATTTGAACACAACCTTAAAAGTTTTCTTAAAGTTTTACATGCCTTTCATGCGAAAATATATTTCGCTAATTGCTAAGAAAAGTCTATAGCATGCTAAGAGAAATACTACAATTATTTAAATCACATACTACAATTGATTTACTTTGAGTATATTCCCTTGATATAACTGTTACGTTGTTATGTCCCTTTTACAAATTTATTGATGGTGGTCAGTCCACCACAACCCGTTTAGACAGAATTGTTCATAAAAGGGGTGATTAATCAACGCATTGCTAGCCTCTTGTTATGCTAATTGATATATGCTATAAGAGACTTTTTTTTTCTTCGCATATCCTTTACAGGACATTGCTGTCAACATCAGCATCTTTCAGCTGATTGTTAATTCTATGCAAGATTACGCTCAGTAGTTTGCCATTGCTTTCTGAGCGACCGGCTCACATACCCCTAAGTTACCGACGAGGAGAGAACCGCTACCGATTCTCGCGCAACGTCACGTTACTTACGAGAGTATACGAGATTACGGAGAAAGTCGTGTAACCTCTAGACCAGGGGGCCCGGTTATAAGAGACTAAGGAAGTAAATTTAAGAAGTAAAACTGTATGATTTCTTGCCACATGCACAATAACAAATTGTTGTTAATACTCGTACATATTGTGAAATGCAATGACCTGGTGCGGGGGGGGGGGGGGGGGGGAATGAGGGGGATATTTAGATACATGAAGAATTATTTAATCCTGAAAAGGACTGCAAAAGTGAAGTTTGCATAATTTTGGATCAAATGAGTGCTGGGGCAGTTAAAGGCTTTGGGACAATCTGAGAAAGAGTTTTATTAGTGAAACTCTGTGGCAACATATTAACATAATATTCACCCTCTGTAAAGTTAATGCAACATAATAGGTTACTGCCAAAAAAAAAAGTCCTGGTCTATCGTGACTGTGTCCTTAGTACTATTCATTATGGCAGTGAAATCTGGTCAACTTACTCACACCAAGAGAAACGTTTAAACAGCTTTCATATGCGGTGTCTGCGAATAATATTTGGTATTAAGTCTGCCTTTTATTGCCTTTAGTGGCAAGACAAAATCACAAATACTAAAGTATTGGAAAGATCAAGCTGTGTGACGGTTTGTTCCATGCCCATTCTTCGTAGACTTAGATGGATAGGACACTTTAGGTGGGTGGATTATGGTAGAATACCAAAGAGACATCTTTTTTTTGGTGAATTACAGATAGGTAAGAGATCTCAGGCTCGGCCTCTACTACGATACACAGATGTGTGTAATCGGGACATGATTGATATGGGCATTGATAATGTACATTGGGAGCAAGTCGCCGCTGATCGTGTTGCATGGATGGCAAATATCAGAAATGCAATAAAGACAAAGGAGAACATTATTACACACCGAGCGTGCGGAACGTAAGACAGTGCATGATGGTGGAAATGTGTTCCTATGCATCCACTGTGGACGAACATTTACAGCGCGAATTGGTCTTATCAGTCACATTCGCCACCGCCATGGGTTGTAGTTATTATGCCTTTTTGAAGCACAATGTAACAAACTATCGTCTGTCAAGACGGCAAGGTGCAAATGATTGAAATAATTGAAATATTTCTCAACTTGTCACCATTCCATTGGCACCTTTCCGTCTTGACAGACGATAGTTTGGTACATTGTGCTTCAAAAAGGCTTAATAACTACGACCCATGGCGGTGGCGAGTGTGGCTGGTAAGGCCAATTCTTGCTGCAAATGTTTGCCCACAGTAGATGCATGTGAAAACATGGTCATTTCCACCATTGTGCACCATCTTACGTCTCTCACGCTCTGTGTGTGCTTTATCTGCAATCATTTTCTCCTTTGTCTTTATTCCATTTCTGATAGTTGCCCTCCATGCAACACGTTCAGCGGCGACTTGCTCCCAATGTGCATTATCAATGCCTGTATCAGTCATGTCCCGCTTACACACATCTTTGTATCGTAGTAGAGGCCGACCCTGAGATCTTCTACCCGTCTGTAATTCACCAAAAAAGATGTCCTTTGGTATTCTATCATCATCCATCCTCCTAACATGTCCTATCCATTTAAGTCTACGAAGACTGAGCATGGAATACACCGTCACACAACCTGATCTTTTCAATACTTCAGTATTTGTGATTTTGTCTTGCCACTTAATACCAAGTATTCTTCGCAAACACCGCATATGAAAGCTGTTTAAACGTTTCTCTTGGCGTGAGTAAGTTGTCCAGGTTTCACTGCCATAAAGAAGAGTACTAAGGACACAGGCTTGGTAGACGAGAACTTTTGTGTTGGCAGTAAGCTTCCTGTTCTCCCAGACTCTTTTTGCTAACATGTTCATTGTTGTTGCTGCCTTGCCAATCCTGATGTTGATTTCCTGATCGAGGGATAATTTGCTATTTACCTCTGTTCCTAGATATGTAAATTGGTCTACTATCTCCAGTTCTGCGTCATCAATAAAGATTGATGGTACACCATGTGCACCTTGTGACATAATCTGTGTCTTCTTTTTGTTAATTGTTAAACCAAATTCAGAACAAGCATTGGAGAATGCAGATAGTAGTTGTTGTAATTCTTCCTCAGAGTGGGTCGTAATTGCAGCATCATCCGCAAAAACCAAATCTCTGATTAGTACCCTCTTAATTTTGGTCTTGGCCTTCAATCTCTGAGCATTATAGAGGCCGACATCTGAGCGTAAGTGAATGTATATACTGGCATCCTGATCATGAAAGGCATATTTCAGTAGAAGTGAAAAGAATATCCCAAAGAAGGTGGGGGATAGTACACAACCTTGCTTAACTCCACTCTTGATTTCAAACTCTTCTGAAGTTGAGCCATCAAACTTGATTATACCCTTCATGCCTGTGTGGAATGATTCCACAATGGACAGAAGAGTTGGTTGGCAGCCAATCTTCTTTAGTGCTTTGAACAGACCCTCACGACTGACCAAATCGAATGCATTTGTGAGGTCGATGAAGGCAATAAACAGTGGCTGATTTTGTTCCCGGCATTTTTCTTGCATTTGTCGCAATGAGAATATCATATCAATGGTAGACCGGTTCTGACGGAAGCCGCACTGTGATTCGGGGTAGACTTGATCTCCCAGGACTTGAAGTCTGCGCAGAACAATTCTGGCAAATACTTTCCCAACAATACACAGAAGTGAGATACCCCTATAGTTGTTACAGTCGCTCCGATCGCCCTTGTTCTTGTACAGCGTTATGATGTTTGAATCTTTGAAATCCTGTGGGACTTGTCCTTCTCGCCAGCATAGCTCTATTAGCTGGTGGATCTGTAGAGTGAGTGTGTCTTGCCCACTCCTGATTACCTCTATTGGAATCCCATCCTTACCTGGAGCCTTGCCAGACTGCAAGTTCATTTATAGCACACTTAACTTCTGTTATGGTGGGAAGTGTGTCCAGGTGGTAAAGAGTTGGCAGGGCCTCTATGGCGTTGAGGGCATCATCCGCTAGCTTGGTCTCACTTGAGTAAAGCTCTAAATAGTGCTCGACCCATCTATCTATCTGCTGTTTCTTATCAGTGATGATTTCTCCAGTCAAGGTTTTCAGCGGTGCACTTCTTTTTATCATTGGACCACAGGCTTTCTTTATTCCTTCATACATGCTTCTGATGTTTACCTTATCACTTGAGATTTGAATGGAATCACATAACTTGATCCAATAGTCATTCGCACACTGCCTGGCAGCCTTTTGCACATCCTTCCTAGCTTGCTTCAGCTCACTCAGAGTGTTACGCGTTGGTCTTTCGTTGTTTCTTAAGAGAGCTATCTTATTTTTATCTATCAAGGGCTGCTAGTATCTGGCTGTTTGCCGCAAACCAGTCCTGCCTCTTATGATCCACAGTGCAGTAAACCCCTACCGCTGTTTTATAAATAGTTTCCTTAAGTTTACTCCATTTATCATTTACTGTAAAGTTTTCTGATGTATCAGTGAAAGCGTCTTCAAGTTGCTGTTGAAATTCAAAGCACTTTCCAGGATCGTGAGTGTTAATAATATTAATCCTGGGGCTAGATTTGTATTTAGCTGTGTAGATTCTCTTTGGTCTCAGTCTAACACTTGCAACAACCAAAGAATGATCTGTATCACAGTCAGCACTGTGGTAACTTCGAGTTAATGATGTATGGTTCAGATGTTGTCTCCGTGTGATAATGAAGTCCAGCTGATGCCAATGGCCGGATCTTGGATGTTTCCATGTGACCTTATGCAGCTCTTTTGTTTTAAAAAAGGAGTTTCTAATACATAGGTCATTTCTAGTGCAATGCTCCAGCAGCCTTTGCCCATTATCATTCATGCGACCGATGTTGTATTTTCCAAGGCACACTGGCCATGAACTCGAGTCCTTGCCCACACGAGCATTGAAATAACCGAGCATATAAATGTAGTCGGATTTTGGAACTGCTTTGATCACAGAGTCTAGCTGCTCATAGAACGTATCCTTCACATCATCAGAGGAAGCGAGTGTCGGTGCATATGCAGTGATAATGGTGGCAAATCCACAAGAGGTTGCCAAGCGCAGGGATAATAATCTTTCATTTCCTCCAGCTGGGATAACAATCATTCCCAGTAGCGAATTCTTCACTGCAAAGCCCACACCCTGTTGCCTTTTTTCTGCCTGCCCTCTACCCTTCCAAAAAAAAAGGTGTAATTGTTTTCCCTGAGTGACCCTTCCTCAGCGAGGCGAATCTCCTGCAGGCCAGCAATATCAATGTTAAGACAATTGAGTTCAGCATCAATCACAGCCGTTTTTCTCACATCGTCAATATTTGTCAATTCAGTGGAAAATCCTGGACACATAGTTCTTACGTTCCAGGTTTCAAGCCGTAGCTTGAGGTTTCTATTATTCTTTTTATTAGTACCTGGTGCATTGATTTTACAGCCTGCGATTCAGATTTTGTCCTAGCCCCAAGCACCCATTGAAGCAGGCAGGCTGTGGCGGATCAGCACCCAAATGGCCGGGGGCTGCCCAGCTTGAGGCGGGCGGTAGCTGATCAGTGACACCTGTAGGTGTCTCCCACCGTCAGAGGCAACGCGTGGCGCCCCATGTCTACGCCAATTGACAAGGACTTATAACCCGTAACAGTTGCCTCTCGCTTTGATTCCGAGACCGGTTAAGACCAGGGATGGAGTTATTACCTCTCCATAGCACAAAGCCTGGGCTAAAATAAAGAAACCATGTGTTGCCCATGCAGCATGATCCCTCTCTCGGCCTGCCTAGTTCACTCCAGAGGAAAGTTAACACCTATACATCTGGAACAAGACAAGCTGCAGAAGCTGCCGGATCAGCAAAGCAATGCTCTAACTGTCCGCCTGTCGGAGCTTCGATCCTAGACCAGCTGCCAACCAAGGCTTAGGGCCTGGTCTGCCCTGCCATGACTATTTAGTCTTTGGGTTGCATTTCCTCGCACCACGATAAGGCTTGTACCCTCCCAATTGCGCTCTTCAGCCCGAAGCCGTTGGTACAATGTGGGGTGTCGGGTTTGGTAAGCGCCGCCCAACATTCGGCGCTGACAGAAAGCAGGTAGTACCGACTACTGTCATACGGTAGCTCAGTCATACCTGACTAAGACCTGACAGACAACTTGCCACAGATAACATTCAAATGAGGTAAACATTTCTTGTCAATAACTTCATTTCTTTGAACATTACGTCATCTCCTCCAGTCTTATGATATTGATCTATTCTGGTACAAGAATCTTGTATATATTGGCTTTTTTCCTTTCTTGTGTTCTTTCTTATTTCTCGAGTTACAGATTTATACTTCATCCTGCTGTTATCGAATTCACCCCCTTTCTGTTTCAGTTCTCTTCTTTGTTTTATTAATTCTAACGTGTCTGATGTAATCCGTGGCTTGTGTTGCTTTATCTTGGTCGGAATTTAATATGTGGCTGCAGTTATCAAGATATCTCTAGCTTGTACTGCCAACTCACCAGGTGTCATTACCTCTTGTATGGTGATCGAGTGAAAGTGGTGAAACATGACAACCCATGCTTACCGACATGGTACTTGATGGATGGATTACTAGGTGAACACCAACTCCGATTTCAGTTTTTGCCTATTTTTTTTTTTTTTTAACGGCTCGCGGTTCCCCAGATGATAGAGCAACACTCTGAGCCCTCTGCCCCCCCCCCCCCCCCACCTGCTGGTTTTGCTGGGAAATCTTAGTCCGCACTATGTGCCTTTTAGCCCATGGTGGTCCACTGCCAGTATTGGTGGACGGTGAGTTAAGTTAGGTAGTTGGTGACCATCTCTTTACTTTAGCCAGACCATCCATTCATCATGTGCCATGCCGATAAGCGTGGGCCGTCATGTTTTGTCATCTCACTCGATCACCAGAGTCGTGGATCATCTCCATGTTCCTTCTCGACCATGCCACGTGGCCAAGCCATCCAGGTATTTACTTCTCGATCTTTCCCTTGGTCTCCAGTTGTCTTCGATCTTGCCAGTTGTCACCAAGTTCTCCAAGTCATTTCTTCTCATAACATGCCCCAAAAATGCTGACCGTCTACGTCTAATGACTCTAATCAGTTTACGATCCTCATTTGTTTCTTGAAGGGCTTGTTCATTGGTTTTTCTGTCTGTCCATGGTATTCTTTGCATTTTCCTCATAAACCATTTCCACAGCCATCATATGTTTTTCAGCTTGACTGCTTATTGTCCATGCTTCACATCCATACAAAAATACAGGTTCTATGCAGCACCTCAACACTCTTTTTCTCGTTTCAATTGATATTTTTTCATTGGTCAGTATGTTGTTCATCTTGCAAAAGGCTATATTCGCAATGACAATTCTTGTTCTAATCTCTTCAAGGCATCTCCAATCAGATGTTATGACTGTTCCGAAATAACTGTAGCGATTAACTTGCTTAAGAATATGCCCATTTGCTCGTATATCACATTGTGGCATTTCCTTCTTCCCAGTGACGACAATAATCTGTGTCTTCTTACTATTCAATTCTATTATTCAATTCTTATAACCCTAGTTGCTCACTGTGTGCAACAACCGCATCTACTAAATGTTGCAGGTCATGTTGATTGTCTGCAATCAAGACTGTATCATCTACATATCTAATGTTATTGACGTATCTTCCCCCAATGTTGATTCCTTCCACATCTTCTATATTTCTGAAAATATTTTCACTGTACAGGGAAAACAGGTCTAGAGACATTACACATCCCTGTCCCACACCTCTTTTAATACGCTGATATTGACCTACATCGTTAGCCAGACCAAACGCAGATAAATCTACACTTGATATTAGCCAAATGCCGCTCAAAGATATATAGTTACTTGCAAATTACGTCCCAAAGTCAAGGACGGCCAAAAACACATAAACCCTTCTATAGATATCAGTGCCATTGAAAGAATAAAACATAGAATGTAATATCGTGGAGAAATATCAAAGTCCGTTATAAAATTCTCACATTTATAAAATTATGTCAACTTTTTAACACAATCTTGGAAATTTTCTAAACGTTTTACATGATTTTTATGCGAAATATATATTTCGCTAATTGCTAAGAAAATTCCATAACACACTAAGAGAAATACCACCATTATTTAAATCAGTGGTTCTCAACCGGTGGGGAGCACCCCCCCCCCCCCCCCCCCGCCTGGGATTTCCAGGGGGGGGGGGAATGAAGATTATTTCAAGATCGCGTTAATACAAGAATCGATTACTTGATCTTCTTTTTCCCTTCATACTTTACGGTTCTGACGACCGTCTCTCCCTTCTAAAATTCATTTTATAAAGTGAGTAGACGCACAAATCACGCTTTATGCGGACGTCTAGAGTGTTTTAGTATGTGCTTCCATTATTACGTATACTGTGTAGGGGTGGGAGGGGGAATTTTTAGGTAGGAAATACGGAAGGGGGGAATGGCGTTCTGAAAATATGGTGAAGGGGGGCACGGGCCAAACATAGGTTGAGAACCACTGACTTTAAATCACATCATACATTTAATTTACTTTGAGTATATTCCCTTGAAATAACCGGTATGTTGTTATGATCCTTTCTAAAATTTTAATGATGGTGGTCTGTCCACCACAGCCCGTTTAGACAGAATTGTTCATAAAAGGGGTGATTAATCAACGCATTGCTAAGGAAGTAAATATAAGAAGTAAAATTGTATGATTTCTCGCCACATGCATAATAACAAATCGTAGTTATTACTCGTACATATTGTGAAATGCGATGGCCAGGTGCAAGAGAAAAAAATATTTAGATACGTACAGAATCATTTAATCCGGAAGGAAGGTCTACAAAAGGGGAGGTGAACTTTACATAGGGTGAATATTACATTGTTTTAAAATGTTGCCACGGAGTTTCACTAATAATGTAATAATACTCTTTCTGAGATTGCCCGAAAACTCTTTAACCGCCCCAGCACTCATTTGATCCCAAATTATGTGTTATTTTGGATCAAATGAGTGCTGGGGCGGTTAAAGGATTTCGGACAATCTCAGAAAAAGTATTATTAATGAAACTCTGTGGCAACATTTTAAAATAATATAATATTCACCCTCTGTAAAGTTCATGCAACATAAAAGGTAAATACAAAACTTGGACCGGCAATATTTTCAGACACAGCACAGTCATTAAAAATAGTGGCACCTTGCCGTCTTTACAGACGAAAATATGTCGTTTGGAACTAGAGCTGGAATTCCATCGCACAAAGTCTGGGCTTGGATTCAGAGAACATGTGTTGCCCATGCAGCATGATCCCTCTCTTGGCCTTGTCTTGTTTTCTCCAGAGGACAGGACAACCAGTACGTCTGGAACAAGGTAGGCTGCAGATGCTGGCTGCTCAGCATCAAACCTCCAAGAGGAGGAGGTACGTAGCGGTCCAGGCTCTTGCATCTAGGGGATTTGACCTAGAGGCGGTCAGCTATTAGCGAACAGCTGACAGTACACAAGGGACTTCTCATAAGTCTTTAGCCTGACCTGAAATTTGGCACATGTATAGCTCATTCAATTGGTTATGGACATATGTATTATGAATGTCCCACCTCAACTGGCTTTCCCGATGTTGTGCATGGCACAACACACCCTAGTGACCAGATCTGCACATCCAACGATTTGTCAGAACAATGGAGAAATCAGACGCCAGGACTGTGATAAAATTCTTGATGTTACAGGGTAAAACACCTACAGAAATACACAGGGAGATGAGACCAGTGTTTGAGGAAGTCTGTCCTTCGTATGCTTCTATAAAAAATTGGTGTTTGCAGTTTAAGTGTGGCCGTTCCTAAGTTGCAGATCTGCCAAGACCAGGACGACCGTCCTCAGAGTGCAATGATGCAAATCCTGCAAAAGTGAAGAAAATCATAGACCAGGATAGGAAAATGACAATTGCAGAGATATCGGGTTCAGCAAAACTGAGTAAGAGTACAGTTTTTACAATTTTACACAACAGACTGAACATGTGAAAAGTGTGTGCCCCGCGCCTGCTGACATGTAAACAGAAACAAACACGGGTTGATTGTCGTGGCCATGTTGCTCAACATGTGGCGGTCGAAAAACATCTAAAAGACCAATGGGACGGTAGATGAGACTTGGATTCACCAAATCGTACAAAAACAGCTGAAAGGAAATCGTCTTCACAGTGACGAAGATGTCATACTGGCTTGTGATAACTGCTTTAGTTCGAAAAATAGGTTGTTTTATTCTGAAGGTCCTTTTCAAAGTCACGCAGATATGGCAGAAATGGATACATTCAGGTGGTGGCCACATTGAGAAGGAATAAGCACTGTGCCAAATTTAAATTTTCCCCGCCTCCTCCTTCATGGTCAGGCTAAAGACTTATGAGAAGCACCTTGTATATATATATATATATACTAGCTGACCCGGCCCGGCTTCGCCCAGATCCTGGTGGGGAGCATCTCATTTAATTCATATAAGTAGTCATATAAGTTCTCATTCCCGTTACCGACAATCTGTCTGTCTGTCTGTCTGTCTGTCTGTCTGACCCGGCCCGGCTTCGCCCAGACCCTGATGGGGAGCATCTCATTTAATTCATATAAGTAGTCATATAAGTTCCCGTTCCCGACTGTCTGTCTGTCTGTCTGTCTGTCTATCTATCTGTCTGTCTGTCTGTCTGACCCGGCCCAGCCCATGGTGGAGAGCATCTCATTTAAATCATATAAGTAGTCATATAAGATCCCGTTCCCGACTATCTGTCTGTCTGTCTTGGGTAAATGGAGGAGGGAGGAGGAAGAGGGAGGTGGAGGAGGGAAGAGGAGGGAGGAGGAGGAGACAGGAGACAGGAGGAATAGGGAGGAATAGGAGGGAGGAGGAGGGATTAGGAAGAGGAGGGAGGAGTAGGGTGGAGGAGGAGGGGGAGGAGAAAGGAGGAGGAAGAGGGAGGAGGGAGGAAGAGAACGCAGGATGAGGAGGGAGGAGGAGGAGGAGAGGGAGGAGGAAGGAGAGGGAGGAGGAGGGGAGAGGGAGGAGGAGGGAGGGAGGAGGAGAGAGTAGGAGGAGGGAGGAGGGGCGGAGGGAGCAGGAAGAGGGAGGAAGAGGGAGGAGGAAGAGGGAGAAGGAGGGAGGAGAAGGAGGAGGGAGGAGGAAGAGGGAGGAGGAGGGAGAAGGAGGGAGGAGGATAACGCAGGAGGAGGAGGAGGGAAAGGGAGGAGGAGGAGGAGAGAGTGGGAGGAGGGAGGAGGCGGAGGAGAAGGAAGAGGGAGGAAGAGGGAGGAGGAAGAGGGAGGAGAAGGAGGGAAGAGGATGAGGGGGAGGAGGAGGAAGGAGGGAGGAGGAGGAATGTGAAGGGAGGAGGAGGGAGGAGGTAGAGGGAGGAGGAGGAGGAGGAAGGAGGAGAGCGGAGGAGGAGAGAGGAGGAGGAGGGAGGAGGAGGGAGGAGGAGGAGGGATGAGGAGGAGGGAGGAGGAGGAAGAGGGAGGAGGAGGAATGTGAAGGGAGGAGGAGGGAGGAGGTAGAAGGAGGAGGAGGGAGAAGGAGAATGGAGGAGGTGGGATGAGGAGGAGAGGGAGGAGGAGGAAGGAGGAGGGGGAGGAGGAGGGGGAGGAGGAGGGAGGAAGAAGGAGGAGGGATGAGGAGGGTATGAGCGGGAGGGAGGGAGGGGGAGGCGGGAGGGGGAGGAGGGGGAGGAGGTGAAGGGAGGAGATGGGAGGAGGAGGGCGAAGGAGGAAGGAAGAGGAGGGCGAGGAGGTAGGAGGAGGGAGGAGGAGGAGGAAGAGGGAGGAGGAGGGAGGAGGAAGAGAGTGGAGGAGGGAGGAGGAAGAGGGAGGAGGAGGGAGGAGGAAGAGAGTGGAGGAGGGAGGAGGAGGGAGGAAGAGATAGCGGAGAGAGGAGGAGGAGGGAGGAGGAGGAGTAGGGAGGAATAGGAGGGAGGAGGAGGGAGGAGGAGGGATTAAGAGATGGAGGGGGGAAAGGGGAGAAGGAGGAGGGAGGAGGAGGGAGGAGGAGAATGAAGAGGGAGGAGGAGGGAGGAGGAGGGAGGAGGAAGGAGGAGGAAGGAGGAGGAGGGAGGAGGAGGGAGGAGGAGGAAGGAGGAGGGAGGAGGGTGAAGGAGGAAGAGGAGGAGTGAGGAGGGTGAAGGAGGAGGAGGAGGAAGAGGGAGGGGGAGGAGGAGGGAGAAGGAGGAGGAGGGAGGAGGAGAACGCAGGTGGGGGAGGAGGAGGAGGGGGAGGAGGGAGAGGAGGAGGAGGGAGGAGGTGGAGGGAGAAGGAGGAGGGAGAAAGAGGTAGAAGGAGGAGGGAGAAGGAGGAGGGGGAGGAGGAGGAGGAATGACGAGGTGGGAGGAGGAGGAAGAGGGGTGTGGAGGAAGGAGGAGGAGGGAGGAGGAGGGAGGAGGTAGTGGGAGGAGGTAGAGGGAGGAAAAGGGAGGAGGGAGGAGGAGAGAGGAGGAGGAGGAGGGAGGAGGAGAAGGGAGTAGGAGGGATGAGGAGATGGGAGTAGGAGGGATGAGGAGAAGGGGAGAGGAAGAGGGAGAAGGAAGAGGGAGAAGGAGGAGGGAGGAGGGAGAGGGAAGAGGGGGAGGAGGTTAGAGGGAGGATGAGGGAGGATGGTAGAGGGAGGAGGAGGGAGGAGGCGGAGGGCGTAGGAGGGAGGAGGATGGAGGAGAAGGGGAGAGGAAGAGGGAGAAGGAAGAGGGAGAAGGAGGAGGGAGGAGGGAGAGGGAGGAGGGGGAGGAGGTAGAGGGAGGAGGAAGTGGAGGAGGGTGGAGGGAGGTATGTAGAGAGGAGGAGGAGGGGAGGATGGTAGAGGCAGGAGGAGAAGAGAGGAGGAGGGAGTTCGCCATTCCGAATTCATACTCGTCTAGGTTCTGTGATTTCGGTCCTTTCATTGATTGTTTCCTCCCTTCTACACGACTGTAGATAACTTCCTTACACATAAAAAGATGAATTGTTATTGATATCTGCCATGGCATGGAGGCATATATATCAGCAGCAGAGTTGAACGCCTACGCAAGCCGGCACGGCACTTGATGATGATGATGATTGCCGTGTGACGATTCTGTGTAGTCACGTCATTTTCTTCCCTTTCCCTAGCGTTTTTGGTTCGGGGATTCTTTCATCATCATCATCATATATTTACGCTACGTAATTTTGGGAATGGGAGGAGGGAGGAGGAGGAAGAAGAAAAAAAAATACGACAGTTGACAGCTCTGGAATGAAAGGAAGGCGTGTAGAAAATTTCATCTTAATCGGATGGGCCGTTAGCGAAAAAATAAAGGGCATACATATTTACATACATACATACATATTTACATACATACACTTTGTTTTATATATATATATATGATATATATATATATATATATATATATATATATATATATATATATATATATATATATATATATATATATATATAATATATATATATATATATATATATATATATATAACAGCATGAGCAGAATACCATGGACATGATAAGGGTAACACCTGGTTCAAACACATCCTTGACGATTATATACGTGGAAAAGCCCTGGAGATAATATTCGCTATCAATTGACTACATAATGATTAGAAAGAGATTCAGAAGGAGTTTTAGTAGCAGCACACCCCAAGAGCAGGAAGAAATAGTGACGATGTGCCAATAATAGGAAAAATAAGGTTAAGACTTAAAACCACAAGAAAACCCAAAGAAGTTCATTATGTATATTACATGAAACAGACAAGAAATTAGAGGAAGGTACAATGTTTACTGTAAAGAACAGATATAATGCCATGGAGATAATGCAGATTTTCATGAATAATGGGAAATGTTGCGGGAATCAATCCAACAGACATCAAAAGAAATTATTTGACATAAACATAGAGATGCACAATAGAAAGGGAAATGACCATGATTTTTGGGGTTTTTCTTGGCAATTTTGCAAAAGATGGGTATATACCCAATTTAATTAAAATTTTGTTGAACTTTGAAAAAGGGTTTAAACCGTTTAAACTTTTTGCCCAAGTCAACAGAATACAAGACAGGGGAATGATGAAAAAGGGGGACTGAAAACCCTAAGACAGAGGGAAAAAAAGTCAAAAAAGGGGGTTAATATAAACAAAGTAAACTTTATCAAAATCCCAGAACAGGATTGTGGGTCACGTTTGTCGAATTTTTTCCCAAAGAAAAGGCACCTGAAGAGGTTTAACACATGGATCACCCTCATCACCCCATCATCAGCATCTAAATTCTTTCCATCATCATCATCATCTTTCATCATCATCAAAATCTTTTATATCATCATCACTACCACCACCCCCCCCTCAAAATCATCATCATAAAACATCATAAATCATCTCACCCCCCCCACCACCATCATCATCATAAATCATAAATCATTCAATCATCACAAAAAATATCCACTTTTCCCGGGAAAGCTAGGGGGGAAAAGAAAAATTTGAGGACCAGCGCAAACCCATGTCATGGGTAGTATCTTTCCGCTTTGTTGAAACTGTCGTTGATGTCGCCAGTCTATTTTCTTCACGGGGGAATCTGCTCTGGGAGCGAGCCCTTTTGATGAAAGGGCCAGTGCGGTTTTTAGGGTTTTGGAAATTAAACGAAGGGCCCGGGAACCATTGATCTTCTCCCTTTTTCCTTTATAGGTGGCAAAAGGGGGGGCTGAAACCACTGTGTCTGATAACATCTTTTTCAAGCTTTTTCTATTCGGCCCTTGGATATTTAATTTGGCAGCTCTTCTCAAACATCAAATTCTCGGGGTTTTGATTTTGCGTAAGGGGTGTTTTGGGATAAGGGCCATTTTTTAACACTGGTAGCATAATAGGGGGTAAATATGCTATTATTCGTCGTTTTGCGGCCCAAAAAGAAATTGGGACTTTTTCAGAGGGGTGATTTTTTTTATATAAAAGCTCACTTTTTTTTAGACCCCAAAATTGGGATTTCTGTTTTATCTGCCTTTTTCTTTTTTTAAGTTTCATACCCCCAAATACTTAATTTATATTAGAAACTTTTTTCAGAAGGGAAAACTATTTTCAGTTTAAAAATGGGGTGGCCCAATGAGATCTCAAATTTTGCATTACTTCATTTTTGGTTTTTTATTTATTTTAAATTTTGTATCTCCCTGCATGTTGAACTCAGCTTTTTTAAAAACCGTGGGTAATTTAATAAGTAAGTCACAAATGGCCGTAGAAAAAAAAAACTACATGATAACAATGAAACCCGTTTATTTAAAAATTTTACAGTTTTCCCTTTTTTCAAACAAATTTACACCCAACCCTTGAGGGGACTTATTTCCCCTCGTTTTACAGTCCTCCAAAAAACCCGGGCCCCATTTAAAAGGGGTTTCCCCGGTTTCTAAAAAACGTTTTCCTTCACATTCAACGTCGGGGGTCATTCCGGGGAAATGGGCCCCAGCCCAAAGGGGTGTTTTTAAATGCTTAGGCCCCCAGCGATTTTCCCTAAAGGGGGTTAAGTTGGGGGAGAAAAAAGTTTAAAAAACGCGAGTCAATAATAAGTCAAAAAGTTCTTTGGGGTTGGGGGTAAAAGAAACCAAAAACCCAACTTTTTAAAATTTGTGCCACAGTCAGGAGGCGGGGCCCAAAAATGAGGGAAAAATTTCAACGTCACTATCCCGCATTTCCCCTGCATTGGGCGAAATTGGTTTTGGATTAGCAAAAAAAAGATAAAAATTACGTCACAAGGGCACAGGGGTACCATCAAAACTTATTGACGAAGGGGCCAACTGAGATAGTAGAAACCCTTTTACAATCTAGGACAGAGATAAAAAAAATTATCCCTAGATTAGGAAAACAGCATCGGGATTGGTAAGGCAGCACAACAATGAATATGTTAGCAAAAAGAGTCTGGGAGAACAAGCGGTTTACTGCCAAATAAAAGTCCGTGTCTATCAAGCCTGTGTCCTTAGTACCTGATTCACTGCCAACCGCCACTTGGTTGATAAAAAGTCTCAACTTTGGAGACCCTTCGCCACTTTATTGACACGATCGTGGCAGTTCGTTTGTTTGTTTCATTTTCGTGCCTTCCTTAATTGTAATGCTATGAAAATGACACTTTACGACGGAAGAAGGTATTTCGTTTAGAAACAGCCCACTAGGCACTGACCAAATCTAAATTTTGTGGAGACATTCTTAGTTTTAAGTTGTGATTACTTTTATGATTTTAGGAATGGAAACGGCCTTGGTGTTTGGCCTCGCATATTTACATTAGATAATAGTTTTAAACAATGTTAGATTATAGTTATTATGATTTAAAGGCCTTTGTGAAAGATTCTAAAGTGATAGCACGTGGTTAATGTGGTTGTTCGGTTAGAATAAATTATTTATAAATGAAAACAAAACTAACCGGCTAACCGTGAAAGTTTGTCATCATGTGGAATTAGCTAATGGGCCACGCTTGTGCCCCTAAAGTTTGCTTTGCTTAACACAAAGCATTTAAGGAGTATTTAAATAATTAAATTTAAAAGAATAATAATTATAACTAAATACAAAATAGTCTACATATTGTTTCTCAGTAGAAAACGGTCAAAACCTGCTTCGTGATTTTCTGACATTTTCCATTTTATGTGACAATGATGCGTTTCAAAATATGATGTTCTTATTGTATTTTATTGATGTTATGGGGCCGTTTTAGTGATATCGGTGTAGAAAAATGGTGTAGTTACTATTATTCAGTAAATTTTATTTTAGTATAATCAGCGATTAAGCAGTAGCACCTTAGTAAGTTGAAATTTCACGTAATTGTCTTTAATATTTTGTTTAAAATATCTGCTAATATTATTATTATATTTCTAACTTATCGCAACAGTAGCAATACCAACGTGTTCTTTGTGCAATGTCCTTTAATTTGATATATAATACAAAATACCTGCTACCACTTTAACTATTTGTAGATCATTATTATGACACACCCCTATTTCCCATTTTCTGCCATCTATTTCTGTTTGGTCCAAACCCACTTTTTGTTTGGCGGTGAATCAGGTACTCTTCTGTATGGCAATGGCGACTGGTCAGCTTACTCACACCAAGAGAAACGTGTAAACAGCTTTCACATGCGGTGTCTGCGAAGAATACTTGGTATTATTTCTTCTTCTTCTTTTTCTTCTAATCAGGTACTCTTCTTTATGACAATGGCGACTGGTCAGCTTACTCACACCAAGAGAAACGTGTAAACAGCTTTCACATGCGGTGTCTGCGAAGAATACTTGGTATTATTTCTTCTTCTTCTTCTTCTTCTTCTTCTTCTTCTTCTTCTTCTTCTTCTTCTTCTTCTTCTTCTTCTTCTTCTTCTTCTTCTTCTTCTTCTTCTTCTTCTTCTTCTTCTTCAGCTTTCCGAGCAATTGAGGTTCTTTGCTGCAGATACAAGAGGTCTCCATTCGTCTCTCTGGTTGACCTTCTCTTGCCAGTCGCTGATTCCAAGTGCTTGTAGGTCTGTATGTATATTATCTCTCCACCATCTTCTTGGTTTACCTCGGGGTCTACGGTCATTTATTTCTTGAGTGTAAGCGAGTTTTGTTTCCCTATTATCTTCCATTCTTTCTATATGCCACAGCCATTACAGTCTATTAGCCTTCATGATACCAGTGATTAGCGGGGACTTAAACAGATGATAAATGTCTTTGTTGCTTCTTCTTTTCAACTCTCCACTTTGTGTATCCCTAATAGGCCCAAAGATGCGTCTTAAGACTTTGTTCTCAAAGGTTTGTAACAAGGCTTCGTCTCCTTTAGTATTATTTTGATATTATTTGGAATGACAAAATCACAAATACTGAAGTATTGGAATGATCAGGTTGTGTGACGGTTTGTTTCATGCTCAGTCTTCGTAGACTTAGATGGATAAGACACGTTAGGATGATGGATGATGGCAGAATACCAAATTACACCTGTTTGGTGAATTGCAGATGGGTAAGAGATTTCAGTATCGGCCTCTTCTACGATGAAAAGATGTGTGTAAGCGGGACATGATTGATACAGGCATTGATAATGCACACCGGAAGAGAGTCGCCGCTGATCGTGTTGCATGGAGGGCAAAACAAACCATCGTCTGTCAAGACGGAAACATGCCAATGAATGAATGATTTCCCAACTTGTCACAGATATCATTCAACTGAGGTTGAACATTTCTTGTCAATAACTTCATTTCTTTGAACATTACGTAATATCTTCCAGTCTATTCTAGTACAGCAATCTTGTATATATTGATTTTTGTCCTTTCTTGTGATCTTTCTTATTTCTCAAGTTAAATATTTATACTTCATCCTGCTGTTATCGAATTCACCTCCTTTCTGTTTCAGTTCTCTTCTTTGTTTTATTAATTCTAACGTGCCTGATATAACATGTGGCATATGTAGCTTTATCTTGGTCGGAATTTAATCTTTGGCTGCAGTTATCAAGATATCTCTAGCGTGTACTGCCAACTCACCAGGTGTCAATACCTCTTGTATGGTGATCGAGTGAAGTGTGGAAAAACATGATCGTCCCACGCTTATCGGCATGTACATGATGGATGGATTAGTAGGTGAACACCAACTTCGACTTTAGTTATTTGCCTAATCTTTTTTTTAAGGGCTGACGGTTTCCCCAGAGGATAGAGCAACGTTCTAAGGCCTCCTCGTCCCCCTGGTTTTGCTGTGAGAACTTAGTCCCACAATGTGCCTTTTAGCCCATAGGGGTCCACCAAGGCCCACAGCCAACATCACACATTTATAGTTATTTGCAAATTACGTCCCAAAGTCAAGGACGGCCAAAAAATAACACTGATTCAAATATGTATATCTACCATTGAAAGGACAAAACATTGAATGTAATATTGTGGAGAAGTATCAAAGTCCGTTATAAAATTCTCACATATATAAAATAATGTCACCATTTTAACACAACCTTAAAAGTTTCTTAAAGTTTTACCTGCCTTTTGTGCAAAAATTTTTTTCGCTAATTGCAAAGATTATTTCATAACAGGCTAAGAGAAATTCTACAATTATTTAAATCACACAATACAATTGATTTACTCTGAGTATATTCCCTTGATATAACTGTTATGTTGTAATGTTCCTTTCTATAATTTAATTGATGGTGGTCAGTCCACCACAATCTGTTTAGACATAATTGTTCATAAAAGGGGTGATTAATCAACGCTTTGCTAGCCTCTTGTTATGCTAATTGATATATGCTATAAGAGAAATTTTTTTGGTTCGCATATCCTTTATAGGACATTGCTGTCAACATCAGCATCATTCAGCTGATTGTTGATGTATATGCAAGATTACGCTCAGTAGTTTGCCATTGCATTCTGAGCGGCCGGCTCATATACCCCGTAAGTTACCGACGCGGAGAGAACCGATTCCCGCGCAACGTCACGTTACTTACCTCTAGACCAGGGAGACGGCTATAAGGGACTAAACATGTTTGCATATCCTTTACAGGACATTGCTGTCAACATCAGCATCTTCAGCTAGCTGATTGTTGATTATTTGGCAAGATTACGCTAAGTAGTTTGCCATTGCTTTCTGAGCGGCCGGCTCACATACCCCGTAAGTTACCGACTCGATTGCAACTAATGCTGATTCTCACCGTCGTCACGTTACTTACGAGAGTATACGAGATTACGGAGAATAGTCGCTAACCTCTAAGCCAGGAAGCCGGCATAAGAGACTAAGGAAGTAAATTTAGGAAGTAAAATTTTACGATTTCTTGCCACAAGCATAATAACAAATTGTTGTTAATAGTCGTACATATTATGAAATGTGATGGCCAGGTGCGGCGGGGGGGGGGGGGGGAGGGATATTTAGATACGTGAAAGAATTATTTAATCCGGAGGGAAGGACTACAAAAGAGGAGTTGGCATAATTTTTGATCAAATAAGTGTTGGGGCAGTAAAAGGATTTCGGATAATCTCAGAAAGAGTATTATTAGTGAAACTCTGTGGTAACATATTAACATAATATAATATTCACCCTCTGTAAAGTTTATGTAACATAATAGGTTACTGCCAAAACAAAAGTCCTTGTCTATCAAGCCTGTGTCCTTGGTACTCTTCCTTATGACAATGAAGCCTGGTCAAATTACTCACACCAAGAGAAACGTTTAAACAGCTTTCATATGCGGTGTCTGCGAAGAATACTTGGTATTAAGTGGCAAGACAAAATTACAAATACTGAAATATTGGAAAGATCAGGTTGTGTGACGATTTGTTCCGTGCTCTGTCTTCGTAGACTTAGATGGATAGGACACGTTAGGAGGATGGATGATGGCAGAATACCAAAGGACATCTTTTTGGTGAATTACAGATGGGTAGGGCATCTCAGGGTCGGCCTCTACTACGATACATAGAAGTGTGCAAGAGGGACATGATTGATACAGGCATTGATAATGTACATTGGGAGCAAGTCGCCGCTGATCTTGTTGCATGAGGGCAAATATCAGAAATGGAATAAAGGCAAAGGAGAAAATGATTGCAAACAAGTCGCACACCTAGCGTGCGGAACGTAAGATAGTGCATGATGGTGGGAATGACCATGTGTTCACATGTATCCACGGTGGACGAACATTTTCAGCGCGAATTGGCCTTATCAGTCACATTCGCTACCGCCATGGGTTGTAGTTATTATGCCTTTTTGAAGCACAATGTAACAAACTATCGTCTGTCAAGACGGCAAGGTGCCAATGATTGAATGATTTTCCAACTTGTCATAGATAACATTCAATTGAGGTTGAACATTTCTAGTGTCAATAACTTCATTTCTTTGAACATTACGTAATATCTTTCAGTCTTATGATATTGCTCTATTCTGGTACATCAAGCTTGTATATATTGTTTTTTGTTTCCTTTCTTGTGTTCTTTCTTCTTTCTCGAGTTAAGGATTTATACTTCATCCTGCTGTTATCGGATTCACCTTCTTTCTGTTTCAGTTCTCTTCGTTGTTCTATTAATTCTAACATGTCTGATGTAATTCGTGGCTTATGTTGCTTTATCTTGGTCGGAATTTAATCTTTGGCTGCAGTTATCAAGATATCTCTAGCTTGTACTGCCAATTCACCTGGTGTCAATACCTCCTGTATGGTGATCGAGTGAAAGTGGTGAAACATGAACGCCATGCTTGCCGGCATAGTATATTATGATGGATGGATTACTAGGCGAACACCAACTCCGACGTAGCAACACTCTAAGGCAGTGTTTCTCAACGTGGGGCCCACGCCCCACAGGGGGGCAATTCGATTGTTAAGGGGGGCAATTCGAAAATGGACTCGTCCAGAGTTTAAGTTAACCGTATGGCGACTCTCAGTCGCTACTCGAGCTGGGTAAACGTCCAGTATAAGTAGCTTTTGTCCGCCATGTTAGTAGCCGTGATTTCATTGTTAGATATTAGAGTTGAACTACTGGTTATATTGGGCCGGCACTAAGCATTTCTCGCTATTTGTTCTGAATGGCGCGAAATGCTTAGTGCCGGGATCTCAGTTTCTGCAGTGTTTCGCAGTAACGCTCAGCATTCACCGTTGGTGTTAATTTGAAATAAGCGTCCGTTAAATTGTTGTAAAAGTCTCGTTGTTTTAAAAAAATATATACATTGTATAAATATAAGTGATATATAAATTGTATGTAAATTCAATTGGTAAATTTTATTAATTTCTGTTTTAGAATAATAATTTTCTAGAAAAATTTTTCAAATGAAAAAGTATTTTTTTTTTTTTTCTTTTTGCTGTGGATAAATGTGCCAAACATATTTAAATATGCATTTTTAGTCTACGTTTACTGCAGTTCATATTATTGTTTTTAGTTTTTAATTGATCTTATATTAATTTTTTTCAGCCCATAGTGAAATGAGTGGTGCAAACAAGAAAAAAATGTGTCGGTATTCGGAGGGATATTTAAAATTTGTTTTCATACCCACTGTCCACGATGACCGTTCACCTTTTATGCCAACAATGCTTGATCAACGAATCAATTAAACGAGGTCGTCTTGAGGCACATTTGAAGGCGAAACATAATGCTCATATTAATTCAGATTTGAATTACTTTCAAACTTTAAAGAAACATTTTGGAAAAAGAGTAACATTAAAGTCTCTATTTACTGCTCATAATGCAACTATCAATCGTACTCTTGAGGCTAGTTATCAAATTTCATTACTCATCGCTAAATCTGGGAAAAGTCATACTATAGAGGAGAATTTAATCAAACCACAAATATCAGCATTTCGTAAAACGGTTCTGGAAAAAGATGACAAAGACGTTAAAGCTATACCACTAATTAAAAAGAGCTAGGACACAGATAAGTTGATATTTGTACATTCATGTAGTGTCGATCGTGTATTTTTTAATCTATTTTTGTTTGTTCTGTGCTGACGAAGGCTTTGGCCGCAACGTCCATTATTTTTTGTAGTTGTGCTTTGGTTAACTCAACCTACTTCTCGTTTTTCAGTGATTCATTCACTAATTAACAATACCGTTAGCAGAAGAATAGACGAAATGAGTGAGGATATTGAAATACAACTTGTTGAAAAGCTGAAAACAAGAAAATTATCGGTGCAAATGGATGAATCAACTTTGAGAGACAGTGAGACCGTACTTATAACATACGTAAGATGTATTGATAAAGCTGATTTTGCTGAAGAAATGTTGTTCTGTATATGATTAGATAGCACACCTACCTCCAAAGATATATATATATATATATATATATATATATATATATATATATATATATATATATATATATATATATATATATATATATATATATATATATATATACTAAGCTAAAAAAAATTACTTTGATGTCAATAATATATCAATGAAAAATATAACATCGTGTGCTGCAAATTGTGTTTCTAATATGATGGGGAAGAAACACGGTTGCTTAAAATTGATGAAAGATGAGAATCCAGAAATGATTCTTGTGCATTGTGTTATTCACAGTGAAAACCTGGTATAGTATGTCCACATTTGTTTGCGTAATATAAACATCAATATCTCAGTAACCAACTGAGGGAAAATTATGAAATTTAGTATATAACCTTATCATTATGTCCACCCAACAAAAAAATTTTGTTCTGGAGATTTTACAGCAGATTTCAAAGTTTAATTATATGAGATATATAATTTGCAGGTCTGACATGAAATTCATAATTTTAAATGTGTTACAGCGTAGCCAGACAATCAGGGCTCAATTTTGAATATTGTACGTGTTTTCACAGGATTGGCCTTTTGCCAACCCCCCGCGTTGTTTAAACTAAGACTGTTCAGAGGTGTCTCAAAATGTGGGTTATTTCATGAAACCTGATTAATATGTTTTTTTTCTTATCACTTATCGCTAACATTGAAATTTGTGAATATTTTTCAATGGGCTTTAATGCGAAATTGTACACTTCAAAGAATCGCTATGAAGTTTGTACACATATTTTTGTCAAGAAGCTGATCGCAAGAAACTGTTTTATACTATTACAAATTCCGAAAAAAGAACAATGCATGCATTGGGCTTGAGTAAACGGGCATTTTGTCAAAGAGTGCAAGAATCTGGAATTAAACCAACACGCAATAACCAAACGGTAGGTAGAAAGATTATTGTAGATAGTTTTGACAAAGATGTCATAAGGCGAGCTATTATAAAAATGTTTTAAAAAGTCGCTTGATATACGACAAGGTCGACTTCATTGCACCGGGTTCTATCCCATATGGTTCAGTCTCTTTCCGCAGCGCGGAAAGCATCGCACAAAGCACGAACTCCGCAGCTCTAGCGACGACTGTCATAAAGCGTTAAGGCGAGTGCATGACACGCTTCATGAAGTAGCTCGTTATAAGGGTTCCCAGTGAGCTGGACGCTGTGCGTCTACCCGTGGGCACAGATATACAGGTATGCATACGACAACACAACGGTCGAACATTCTTAAGAACTCAATGACGCTCTCGTGCAGAGATCAATGATATGTATTTATCATTGGCAGGCAATGAATAATGGAGTTGTATGTCTGGATATGTCTGGATTGTATGTCTGGAGCCGGTCTCTGTGGCCAAGGGCTTGCGAACGCGGTTTGTGAGTCCGTATACCCGGGTTCGAAATCCAGCGGTGCTGGTTATTTCGAAAAAGGTATAGGGGCCGGTCGTTCAGAAAGCAATGGCAAACTACTGAACGTAACACTTGCCTAGTACATCAAAAGCAGCTGAAAATGCTGGTGTTGACTGCAACGTCCCGTAAGGGATACGCAACAAAATGTAAATGTCTGGATTGATGCTGCCTTCAGGCGCTGTCGCACCACTGACATTCCACCAACATTCCCACAACATCTACTGCAAAAATGGCTAGAGTCTGAAATGTCTAAAGTTACCTGTCGTTATCTGTATGTGCCACATTCAGAATAGCCCACTGCCGTGTCTCAAACTAATAACAGTTCATTCAGGCCCTCTTAGCTGATATGTGTTATCCGGACCCATTATCGTACTCACAATTACTTCAGTTGAGTTTGATCATCTCGTCCGTCAAGCCAGTCCAATTCTTGGACGCATGATTATGTAAAAGCTGATTAACTGATGTGAGTGTGTGCGTTGATCATGCGAGGTATGAAGTTGAACTCTGTGTGTGCTCTGGTTGTGACCTGCTGTCTGTTTGTCAGCCGATGGTCTAATGAATCCTAATGACCGTTTGGGTGTTATCTCCGAAACATTTAACTCGTGAACTGGAATCGAACCCACGACGTTTGGAGCCCGAGTCAAAAGGCTTGACCACTAAAATTATAAAAATTTTAGATTTTATATCTAGGATTATCCAGCATTATAAAAATGCTGGATGCCAAATAAACAGTGGCTGTAAGAAAACTTAGGGTTTGGTTCAGAAAGAACAATAACATAGAGCTATCCAAAACAACTTTGTGGAAAAATATAAGGACATTACCTCACTATTTGAAAGTACAAGGGCGGTAGAAATAATCTTTGCGAGCAACCGCATTTAGGAGCCATGAGAAGCAGATACATACGTGAAATAAGGGAAATGCGCAAAGAAAATTATGGCATAGTGTGTTTGGATGAAATGTGGATCAATGCGCACCACACAAGTGATAATGAATGGCAATCAGTGGATGGACAGATAAAGCGATATGTGCCCAGTAGTATAGGACAGCTTTTGGTCATGGCCCATGCTGGTAATACGCATAATGGCTTGCAACAGAATGCTGCGCTTGTGTTGGTATCAAAGCATACAGACAATAGGGATTATCATAATAAGATTAATGGTAATGTATTTAGAGTTTGGCTCGAGAATTCTATATAATAATATATGTTTAATGCGTGGCTGCTGGGCTTCTGGTTGACTGCCACTACCATCGACGATGAACTGTATTTCGTGGACTGTGTGGGTGAACATCTAGGAAACATACAGATGGGAAAATGACTGCCGATTCCATCAGAGATTAACTGGGGTTTCGTGGTGGAATATTGTGTTGACATTCTGGCGGCAACATTACGCACAGTGTATCTGTGCGGGCTCTTGTTTGTCGAGACTCCTGTCTTTTCACTTTTCACATTGGGCAGTGGGGAGTGTTTTATGTGATATTCACTGGCACAGGAACGGAGCATAATGGGGACAACCCGTTGCTGTGAAGTTGGAACTGCGACTAACTAACTAACTAACTAATATATGTCTGTCTGTCTATCTGTCTGTCTGTCACGAAGACTCACAGCGGGTCTGTTACCCATGTGTACGGGTGAACAAACTACACAGACAGCTGAACAGATCCTTAAAAATGGAAACATGATGACTAAAATGCGGTATCATTTCTGGTCACTCCATACGCACATTAACGCACAGCTATTTGGAAGCTTTCACGAGCTCAATATAAAAAGCTAAATACATCCTAGTAACATGAATACTTGTGTACAATTATTAACCAGCAGCTGAAGAAACAAGAAGGAAATGAAAAATAAGGTAAGAAATATATTCCTTCCACTTTCCTGTCAATTTACACATTATTTACCCCAAACCTCTGTACATTCTCTGTCTTTACTAATATTACACATTGCACCCCTCTCGGGAATCTCCGTGGTGAAGTGGTCAAGCCGTCTGACTCGGGCTCCGAGGGTATGTATGTTCGATTCCTTCATTCCACGAGTGCATTTTTTCGGAGACTCCAGAGGGTCGTCGCTGGAGATACGGAGTTCGTGCTTTGTGCCACGATTTCCGCCCTGCGGAAAGAGACTGAGCCATATGGGATAAAAACCCGGTGCAATGCTACTTTAAGCTACTTTTTTATTGCACCCACTCCCATACGAACCTGGCTACGCCTTGTACTTGTGTCTTTACCAGAAATAACGTGGTTTACTGTAAGACTAGTTTGTTAGCGTGAATTCACTACATTTCCCCCAAAACATCAAAGAAATGTTGCCGCTTTCAATGATTTAAGTTGCTTTTGGACCTATCAAAGACAAATTCTTTTGGTGGGGGTAAATATAAGACGGCTGGAAAAATTTCATAACGATGCAACAGACAGTTTTCAAAATACTTGATCGCGAATGAAGGCAAACAAATGTGGACATACTATAGTTAAAAACATTTCGCCTGTTTTAAATGAAACTAAATTTAGTTATAAAGTGTATCAATGCTATTAAAGCTAGTGCCAAATGTGAACGCCTCTTCAAGTTACACTGAAGTAAGATGGCTCTCGAAAGGGAACTGCTTGAAAAGATTTATGGAACTATTTGAAACTCTTAGTGATTTTTTAAGCGACAAACCTGAAATGACAATCTGTTAACGGTCGATGGTAAGGCATTTGTGAGTTATTTAGCCGATATCTTTTAAAAACTTAATATATTAAATAAACAACTTCAATGAACAAATAAAACTCTTGCTGATGCAAAAGCGAAGATATTTGGTTTCATAACCTTTATTGAATTATGTCAGACATATATTTACAACCATAATTTTTAAAAATTTCATTGGCTCCAAACATGTGAAGTGACTGGTATCGCTATTTATGTTAGTGTTGATTATCTGAAAATTTTATCGGCTGATTTAAAAGGAAGTTTTTCTGATTTGAAACAAATTGATTTCTCAACTTGGATGATGCAGCCAATGTTAGTGGATTTGTCTGATATTTCAAATATGCAGTATCAAGAAGAACTGGCAGAAATGCAAAATGATGAGTCAATGAAAACATTATTTAATATAAAAAGAGCGATGGCATGGCTTTGTGAGGAAACCGAAATCAACTATCCAAATGCAACCAAATGTGCAAGAGAACTATTGTTACCGTTTCCATCTTCATATTTAGCTGAATGCGGATTTAGTGCCATAAA
Source organism: Cepaea nemoralis (assembly GCA_014155875.1). Classification (NCBI taxonomy): domain Eukaryota; kingdom Metazoa; phylum Mollusca; class Gastropoda; order Stylommatophora; family Helicidae; genus Cepaea; species Cepaea nemoralis. The sequence continues at coordinate 58,586 of JACEFZ010005362.1, forward strand.
TGATTTGCTGCTAAAAAAAAATCGGCTGGATATAACAAAACGGGGAGACTTGAGACTGAAGTGAACTAAATTAGAACCTGACATAAAATTTCTTTGCAGCAAGCATAAAGCGCAATGATATCACTAAATGTAACTAATAAATAATTATTAATAATTAAAATAATATAGACAAATTTGTCATTAAAATTATTTTGTACTTGAATTTCAGTTCTCCATTATATGTTTTGAAAATTTACATACTGTGTTTGCTCAATAATTTCCTATTAATTTCTTCCTAAAACCTTTCATTCAAGTTTCTTTAGTGAACATTTAAATTTTTGAATATTAAAAATTATGTATATGTTGGGGTGGGGAGGGGAGGCATAAGAATTTTAGAAAGGCTTAGGTGGGGCATAGCACAAAAAGGTTGGAAAACACTGCTCTAAGGCATCCGCGTCTCCCTGGTTTTGCTGTGAGACCTTAGTCCCACCAAGGCCCACAGCCAGTTTAGTGGACGGTGAGTTAAGTTAGGTAGTTGGTGACCGTCTTTTTACTTTAGCCAGACCAAGCGCGGCCGGCTTCCTGGCCTAGAAGTTAGCGACTTTTCTCCGTAATCTCGTATACTCTCGTAGGTAACGTGACGACGGTGAGAATCAGCAGTGGTTCGAATCGCGTCGGTAACTTAGGGGTATCTGAGCCGGCCGCTCAGAAAGCAATAGCAAACTACTGAGCGTAATCTTGCCAAGAAATATACAATCAGCTGAAAGATGCTGATGTTGATAGCAATGTCCTGTAAAGGATATGCAAACTTTTTAAAATACCAAGCGCAGATAGTGCGTGATCTCGAGGTATGGTGTCCGCCTCGTGTGCTGAAGGTCCCGGGATTTTTTTCTCGTGGACTTCTAGTAATAAAATTTCCCATGATCTCTGGGACGGCCACAAACACATTCTTTGTTCGTGAATATACAACAGTCATTCAAAGCATAAATCATTGAATGTAATATCGTGGAGAAATATCAAAGTCGGTTATAAAATTCTCACATATATAAAACAATGTCAACATTTTAACCTAAACCTAAGAAACGTTCTTAATGTTTTACATGCGTTTTATGCCAAGTATATATGTCGCTAAACTACTAAGAAAATTCCATAAAACACTAAGAGAAATACTACCAATATTTAACTCACATAATACATTTAATCACATTTGAATATATTTCCTTGATATAACTGTTATGTACTTATGTACCTTTCTACAATTTTATTGACTGTGGTCAGTCCACCACAACCCGTTTAGACAGAATCGTTCATAAAAGTTGCGATTAATCAACGCATTGCTAGACTCTTGTAATGCTAATTTATATATGCTATAAGAGAGGTTTTCCGGAAGGTTGTTATGGGAGCGAGGTTCTGCAAAGGACATGCTACTGAATGAATGAATGAATAAGAGACTAAGGAAGTAAATATAGGAAGTAAAATTTTATGATTTCTTGCCACAGGCATAATAACAATTTGTTGCTAATACTCGTACATATTGTGAGATGCGATGGCCAGGTGTGGGGAAAAAAAACATTTAGATACATACAAAATTATTTAATCCGGAGGGAAGGACTACAAAAGGGGGGTTGGCATAATTTTGGATCAAATGAGTGCTGAGGCGGTTAAAGGATTTCGGACAATCTCAGAAAGAGTATTATTAGTGAAACTCCGTGGCAACGTATTAACATAATATAATAGTCGCCCTCTGTAAAGTTCATGCAACATAATAGGTAAATACAAAACTTGGACCGGCAATATTTTCAGAAACTGCACAGTCATTAAAAATAGTGGCACCTTGCCGTCTTTACAGACGAAAATATGTGGATTGGAACTAGAGCTAGAATTCCATAGCACAATGCCTGGGCATGGATTCAGAGAACATGTGTTGCCCATGCAGCATGATCCCTCTCTCGGCCTTGCCTTGTTTTCTCCAGAGGAAAGGATAACCAGTACGTCTGGAACAAGGTAGGCTGCAGATGCTCGCGGCTCAGCATCAAACCTCCAAGAGCAGGGGGTAAGTAGCGGCCAGGCCCTTACATCTGTGGGATTTGACTAAGAGGCGTTCAGCTATTAAAAATACACCCTGTACAAGCATATGCGTCAACAGCTGACAGTACAGAAGGGGACACACACACACACACAAACACACATATATATATATATATATATATATATATATATATATATATATATATATATATATATATATATATATAACAATCATAATAATAACAACGAATTAGACATGACAGTGGGCCAGTATAAACATTTTTAAATGTCTGTCTTACTGGTATCAATGGCCTAGGTGACAGGAATGAGAGAGCTGACAGATTAACAACATGAGCAGAATGCCACGAAATGATAAGTAACACCTGGTTCAAACACCATCTTCTTCTTCTTCAGCGTTCCAAGCCATTGAGGTTCTTTGCTGCAGATACAATCCGTCTCCATTCGTCTCTCTGGTTGACCTTCTCTTGCCAGTCGCTGATTCCAAGTGCTTGTAGGTCTGTATATATATTATCTCTCCACCGTCTTCTTGGTCTACCTCGGTGTCTATGGTCATTTATTTCCTGAGTGTAAGCAAGTTTTGTTTCCCTTGACGATTATATATGTGGAAAAGCCCTGGAGATAATATTCGCTATCAAATTGACTACATAATGATTAGAAAGAGATTCAGAAGCAGTTTAGTAGCGGCAAACACCAGGAGCAGGTGGAAATAGTGACAATGTGCCAATTATAGGAAAAATGAGGTTAAGACTTAAAACCGTAATGAAAACCCCAAAGAGGGTAGATCTAACAGTACTTAAAACAGACAAGAAATTAGAGAAAGGTACAATGTTACTGTAAAGAACAGATATAATGCCATGGAGATAATACAGATTTTCATGAACAATGGGAAATGTTGCGGGAATCAATCCAACAGACATCAAAAGAAATTATTTCACATAAACATAGAGTTGCAAAAAAGAAATGGATGACAGATGATTGTTAGGGTTTCTTGGCAAGTTTTGCAGAAGATAGTTACATATCCCAATTATAATTACAAAATTGTTGAACTATGAACAGCGGATTACTGATTACTGTTATAAATACAACACAATACAAGACAGAGAGTGATGTATGTGGAGACCGTAAACAGCCTAGCTACTGATATAATATAAGCAAAACCAACTTCATCAAGATACCAGATGGCAGGATTGTAGGGGTCACGATTGTCGATATATGTTCCAGACCAGGCATCTGAAGAGGATCATACACATGGATCATCATCATCATCATCATCATCATCATCATCATCATCATCATCATCATCATCATCATCATCATCATCATCATCATCATCATCATCATTCCACTTTTGCCGTCAAGCATCGTGGGGAGGAATAATTGATGATCCGGCGTCAGATACGTGACATCGGTAGTATCTTTCTGCGTGATTGTACACTGTCTTTGATGTCGTCAGTCAATTTTCTTCACGGCGTCCCCTTGCTCTCGTAGCAGATGTCCTTTGATGTAAGGCCAGTGCTGGTAGTTGATGGTGTTGCATTCTAACGAGATGGCCGAACCATTTGATCTTCTGCCTTTCAATATATGTGGCACAAGATGCTGATCTCACTGTGTCTGATAACATCATTTCAAGACATTTCTTATTCGGCCTTGGATAGTTAAGTTGGCAGCTCTTCTCACGCATCTCATCTCGCAGGTGTTGATTTTGCGTAAGTGTGATTTGGATAATGTCCATGTTTAACACTGGTTGCGTAGTATTGGTGTGACCATGCTATTTATTATCTGTCGCTTTGCGGGCATAGGCATATTTGACTGTTTCAGTATGGGTGATTGTTTATATATATAAGCTCACGTATGGTAACAAATGTGTGTCGAAGACAACAGTAACAGACTGGGCACGAATGTTTCGGAATAGACGTCAGTTCACGACAGATAGAACAACAAAAACTAAATTTTTAAGAGCATGCATCTTTCTCATTGCAACATACGCCTGTGAGACCTGGACACTTACTAAACAAGCTGAACAGCCCATAAATGCCTTTGAATATACATGTTATAGACGAGTTCTAAGAATATCTTGGATATTGAAGAATGTTGGCTATTAAAGACGATAAAACAAGGAAAATTGAAATAATTTGGTCACTTGAAACGTCTTGAAAGTTTTGAGAGAACAATAATGGAGGGGTATATGCCTGGAAAGAGAGGAAGAGGAAGGCCAAAGAGAAGTCGGAAGATGGGCGCAGGATGTGGCGGATGATCTCCAGATGGGTGTATCGGACGCGGGAAATCTTGCTTATGATCGAGAGGTTTTCCGGAAGGTTGTTATGGGAGCGAGGTTCTGCAAAGGACATGCTAATGAATGAATGAAGTTTCGCAGAGTCGCCAACCATTATGGCCAACCGCCGAAGGGGGGTCCATGGCAGCCGGATCGTCTTGACATACATTCTTATCTCAGAAAGCAAACCGGAGTCGAACGTTAACAGCAACTCTCAAGGTGAAAGCAACAAAATTAAAAAAAAAACAACCTTGAAAACGTAGACATATATCAAAGCCAGCCTCCGTAGAATCCAGGCTGTGGCATTCTTTATTGGCTTTTGATACAAATGGGGCGGTTCCAAAACGGCATATCAAAATGGCCAAGTCTTTTAGTTACTGTACAAAAAGGAAGACAATTAGTTCATTCTCGATATCATCTGAAACATAACATTTCCTTTGTGGTTCTTTTTGCCTTGCCCTTCCCTTCCACATTGTTAAGTGCTTAAGTATTGACGATTTCAACAAATACTAGATGGAACCAAAACTTCCCACAAGGACCAAGTGTCTTATCTAATCGCTGGCTAGATGGCTTCTGTATCATACGTTGATTGTTGTCAACATATGTAATCGCCATCGCTTCATCAAGCTATGGTGCTTGACCGTGCACTGCTTGCTAATGTTTAAATTGCACAGTAATTATTTACTATATATAATTCCAGACCTGGCCATGCTTTGTTTATGAACCCCGACCGTCAACCGTGCAATGGCTATAACAGGCGCTCTGTTATAGATTCTCACTTCTTTTATGACAGCTGATTTCGATTTCTGTCTATTCTGCCATCTTCTAAGATCATCCATCCATCCATCACGTGCCATGCCGATAAGGGTGGGCGGTCATGTTTCGCCATCTCACTCGATAACCAGAGTCGTGGATCAGCTCCGTATTCCTGTCTCGACAATGCCACGGGGCCAAGCCATCCAGGTATTTACTTCTCGGTATTCCCAGTGGTCTCTTCCCTTCGATCTTGCCAGTTGTCACCAAGTTATCCAAGTCATTTCTTCTCATAACATGCAAAAAAATAATTAATTTTGACTGTCTACGTCTAATGACTCTAATCAGATTACGATCTTCATTTGTTTCTTGAAGGGCTTGTTCATTGGTTTTTCTATCTGTCCATGGTATTCTTAGCATTTTAATCAACAACCACATTTCCACAGCCATCAGATGATTTTCCAGCTTGACTGCTCATTGTGCACGCTTGACATCCATACACAAGTACAGGTTCTATGTAACAGCACTTCAGCACTCTTTTCCTCGTTTCAATTGATATTTTTTTTTATTGGTCAGTATGTTTTTCATCTTGCAAAAGGCTACCTTCGCAATGGAAATTCTTGTTCTAATCTCTTCAAGGCATCTCCCATCAAATGTTATGACTGTTCCGAGATAACTATATCGATTTATTTGCTTAAGAATATTTCTATTTACTCGAATATCACAATGTGGTATTTCCTTCTTCCCAGTGACGACCATAATCTGTGTCTTCTTACTATTCAATTCTAACCCTAGTTGTTCACTGTGTGCAACAACCGAATCTACTAAATGTTGCAGGCCCTGTTCATTGTCTGCAGTCAAGACTGTATTATCTGCATATCTAATGTTACTGATGTATCGACCCCCAATGTTGATTCCTTCCATATCTTCTATATTTCTGAAAATATTTTCACTGTACAGGAAAAACAGATCTGGAGACATTACACGTCCCTGTCTCATACTTCTTTTAATTGGCTGATATTGACCTACATTATTATCAATTCTGATGGAATTATGTTGTTTCCAATATATGTTTTTTACAAGTCTTTTCCATCAATTTGTAGATCTTCAAGCATCCTTATCATGTCGACATGTCTCACTTTATCGAAAGCCTATGTGTAGTCAAAATAGCAAAGGTACAGATCTTTGTTTACTTTTATAGAACGCTCAATTACCGTTCTCATTATATACACAGCATTTACTGTACCATTGCCTTCTACAAACCCACATAGTTCTTCTATTATTTCGGGTTGTATTTTCTTCCTGACTCTTTGCATGATAATTCTCAGCAAAATCTTCGTGATTGGCTCATTATACTAATTGTTCGATGTTGATCACATTCCAAGGCTCCTGATTTCTTCGGGATCGCAATAAATATAGAATTACATAATTCAGACGGTATATCTCCAGTATCGTATATTGCGTTCAGCAGTCTGGTGACTTGGTCTATTCCATATTCTTCTAAGGCATCGATCATTTCTATTATGATCAATCAACGCAGGCCAGAATTGTGCAAACAGAAAGACATGTTAGTAAGCTGGAAATTACCGTAGTAGACAATTGACATTACTGTGCGAAAATGCGTATATTTCAGTTTGATGGATTTATCTAGTTAATTTACTTTACGTTGGGTTAATTCTGCAGTATGTACCTGACGAGATGCAGCGAAAGATGCCAGGGAATAAATCGTGCAATCTATTGTTCGTGTCTTAGTTATTAAAATTCACTACGGGAAAACATAGTTTTAAATTTCTGAAATGTTGCCTCCCATTACCATCAGTGATGTCATTCATTTTTGTGTGCATAAATTTAGTATTTCGGGTGTTGTGTTGGTTTTCAATTTCTTGTAATTTTCCAAATGTCATGTTTCTTTTGCCTCTTTGCACTTAGAGTCACCACAGGAGGTATGAGATAAACCCCTATAGTGGAAATGGAGAAGATGGGGAGGACACAAGCACTGAGTGAGCTCAGAGATACGAAAACGCTAATACAAGCAGAAAAGTTCTTCAGCTTGCCAGGCCACCCTATGAAGAACAGATTTGAAAACCTAACTATGGGGCGGTTGAAAAGAAGTAGTTTTATCCACCAGGCCAAACGACTCTGTAGAGAAACCACCGATCTGCCCACAGTTGGTATCCCCCTAACAACTATTCCAGAGCGAACTCAATGGAAAGATGAGCATAGACTATCATTTCAAATCCAGACAAAAGTGAGAGGAATATTTGACAAGGAAGAACAGAACAGTGTGCAGCGCAGAACAGCCACTCTCAGCTTCCTTGATGAAGAATACCCACAGGACCTCTGGATCCGAGTCTACACAGATGGGTCAGCACAAAATGCTGTTCGAAATGGAGGAGCGGGAGTGTACATAGAATACCCAAATAATACCAGGGACACAGCTAGAGTACCAACAGGAAAGTACTGCCATAACTACGATGCTGAAATTGAGGCAATCAAGATAGCAACAGAGAAATTACTAAATACCAGCAATGGTACACAACCTGTGGTGCTATTGACAGATGCAAAATCAGTACTCGAGGCGCTACTGTCTGGGAAATTGCCAGTACTAAGGACACTACTTTCTGAACTTAGCAGTCAGCATAAGGTCACCATACAGTGGATACCATCGGCTAAGGAAGGAGCCAAAGAAGAACAGCCTGATGTGCCCGTTACATACCACCAAAAGAAAAGAATGATCAAATCAGTCAGAAAGCCACCAAAACCTGCTCAAGATGACTACCACGTTATGGATAGACCAGAACAAGTCATTATTCTGCGCCTCAGAACAGGGCACAATAGATTACGCAACCACATGTATACAAAATTCAAGATTGGTGAAACAGCCATGTGCACATGTGGATTGGCGTAGCAGACACCAGAGCACATACTCCAAGACTGCCCATAATATAACATATTTAAGCAAACCTTCTGGCCTAGAGAGACGACAGTGGAAGATAAACTCTATGGACCGCTGTCTGAACTGAAAAAGACAGTTCAATTCATACAAGAGACAGCATTGCAGTTATAGACATATTTCAAGCGAACGAAAGAAGAGGAAGAACATCGTGGAGAAATATCAAAGTCCGTTATAAAATTCTCACAAAAATAAAATAATGTCACCATTTTAACATAAACTTAGAAGTTTCTGAAAGTTTTACCAGCCTTTTATGCCAAAATATATTTCGCTAATTGCTAAGAAAATTCCATAACAGGCTAAGAGAAATTCTACAATTATTTAAATCACATAATACAATTGATTTACTCTGAGTATATTCCCTTGATAGAACTGTTATGTTGTTATGTCCCTTTCTACACTTTTATTGATGGTGGTCAGTCCACCACAATCCTGTTTAGACAGAATTGTTCATAAAAGGGGTGATTAATCAACGCATTGCTAGCCTCTTGTTAATGCTAATTGATATATGCTATAAGAGACTTTTTTTTTGTTCGCATATCCTTTACAGGACATTGCTGTCAACATCAGCATCTTTCAGCTGATTGTTGATTTCTATGCAAGATTACGCTCAGTAGTTTGCCATTGCTTTCTGAGCGACCGGCTGACATACCCCGTAAGTTACCGACGAGGAGAGAACCGCTACCGAATCTCGCGCAACGTCACCTTACTTACGAGAGTATACGAGATTACGGAGAAAGTCGTGTAACCTCTAGACCAGGGAGACCGGCTATAAGAGACTAAGGAAGTAAATTTAGAAAGTAAAATTGTATGATTTCTTGCCACATGCATAATAACAAATTGTTGTTAATACTCGTACATATTGTGAAATGCGATGGCCAGGTGCGGTGAAAAAACTATTTAGATACGTGAAGAATTATTTAATCCGGAGGGAAGGACTACAAAAGGGAAGTTGGCATAATTTTGGATCAAATGAGTGCTGGGGCAGTTAAAGGATTTCGGACAATCTCAGAAAGAGTATTATTAGTGCAACTCTGCGGCAACATATTAACATAATATAATATTCACCCTCTGTAAAGTTCATGCAACATAATAGGTTACTGCCAAAACAAAAGTCCTTGTCTATCAAGCCTGTGTCCTTAGTACTCTTCTTTATGGCAATGAAGCCTGGTCAACTTACTCACACCAAGAGAAACGTTTAAACAGCTTTCATATGCGGTGTCTGCGAAGAATACTTGGTATTAAGTGGCAAGACAAAATCACAAATACTGAAGTATTGGAAAGATCAGGTTGCGTGACGGTTTGTTTCATGCTCGGTCTTCGTAGACTTAGATGGATCGGACACGTTAGGAGGATGGATGATGGTAGAATACCAAGGACATCATTTTGGTGAATTAGAGATGGGTAAGAGATCTCAGGGTCGGACTCTACTACGATACAAAGATTATGTAAGCGGGACATGATTGATACAGGCATTGATAATGCACATTGGGAGCAATGTCGCCGCTGATCGTGTTGCTTGGAGGGCAAATATCAGAAATGGAATAAAGACAAAGGAGAAAATGATTGCAAATAAGTCGCACAACGAGCGTGCGGAATGTAAGATAGTGCATGATGGTGGAAATGACCATGTGTTCACATGCATCCACTGTGGACAAACATTCACAGCGCGAATTGGCCTTATCAGTCACATTCGCTACCGCCATGGGTTGTAGTTATTATGCCTTTTTGAAGCAGCAATGTACCAAACTATCGTCTGTCAAGACGGCAAGGTGCCAATGATCGAATGATTTCCCAATCTTGTCACAGATAACATTCAATTGAGGTTTAACTATTTCTTGTCAATAACTTCATTTCTTTGAACATTACGTAATCTCTTCCAGTCTTATGATATTGCTCTATTCGGTACATCAATCTTGTTTATATTGTTTTGGTTTTTTTCCTTTCTTGTGTTATTTCTAATTTCTCGAGTTAAAGATTTATAGAATTCACCTCCTTTCTGTTTCAGTTCCCTTCGTTGTTTTATTAATTCTAACGTGTCTGATGTAATCCGTGGCTTGTGTTGCTTTATCTTGGTCAGAATTTAATATTTGGCTGCAGTTGTGAAGATATCTCTAGCTTGTACTGCCAATTCACCAGGTGTCAATACCCCCTGTATGGTGATTGAGTGAAAGTGGTGAAACATGACAGCACACGCTTACCGGCACGGTACATAATGCATGGATTACAAGGCGAACACCAACTCCGACTTCAGTTATTTGCCCTTTTTTTTTTTTTGGGGGGGGGGGGGGGGGGAAGGGCTGGCGCTTCCCCCAGAAGATATAGCAACACTCTGAAGCCTCCGATCCCCCTGGTTTTGCTGTGAGCTCTTAGTCCCACCATATGCCTTTTGGCCCATAGGGGTCCACCAAGGCCCACAGCCAGTTTTAGTGGACGGTGAGTTAAGTTAGATAGTTGGTGACCGTCTCTTTACTTTAGCCAGACCAAGCACAGATAAATCTACACTTGACCTTAGCCAAATGCCGACCATAGATGCATAGTTATTTGCAAATTACGTCCCAGAGTCAAGGACGGCCAAAAATTACATGTTATCCTTGTTAGCTTAAGTACCATTGAAAGAACAAACCAAAAAATGTAATATCGTGGAGAAATACCAAAGTCCGTTATAAAATTCTCACATGCATAAAATAATGTTACAAATTTAACGCAACCTTAAAAATGTTCTTAATATTTTACATGCTTTTGAAGCAGAAATATATTTTGCTAGTTACTAAGAAAAGTCCATAACATGCTAAGAGAAATTCTACTATTATTTAAATCACATAATACAATTGATTGACTTTTAGTATATTCCCTTGATATAAAAGTTATGTCCCTTTTGACACTTTTATAGATGGTGGTCAGTCCACCACAATTTGTTTAGATAGAATTGTTCACAAAAGCGGTGATTAATCAACGCGTTGCTAGCCTCTTGTTATGCTAATTGATATATGTTATAAGAGACTATTTCTTTGTTCGCATATCCTTTACAGGACATTGCTGTCAACATCAGCATCATTCAGCTGATTTTTGATTTCTATGCAAAATTACGCTCAGTAGTTTGCCATTGTTCTCTGGCTGAGGGGTTACAACACTTTCTCCGTAATCCCGTTTATCACGCAGATTCTCGTAGTGGGAGAGAACTGGGAGCGGTTCGACCCCCGCTGGTGACTTGCGGGATACTGAGCTGGCCGCTCAGAAAACAATGGCAAACTACTGAGCGTAGTTTTGCCAAGAAATCAACAGATGGCTGAAAGATGCTACTGTTGACAGCGATATCCTGTAAAGGATATGCCATAAAAAAAAAAGGTTGCCATCGCTTTCTGAGCGACCGGCTCACATACCCCGTAAGTTACCGACACGGAGAGAACCGCTACCGCATCTCGCGCAACGTCACCTTACATACGAGAGTATACGAGATTACGGAGGAAGTCGTGTAACCTCTAGACCAGGAAGACCGGCTATAAGAGACTAAGGAAGTAAATTTAAGAAGTACAATTTTATGATTTCTTGCCACAGGCATAATAACAAATTTTTGTTGATACTCATACATATTGTGAAATGCGACGCCAGGTGCGGGGGAAAAATATTTAGATAAGTTCACGTACAGAATTATATAATCCGGAGGAAGGATTACAAAAGGGAAATTGGCATAATTTTGGATCAAATGAGTGCTGGGGCGGTTAAAGAATTTCGGAATATCTCAGAAAGAGTATTATTAGTGAAACTCCGTGGCAACGTATTAAACATAATATAATAGTCATTCTCTTTAAAGTTCATGCAACATAAGTGGTAAATACGAAACTTGGACCGGCAATATTTTCAGACACTGCACAGTTATTAAAAATAGTGGCACCTTGCCGTTTTTACAGACGAAAAATTGTGGATTGTAAATAGAGCTAGAATTCCATCACACAATGCCTGGGCTTTGATTCAGAGAACATGTGTTGCACATGCAGCATGTTCCCTCTCTTGGCATTGTCTTGTTTTCTCCAGAGGAAAGGATAACCAGCACGTCTGAAGGTAGGCTGCAGATGCTGGCGACTCAGCATCAAAACTCCAAGAGGAGGAGGTAAGTAGCGGCCAGGCCCTCACATCTGGGGGATTTGACTTAGAGGCGTTCATCTATTAAAAATACACCCTGTACAAGCATATGCGCAACATCTGACAGTACAGAAGAGGGCACACGAGCGCGCACACACACACACACACACATATATATATATAACGAATTAGACATGACCGCGGGCCAGTGCAAACATTTTGAAATGTTTGCCTTACTGGTATCAATGGCCTAGGTGATAGAAATGAGAGAGGTGACAGATTAACAGCATGAACAGAATACCATGACATCATAATAAGTAAGACCTTGTTCAAACACCATCCTTGACGATTATATACGTGGAAAAGCCCTGGAGATAATATTCGCTATCAAATTGACTACATAATGATTAGAAAGACATTCGGAAGCAGTTTAATAGCAGCAAACACGTGGAGCAGGTGGAAATAGTGACAATATGCCAATTATAGGAAAAATGAGGTTAAGACTTAAAACCATAAAGAAAACCCCAAAGAAGTTAGATCTAGCATTACTTAAAACAGACAAGAAATTAGAGAAAGGTAGAATGTTACTGTAAAGAACTGTAAAGAACAGATATAGTGCCATGGAAAAAATACAGATTATCATGAACAATGGGAAATGTTGCGGGAATCAATCCAACAGACATCAAAAGAAATTATTTAACCTAAATATAGAGTTCCAAAAAAGAAATGGATGACAGATGATTGTTAGGGTTTCTTGGCAAGTTTTGCAGAAGATAGTTATATATCCCAATTATAATTACAAAATTGTTGAACTTATGAACAGCGGATTACTGATTACTGTTATAAATACAACACAATACAAGACAGAGAATGATGTATGCGGAGAGCATAACCAGCCTAGCTACAGATGATAATATAAACAAAATACCAGATGACAGGATTGTAGGGTCACGATTGTCGGTATCTGTTCCTGACCAGGCACCTAAAGAGGATTATATACATGGGTCATCATCATCATCATCATCATCATCATCATCATAATCATCATCATCATCATCATCATCATCATCATCATCGTCATCATCATCATCATCATCATCATCACCGTCAAGCGTCGTGCGGAAAAATAATTGATAATCCGGTGTCAGATACATGTCATCGGGTAGTATCTTTCCGCGTGATTGTACACTGTCTTTGATGTCTTCAGTCCATTTTCTTCACCGGCGTCATCTTGCTCTCGTAGCAGATGTCCTTTGATGTAGGGCCAGTGCTGGTAGTTGATGGTGTTGCATTCTAACGAGATGGCCGAACCATTTGATCTTTTGCCTTTCAATATATGTGGCACAAGATGCTGATCTCACTGTGTCTGATAAATCGTTTCAAGACATTTCTTATTCGGCCTTGGATAGTTAAGTTGGCAGCTCTTCTCACGCATCTCATCTCAGCAGGTGTTGATTTTGCGTAAGTGTGATTTGGATAATGTCCATGTTTAACACTGGTAGCATAGTATTGGTGTGAATATGCTATTTATTATCTGTCGCTTTGCGGACATAGGCATATTTGACTGTTTCAGTATGGGTGATTTTTGATATATAAGCTCACTTCTTTTATGACACCTGATTTCGATTTCTGTCTATTCTGCCTATCTTCTAAGATCATAGCTCCCTAGATATTTAATTTCTTTAGTAACTTGTTTCAGAAGTGTACTATTTATCAGTTTATATAGTGGACCAGGAGATCTGCTTAACTTGCATCTACTTCAGTTTTGGTTGTATTTATATTCATATGTATCTGCTGCATGTTGAACTCAGCTTATTAATATAATTTTGCACGTCTGCCTTTAAAGCCGGCACTGATCTTCTGCAAATTAAAACCCATGTTGAAAAAACTCCGCCGCAGAGCAAGCACGACGAGAGGTTTCTGATTCATCAGAAGCGGAGCACCCCCACCTCTCTCTCTCTCTCTCTCTCTCTCTCTCTCTCTCTCTCTCTCTCTCTCTCTCTCTCTCTCTCTCTCTCTCTCTCTCTTCTCGGCAAAAGCCTAATCTTTACTTTCGCTGCCACAGTCAGGAGGCGGGCCCGTCCGTGGCATGATTCCCGTTTCTATTGTCGAGCGTATTCACCTTCGAAACATTTGTTATCGTGCCTTTCCCATATCGACATCAGCTAAGTGTGTCTGCCCAGAAGCCATCACACCCTCGGAGAGCGAACGTTGGCGCCCTGTGTTGATAATGATTTCTCCCTGCTTTCTAAATAATGTAAATAAACCCTCCAGGTATCGACAGTCATCGGCTCACTGTTCGATTACACACAATAGTTACTCGCACTGAGTTTTGTCCACTTAAATTTATATGGAAATAATACTACCGTGTTTACCCGATAATTAAGACCTACCCCTAAAATAAGCCCTAGCACGATTTTTGAGGATGCTTTTAATATAAGACCTACCCCTAAAATAAGCTCTAGTTAAGATCGTCTGCTAGAATGAAGGTATTAAACGTGCACTTGCATTCAAGTACTTTGTTGACGGCATCGACTTTTCTAAATACCAACTATCCAACATGATTTTTTGCCCCATATCTTTTTTACAGGGCATCGCTGTCAACACCAGTATTTTACTGCTTTTGTTGATGTCTTGTCAAGTTTACGTTCAGTAGTTTGCCATTGTGTTCTAAACGATCGGATCCCATACCAACTTGTTAAAACCCAGCGCAACGAGGCCTGCTGCCAAATCGGTTGCAGCTGTGTTTCGAATGCTGGTCAGCGGGCTTACGATTCGTGCCCGTAGGTCATTAGCCACGGAGACCCGGCTCCAGCATGATTGCCATGGATAACACTGCAGTGTTTATATTATATACCTAGGGCCTCAGACGACGATTCGGGATTTGGAGAATTGTGACGATGATCCAGAAGAAAATGACATAAATGTATCTGAATATTGTAAAATTTTGTACACGAATAAATGTAGACGTTTGAAGCTGGAAAACAAAAAAATAACATAAACACATCCCCCCGAAAATAAGCCCTATTGCATATTTTTAAGCTAAAATTAATGTAAAACCAGGTATTATAGTAGGAGTGGGTTGAGTGGTCTCAAGATATGGTGTCCGCCTCGAGTGCTGGAGGTATCGGGTTCAAACCTCGGTGAGGGCCGGGACCTTTTCACGTGCTCTTCTAGTCAAAAAAATTCCCCTGGTTTCTGGGATTGTGAGATTGGACGCCCGCGTATATTGTTGCGCCAGCTCACATACCCCGTAAGTTACCAACGCGGCGAGAACAGCTAATGATTCTCGCGCAGGTTACGTTACTCACTAGAATTACGGTATTACGGAGAAAGACGTTAAAACCTAGACCAGGGAGACGGACTAACAGATATATTATATCAGTTCAGTTATCAGGTGGGGTATCTTCATTGCACTCCGGACATGTCCATAGGTGCTCAGATCCTCCCCCCAGCATATGCATCAGCGTCCGGTGGCTAATAGTGCCAGTTCTGTGTTGGTTGACGAGGCGCTTTGTTTTCCCGATGTACCTCTCGCGTCTGGCCGTGCCGATTCTTACTCCCAAGTCTTTCATCCTGGACAGCGATGTGGATTCACTGACGTCAAAGTCCTCTGTTCTCGCCATATCTTTGTGGATGTTAATAACATCGGCACGATCCATGGGCTGGCCATCTACAGGGGGTGCAGAGCCAGCCAGTTTATCAGCTCGTTCATTTCCCTCGACTCCCGCATGTTCCGGGACGAAGATGAAGGTGACTTTACGGACAACAGACTTCCGCAGCGACTCAGTCCACTGTCTACGTACAGATCCAGCTTCGACCTTCTGAATCATGCTCATTGAATCACTTAGTACACACACGTTGGTATAATGCTGTGATTCCAGCCATATGAAAGCCTGTGTAACTGCCATTACCTCCATCGTCATGCTGCTCATGGTCATAGAGTGGGCACCACTGGATTCTTGAACGGTTCGGCCCGCTGAACGGGCTGTAAATGCCCACGCACTTCTCTGCTGCTTTACAACAGATCCATCTGTATAGATGAGCACTTCGGGGCTATCTGAGTGTTCATAGATGAGCGCGTTAACCTCTGCATTGACAGCGGCAGGGTTCTGCTCTCTGCACCGTCTGTCGAGTGTGATAATGCAGGAGAAAGTGCACTTAAAAGCTGGAGGAACCGGCACCCATTCCTTGCCGGGGTTGATACTGGTAAGACTGCAGACCTGTCTGACGACATCTTCCGCCCGACCCATCCATGATTTGCCCCTCTTTAGCCTGTCACCCTTTTCTCTGAATATAGCGTCATGCAGAGGGTGCTGCTCATCTGCACTTATTTTTGAGTATGCACGAGCTCTCCAGATCTTGATCCTGTGTTCCATTGTCGGGAAGTCAAGGAGGTATCTCATTGCTACACAGCTGGTGTCTCTCGTGCAGCCCAAAATGATGCGCATGGCTTCGTTTTGTACCTTTTCAAGTCTTCCAATCTGTGTAGGGCTGACAGTGACGATGGCCAGGGCATACTCGATGCGTGAAAGCACCAGTCCTTGGAACAGAAGTATTAGCAGTCTTTGCTCGATATTGGCAGTCGTCATGACTCTCATTGCTGACAAACCTTTTCGAGCTTCCGTTATGACATAATCGACATGATCTCTGAAGGACAGGCTACGATCAAGCCTCACGCCAAGATATGTCATTGACTGGGTTCTACTCAAAATGCTCCCATCCATTCTTACTGCCGGCAGGTCTGTGTTCACAATATGGTTGTTTAGGGAGAACCATGTAACCGATGCCTTTGCAGGGTTGACAAGGGCATCGGCATCAGCATACCATGAGGAAATTCGATCTATTTCGCCCTGCATATCATTGGCAACCGCCTGTCTATCTCGACCCTCTCGATACACGAGAATGTCGTCAGCAAATGACGGAGTCCTACCCCTCCCGTCCAACTGTTGTTCAGTGATCGGCACCGTATACACGTTGAATAGTACTGGTGACAGTGGTGAACCCTGCGGCAATCCTGGACATATCGTTATCGGCTCAGAAGACCAACTCCCGCATCTTAGCACCACCTTCCTTTGGAGCAGAACTGCAGCTATCCATCGTACAAGGTGAGGATGCACTTTCAGTCTGAGGAGGGATTGCATCAACTGCTCGAAAGATACTCTATTATATGCGTCCTCTAAGTCTATGGCGGCCGCACATGTCTCTTCTCTGACCTGAAATCCTTCGTAAACATCTTGAGCAAAGACCGCCGCATTCAGCCATGACGCTTTGTTACGTCTGTATCCTCCAAGTGTGGGAGGGAAGCAGCTAAGTTGTTCCATGTCACAAGCAAGTCTGTGTGCTACAATTTTCTCCACTAACTTGCCAGCAGTGTTCTGCATCGTAATGATTCTGTAGCCGCTTATCTTGGAATGGTCTTTGTTCGGTTTTAGCAGCGGCAGCAAGTAGCTGTGTAGCCATTCTTCTTAGATCTGACCCCTCTGGATACTGGTGTTGAATTCTCTGGCCAGTTCTTCCATGTCATCATCTGATATCACCAGTAGGTCACCATGTCGGATGCCGTCTGGGCCTGGGGCGGTGTTAGGTGATTTCTTGAGCATCGCACGCATTATCTCAGCTGTAATTATCCATTCTTCGTCTGTCCCGACCCCCTCGCACAACTGAGAGAGTGTCGTTGTGGTCCTCTGTCGGGCGGGCTCGTCTTTCTAGTCAGTCTGTTCTATGTAGCGTGCAAGAAGGGCCTTACCTTTATCCGCATCCGACTTTTTCCATGTGAGGTCTGTGCCTTAAAAGTCTGGAATACCCCTACGTTGTGCAGCACCGTTCATGCTCTTATGGAGGCGCCAGAATGTCGTAAGAGATCGCTCGGAGCACACCTTCCTGCAGAACTCGTCCCATTTCTCGGCCTTGGCCTATTTGGCGCAGGATTTGAATAAAGTCATCGTCCTATGGACCTCAGCCTTCAGGTTCGCCAACTCAACTTGTGGCATGTTAGCCTTTCTGGCCTTTTGCCAGTCTTTGACAGCCTGCCTCTTTCCCAGCCATGCCTTCTCGACCTCTCCATTCCACCATGGTGGCTGCAACCATCTTTCTTGTCTCCTGCTGAAGGAAGTTAGTTTTCTTCTTCTGATCTTGCTTATGGCGTCTTGACCTGTGTTGTCGTACGGGAAGGCATTTGTCTTGTTTCCTTGACTACTGGCCCTGTCTTTCTTGATCAAGATGACACAAGGGTAGTGGTCACTATTGTGATATCCCAGTGTGCCCCACTGGCACCTTGGTGCGATGGTGGGCGACACCAGAGCCAAGTCAATGACGCTGTCAGAGTCACCTGGTCGAGTGGCTATTCTAGTTACCTTTCCATCATTCAGATAGACTAGGGCAGCAGATGCTAGGGCGTCCTCCAGATCTTCTCCCTGTCTATTGGTGATGCAATTCCCCCATTGACTGCCTCTAGCATTGAAGTCCCCACAGTAGATGATATGCCTTTCATCAATATCGAACAAACTCTGCCATTGTCGCACGTCGACCTTCCCATTTCGCGCATAAACGTTCACGATCACAAGCTGCACTGGCGTCATTATTCTTAATGCCTGCACTTGCAGGGCATCACTGTTCCAGGAAGACATATCGATCTCAGACACCAGTATGTTGTCGCGGACCAGAATGGCCTGTCCCTGTCCGAGGTGCCGCCTGTTAAAGAATCCCTGAAATCCGGCGACATTGACTGTTCCGTCGCCGAGCTGTGTTTCTTGTAAGACTACAATATCGTTTCCGTAGAGTAGTGTTTCGAGAATGGGTCGGCGTTGACTAAATGATGCACAGTTCCAGTACAGTACTCGAACGTTTCCGATACCCAATCTGTCACATTTTAATCGCCTTCTGCGTGCACCTGCCCTCTTCCCATGCTGTGTCCTTGCCAGTCGTCTGGTCGTCATGTTAGGCTTAACTATCGCTACCGGGCGCCGATGATACGCCGAAGGAAATCCGGGTGCGCGTGCACGAACTCCGTTGCATGGTCCGAACTCCATTTCATCTCGAAAAACACACTTAATCTATAAACATTTCGGAAAAAACACGTTCCATTTTACGGGACGAAGAAAATACAGATATATAGTTATATGCAAATGACGTCCCAAAGTCAAGGACGGCCAAAAATATACTTAGCAAAGTGTATGAGTATGTGTAACTAGCATTGAAAGAATAAAACATAGAATGTAATATCATGGAGAAATATCAGTCAGTTATAAAATTCTCACACATATAAAATAATGTCACATTTTAACACAATGTTAGAAGTTTTCTTAAAGTTATAACCCGCCTTTTATGCCAAATATATACTTTTTTAATTGCTAAGAAAATTCCATAACACCCTAAGAGAAATGCTACCATAATTTAAATCACATAATACATTTAATTTACTTTGAGTATATTCCCTTGATATAACTGTTATGTTGTTACGTCCCTTTCCACAATTTTATTAATGGTGGTCAGTCCACCACAACCCGTTTAGACAGAATTGTTCATAAAAGGGGTGATTAATCAACGCATTGCTAGCCTCTTGTTATGCTAATTTATATATGCTATAAGAGACTAAGGAAGTATAAATTATAGGAAGTAAAATTTTATGATTTCTTGCCACATGCATAATAACAAATTATTGATAATACTCATCAATCAATCATGTGCCATGCCGGTGGCGGATAATTCAACAGACCTACAACAATTATTTGATGTTGTAGTAACAGAGAGTGCAAGGAAAGGACTCTCCTTGAATATCAAGAAAACAGTAACAATGGTAATATCAAAGAAAATGGTGACACCAAAATGTGACATAGAAATAGAAGGGAAAATCCTTAACCAAGTGGATAATTTTAGATACCTAGGGGCATTTATAACATCAGATGGAAGATGTATAACAGAGATTAGGAGCAGAATAGGGCAGGCAAAAGCCGCATTTCAGAACATGAAGAGTATCTTATACAATAAGTCGCTATCACTGAATGTAAGAAAGAGAGTGTTGAAATGCTATGTAGAACCAGTTTTGCTGTATGGCAGTGAATCTTGGAATGTAAATGAACAAATTAAGAAGAAATTAGAAGCAACGATTAGAAGAGATGTGGTTCCTGAGACGAATGTTGCGAATTCCTTGGACTGCCAGAGTAACTAACGACGACTGCCTGATACAGGCTAATGAAACTAGAACATTATATACAACAATAAGACAGAGACAAACATCTTTCTTCGGTCACGTGATGAGAAGAGAGGCATTGGAGAACATCGTAACAACTGGGAAGATCGAGGGGAAGAGAGGCAGAGGCAGACCAAGAGAAATGATGCTGGATGGATTGAGACGGTGGCATGGAGGAATATCAGCAGCAGAGTTGATCCAGAAAACCAAAGACCGAGATCTATGGAGAGCCATGAACGCCTACGCCAGCCGGCACGGCACTTGATGATGATGATGTTATGTAACATGCTATTCCATATTTTGTATGTATTCTCATGTTCATATTATCATCTTGAATGCCAATTGATGTTATCATTTATAATATGAACATATGTACATCACCGTAGAGTGAGTGAGAGAGTTAGGGAGTATGAGTGAGAGAGAGAGTTAATGAGTGTGAGAGTGTGTGTGTGTGTGCCTGTGTAAGAAAGAAAAAAAGACAGAGAGAGAGAGAGAGAGAGAGAGAGAGAGAGAGAGAGAGAGAGAGAGAGAGAGTGAGAGAGAGAGAGAGAGAGAGAGAGAGAGAGAGAGAGAGAGAGAGAGAGAGAGTTGAGCACACGCATGTCCTCTAACATGCCACTCCATATTTTTTTGTGTATTCTCATCTTTCATATTATCATTTCGTATGCCACTTGATTTTATCATGTATAATATAACATTACTGTAATGTGAATGAGAGTGTTAGTGAGTGTGTGTGTGTGTGTGTGTGTGTGTGTGTGAGAGAGAGAGAGAGAGTGTGTGTGTGTGTGTGTGTGTGTGTGTGTGTGAGAGAGAGAGATAGAGAAAAGAGAGAGAGAGTTAAATTGCAGCATTAAATTTTACGCTACACAACGTATATGTACAATTTTATTCTCCATTTCTTACAATTTTTGTGAGAATGCTCACGACAATCGTCAATGTCTCAACTGTGTGTAAAGTGTGGGAGTTTTTTCTTATTAGTGTCAGTGATCATGTGAGGCATCATGTATGTGTCTAGATGTGAGGATGTTTGTGTGGGTGTATATGTGAGGGATGTGTGTGTGTGTGGGGGGGGAAGTGTGGGGAATGTATGTGTGGAGGGGTTGTGTATGGGGATGTGTGTTGGTTGATGGGGGATGTGTGGATGGGTGAAGGGATGTGTGGTCGGTGGGGGATGTATGTGTGTGTGGGTGGGGTTATTTGGGAAGATGGTTGGAAGTATGTGGCTGTTTGTGGGTTGGGGGGTGTGGGTAGGGAATGTGTATTTGGGTGGGTGAATGGGCGTGTGGGAGATAGTGTGGGTTGGGGGATGGGTGTGTTGGTTGGGTGTGGGGATGTGTTTGTGAATGGTATATGTCGGTGTGGGTGGGAGTGTATGAGTTTGGATTGGGTAAATTTGAGTGGATGGAGGATGTATGTGTGGGTGGTGAGGATGTTTGTATGTGGGGGATAAGTGGGTGAGTGGGGAGATGTGTGTGTGTGTGGGTGAGAGATGTGTGGGCGGGGATGTGAATGGGGAATACATGTAGGGGATGTGTGTGGAGAGAATGTGTTTGTGGGTGGGGTGTTGTGTGGGAGGGGAGATTGTGAGGGGTTGGGGAGGTGTGGGATATGTGGGTGGATGAAGGATGTATGTGAGGATGTGGGATGTGTGTTTGGCTGGGTGGTTTTGGTGTGTGTGTGGGTGGGAGGGTAGATGAGAGATGCATATGTTGATGGGTGGGTGGGTGATGTGTGGGTGTGAGTGATTGATAGATGAGTACGTGAGTGGGTGGGTGTGTGTGAGAGATGAGTTTATGTGTGGGGGATGTGTGTGTGGATGAGAAGATGTGTGTGAGTGGCTGATGTGTGTCGGTGGAGTATATGTGGTTGGTGGTGTGTGTGTTTTTGAATGAGGAATGTGTTGGTGGGTGGTGATGTGTGTATGGGTGTGGGGATGTGTGTGTGTGTGTGTGTGTGTGTGTATGGGCGGTGAGATGTGTAGTTATGGGATGTGTGATTGTGGATATGAGATCGGGAGGGGGAGGGGGTGGTTTGCGAGTGGGTGGGTAGAGGATGTGTGGGAGGGGAGTGTGTGTAGGTTTGCGTGGGTGGGGGATGTGTGTGTGGGCGTGCGGGATGTGTGGGTGGGGGAGATTGTGTATGTGGCGAGGTGTGTGTGTGTAATTGGGGATGTGTGGGTGGGTGCGGGTTTTGTGTGTGTGTAGTTGCGAGATATGTGAGTTGGCGGGAATATGTGTGCGTGGGTGTTGGATATGTGGTTGGGGAATGCGTGTTTGGCTGAGTGGTTGGGGCGTGTGGGTGGGTGGTGGAGGATATGTAGATGGGTGAGTGTTGGTAGGTTAAGGGATGGGTGGAGGATGTGGGCGTGTGGGTGGGGAGATGTGTGAAGGTGGGGGATATGTTGGTGGGTGATGGGTGGGTGGATGCACGCATGGGTGCCTGGGTTTGTGCGTGGGTGAGTGGGGGATGTGTGTGGTGGGTGGGAGATGTGTGGGTGGAGAGATGGTGTATATGGGGGTTGTGTGGATTAAGGGATGGGTGGATGGATGGAGGTATGTATGTGCCTGTGTGTATGTGTGTGGTTGGGTGGTGGATCTGTGTGTGGGGGACACGCGGATGAATAGGGGATGGGTGGGGGATTTGTGTGGAGGGATGTGTGGTGGGTGGGAGATGTGTGTGTGTGGGTGGGGAGGTGGGTGTTGTGTGGGTTGGGGGATGGGTGGATGGATGGGGGCATGTATGTGCTGTGTGTATGTGTGTGGTTGGGTGTAGGGTGTGTTGGAGACACGCGGATGCATAGGGTATTGGTGGGTGGGTGGGGGATTTGTGAAGGTGGGGGATGTGTGGGTGGGTGATGGATGGGTGGATGCATGCATGTGTGCCTGGGTTTGTGTGTGGGTGGGTGGGGAATCTGTGTGGAGCGATGTGTGGTGGGTTAGAGATGTGTGGTTTGGGGGATGGGTGGATAGATGGGGGAATGTATGTGCCTGTGGGTATTATGTGGTTGGGTGGTGGATGTGTGTGTGCGGGATACGCGGATGGATAGGGGATGGTTGGGTCAGTTTGGGATTTGTCTCATAACGTGGTAACATGCATTGTTTATGATTACAACATTCATGTGACAATGCTTTTTTTTTTCTATGTGAATGCACTGATGTACGAAAGATGAGTGATTGGAAGGGCTGAATGTAAGACGGTCCTGCGTGCCCAATTTGTTACCCTTTGAAAATAAAGTTCGTTCGTTCGTCCGTTCGTTTGTTCTATCCACCAGCTAATAGAGCTATGCTGGCGAGAAGGGCAAGTCCCACAAGATTTCAAAGACTCAAGCATCATAACACTATACAAGAACAAGGGCGATCGGAGCGACTGTAACAACTATAGGGGTATCTCACTTCTGTGTATTGTTGGAAAAGTATTTGCCAGAATTGTTCTGCGCAGACTTCAAGTCCTGGGAGATTGTGACATATTCACCATCCATCATTTTACAGCGCGTAAACATTTACCCAGAGATTATCAAAACAATTACTGCACGATGGAGAATTGAACTCACCAAGTTACACTCATAACAGACAAATGCCAAGTTAAAAATAGGAAAGTTAGCATCAACAGACTGGAAACCTATTGGGAGAAAGACGTCACGTGAATATAGCATCGCCCCAGCTCAGGCGTCGTTTTATTGAAACCGCGCACTTCCCAAAACTTCTAGGCTGTCGATTAGACGCAAAGCCAATGTGTCCAGCTTTCAAAATTTTACAACCGGCAGTTTGATTCTAGTTCTGAGATAAGCTTGTAGATTCTCAGCTCTAAGTGATACCAAGATGTATGAAGCAGAGGTATCCAGTGTTGTACGTCCAATTAATTGTATTTTTAATAAAATAAATCTCTGAAAAGGTGAAAACTGCCGATCGCAACTTCGAGTTACACAGAGCCTTTTTCCCGGCGAACCAGACATCTTATACTTTCTCAAAACTGCAAAACTCTGACATTCTTTACTACATTTACTTACTTTACCAGGTGCATACAACTATAATCTGTCACAGAATAGTGTACGAGGTGAAACTTCTAATGCACTCAAATGCATTTCATCAAAAACTTTTATTAAATGCTTCTGCAGAGCCAAGTCAGTTTGTGCAAACGAATCACTACCTCACTTTAAATTGTACTTATTTCTGTCTATTTGCAATCTAAAGAGCTGAAACAGGAATTATATTCTTCCTTTCCTCTTTACGAATGGAAAAAATAGTAGTTGATGGAAAATAATTGTATTCATGTGTCGGATTTAATTTAAAACAGCGCACTCTACAGATTGCATTGCTTAGAATAGGGTTACGTTCACAGACGCTTTTGTGATAGCCGGACTAAGTAATCTGTCCAGACTTAAAGGTGAAAATTACCTCGGTCTATAGCCAACTGTGATCGCCGACGGAATAGACATGATGTGCACTGGTAATAGATGTAGGAGAAGTTTAAGTAGACGAAGAGAAGGAGGGAATTATTAAAAACTTCAAGTAATAACCTTTTTGCTAATGTATTGTGTCATGACCTTGTATAGATTACGTTTTGTAACAAATACACATCAGAAATCTGTATGTTGGACATGAACCACAATAAAACACACTAGATGAGTTAAACTCAGATTAACTGCTGAAGGTTAGGGAAAGTAGTACAATCTATAGAACCCCACACAACAGAAGCTAACTCAACACAATACACCTCACAACACTCCATTCAACACCGCAACAACAGCAGGAACAAGGAAAAGATTTAGAATAAGAAGAGGAAGATAAGTAGTTGCTTTGGAAGGTACAGATAAACAATTATATACACAATGTAGAACAAAGAGATGATGTAGATGTTTAATTGTATGTCATTTATACAAATGCATCTCATCCTTGTCTTGATCTTGCCTGTCAGCTTGATTACAATGATACAAGGAACATCACATCATCACTATTTATCTGTGTCTGACTGTACACTTCTCACTGAACTACAGGTCCACTGAAGAAATGCATACAGCAGGTACCAGACAACAGAAGATGCATTCACTGTAATAATCTCTGACCCCACCCCAAATCAACACAACAACACTTCTTCTGATCTTGTCCTTCCTGTTATGTTGTGTTTACTCTATGAACATGCTGTAAAGGATTATACATATCTATGCGAATTTTGTACAGTGATGTCTTGGAGCCAACCTGACCAGAAAGAGGGAAGATGAGAGAAGAAGATGACCAACACCTGTTATGGAAGAGAACTCAAGCCTTGAGCAGAGCATGGGAAGCCTTCAGAGAAGCTAAACTGGCCAAAACTGAATTGGATCCATCAGACAATGGACCCAGGCTTATCCACATCTCCCATACACAAGGTTACCTTTTTCCTTGCCACAAACTTCACCCCTCTCAGGAACTGATTTTCCTGAATAATGGTTTACATTTTGACAAACTTAAACTGTACAACATTTTGATAGTTACCATATCTCACCACACAATGAATGTTAATTATTTATTGATTGACTGTGTTTAGTCCTATAGGCATTTTTCTATTTAATTCTGTATATGCCAAACAGATGTTAAGAAAAGAAAATGTTAATAGGCCAAAAGACACTGGCCCAGTCAATAAAACATTGAACTGTAGCTATATTCTCTATTAATTTGTCAGTCCAAACTATCTGTTGATTCTCCATCTTGTTTGTGTAAAACATGTTGTCAGCAAGCTCCATATATTTGTTAAATATCTGATTAACAGATATACTTCACACAAAAATGAATTAATTAATTAGAAGAAGAAAAAGAGAAAACTCGACATCTCGTGACTGTTCCAGATCAATGTTATATTTCACTTGATTCTTACTGAGAAAGTCTTTTTCAGACATTTTTCTTCAGCAATTAGAAGGGGGTTCGTGAGCTATTAGCCATTAAATTCCAGGTGACAAGACAAGGGACAAACCTAGTGTTTACTTTTTCCCCAAAAGAGGACCACACACTCCTAGACAAATAACGAAATTCGAGTCTGTAGATTCTTCAAGGGTCGTATTCTTGATTTATTTGCATACAAGAAGTGGATGGGGCCCAGCTTCCTTTAACCGAAATGGGTCATGCACATTAGTGATTACCAGTCCCTTCAGAATATACGACAGAGATCAAGTGTACCCCGAATCACAGTGTGGCTTTCGACAGAACCCGTCTACCATTGATATGGTATTCTCATTGCGACAAATGCCGTGAACAGAATCAGCCACTGTTTATTGCCTCCATCTACCTCACAAAGGCATTGATTTGGTCAGTCGTGAGGGTCTGTTCAAGGTACTAAAGAAGATCGGCTACCACCAACTCTTCTGTCCATTGTGGAATCGTTCCACACAGGCATGAAGGGTATAATCAAGTTTGATGGTACAACTTCAAAAGAGTTTGAAATCAAGAGTGGAGTTAAGCAAGGTTGTGTACTAGCTCCCACACTCTTTGGAATATACTTTTCCCGTCTACTGAAATATGCATTTCATGATCAGGATGGTGGTATATACATTCACTCACGCTCAGATGAAGGCCTCTACAATGCTCAGAGATTGAAGGCCAAGACCAAAATTAGGAGGGTACTGATCAGAGAGTTGCTTTTTGCAGATGATGCTGCAATTACGACACACACACCGAGATATAATTACGTCTACTATCTGCATTCTCCAATGCTTGTTCTGAATTTGGTTTAACAATTAGCAAAAATAAAGTCGAAGAAGACACAGATTATGTCACAAGGTGTACATGGGGTACCATCAATCTTTATTGATGACGCCGAACTGGAGATAGTTGACCATTTTACATATTTAGGATCAGCAGTAAATAGCAAATTATCCCTAGATCACGAAATCAACATCAGGATTGGTAAGGCAGCAACAACAATGAACAGTTTAACAAAAACAGTCTGGGAGAACAAGAAGCTTACTGCCAAAACAAAAGTCCTTGTCTATCAAGCCTGTGTCCTTAGTACTCTTCATTATAGCAATGAAGCCTGGACAACTTACTCACACCAAGAGAAACGTTTAAACAGCTTTCATATGCGGTGTCTGCGAAGAATAATTGGTATTAAGTGGCAAGACAAAATCGCAAATACTGAAGTATTGGAAAGATCAGGTTGTGTGACGGTTGTTCCATACTCAGTCTTCGTAGACGTAGATGGGTAGGACAAGTTTGGAGGATGAATGATGGTAGAACACCAAAGGACATCTGTTTGGTGAATTACAGATGGGTAAGAGATCTCAGGGTCGGCCTCTGCTACGATACAAAGATGTGTGTAAACGGGACATGATTTATACAGGCATTGATAATGCACATTGGGAGCAAGTCGCCGTTGATCGTGTTGCTTGGAGGGTAAATATCAGAAATGGAATAAAGACAAAAGAGAATATGATTGCAAATAAGTCGCACACCGAGCGTGCGGAACATAAGATAGTGCATGATGGTGGAAATGACCATGTGTTCACATGCATCCACTGTGGACAAACATTTACAGCGCATATTGGCCTTATCAGTCACATTCGCTACCGCCATGAGTTGTTGTAATTAGGCCATTTTGAAGCACAGTGTAACAAACTATCGTCTTTGAATAACGAAGACACAAACAATAGATTGCACGATTTATTGCCTGGCATATTTCGCTGCATCTCGTCAGGTACATACTGCAGAAATCACACAACTTACGTGAATTAACTAGATAAATCCTTCAAGTTGAAATATACACAATTTCGCACAGTAATGTCACTTATCTACCACGGTAATTTTAAGCTGACTAACATGTCTTTCTGTTTGCACAATTCTGGCTTGCGTTGATAGATCATAATTGCTTCTGCAATTTATTTTAAGAAGCGAGTATTTTGTGTGTTAAACAACACGCGAAATGCAGTGTCTCTGTCCACCGCATGGCCACTTACGACAATGTGCCTACCGATTGAAGACGCCGGGAGCTTCCGGTGTGTCGGCCCCACGAGGCTAGCATCTCCTGTGTGTTGTATCTTGTTGACCCATTGAGGTATGTGTTCTGACACCCGTTTGTTAAGCTGTCTCTCTGTTCTACCAATGTAAACGGCCTGGCATCTACATGTGAATTGGTAAATACAATTGTTTGTGGCGTACAGAGGAACAGGCTCTTTGACTGCTGGTGTAGGAATCGGTACGGTTTTATATCTAATGACTGGAGTTGCCGCATAGAATGTTCAACTTACTGCTGTAGTAAGCCGGTCTTGTAGACGTTGCATTACTTCATCCCCTCGAAAGGTTAGCTGGATGAATACCTTGAGCTTAGGGACTAGTAGTTACGTCTGCTTTGGGTTTGGGCTGTTGGCAGTGGCGCTTTATAAATCCTGTGGAGTACCCATTCAGGTTTAAGACATTCTTCAGAGTTTCAAATTCCTCTGTCAGTGTGTCCTGGGTGCATATCTTTCTAGCACGGCCAAACAAGGTCCGTACTAAGCCCCGTTTGTACTGGACAGGTGTGAAGCTCTGAAAATTTAGGTATTGGCTAGTCCATGTTCCTTTGCGATACACCGATCCTCGTCATACAGAAACCTGACAAAGGGAGCGGTACAGTACTGATGGACATGTCAGACTACCAGAGAAAAATGGATGTAATATTGTCAGATGAATCCAAATTCAGGATAGATCAAAAAGTAAACAAGTCGGAGGACCTGGATGCTATAATGAGGAAAGAGATCCAGTCACTTGTGAATGCGGGACTCATCAGTGAGGCCACTGCAAAAACGCTCACACCACGTGGCTCGCACACTCCTCATATGTACGGTCTACCCAAACTTCACAAGCCCGGCATCCCGCTAAGACCTATCCTGTCCATGGTTAACTCTGCACAACACCGAATGGCGAGATGGTTAGCCGAAATGTTAAAGCCAGTACGACATTCCTTCGATCCAAAAATACTCAGAGATACATTCCAACTGGTGGAATTATTGGATACTATGGACATAAATAACAAACACATGGCATCCATGGATATAGCCTCCCTATTCACTAACGTTCCATTAGAGGAGACAGTGAAAATAATAAGGGAACGCATTGAAGACAAACAACTAAAATTAGGCATACCAACACCTATTCTGGAGAGGCTACTACTACTATGTACCGCCAACATACAATTCAATTTTCTAACTAAGTCATACCGCCAAATTGACGGAGTGGCCATGGGGAGTCCTCTTGGTCCTATTCTAGCGGACATCTTCATGGCACATTTAGAAGAAAAGAGATCCTCAGACATCAACAACTTGGCCTTTTACCGTCGTTATGTGGACGATATACTAATTATCACCACAGACGAGCTACAAGCAACATCGTTTCAGGCCATAATGAACAATGACGCATAAAAACATCTCTCTATCTATGGAACACGAACACAACGAAGCGTTGCCGTTCCTAGATATTCTAATGAGACGTAGAGCAGACGGCACAATTCAAAGATCGGTGTATCGCAAAGGAACATGGACTGGCCAATACCTAAATTTTCAGAGCTTCACACCTGTCCAGTACAAACGGGGCTTAGTACGGACCTTGTTTGACCGTGCTAGAAAGATATGCACCCAGGACACACTGACAGAGGAATTTGAAACTCTGAAGAATGTCTTAAACCTGAATGGGTACTCCACAGGATTTATAAAGCGCCACTGCCAACAGCCCAAACCCAAAGCAGACGTAACTACAGTCCCTAAACTCAAGGTATTCATCCAGCTAACCTTTCGAGGGGATGACGTAATGCAACGTCTACAAGACCGGCTTACTACAGCAGTAGGTCGAACATTCTGTGCTGCAACTCCAGTCATTAGATATAAAACCGTACCGATTCCTACACCAGCAGTCAAAGAGCCTGTTCCTCTGTACGCCACAAACAATTGTATTTACCAATTCACATGTAGATGCCAGGCCGTTTACATTGGTAGAACAGAGAGACAGCTTAACAAACGGGTGTCAGAACACATACCTCAATGGGTCAACAAGATACAACACACAGGAGATGCTAGCCTCGTGGGGCCGACACACCGGAAGCTCCCGGCGTCTTCAATCGGTAGGCACATTGTCGTAAGTGGCCATGCGGTGGACAGAGACACTGCATTTCGCGTGTTGTTTAACACACAAAATACTCGCTTGTTAAAATTTGCAGAAGCAGTTATGATCTATCAACGCAAGCCAGAATTGTGTAAACAGAAAGACATGTTGGTCAGCTTAAAATTACCGTGGTAGATAAGTGACATTACTGTGCGAATATGTGTGTATTTCAACTTGAAGGATTTATCTAGTTAATTCACGTAAGTTGTGTGATTTCTGCAGTTATGTACCTGACGAGATGCAGCGAAATATGCCAGGCAATAAATCGTGCAATCTATTGTTTGTGTCTTCGTTATTCAAATTCACTACGGGAAAACATTGTTTTGAAACTATCGTCTGTCAAGAGGGCAAGGTGTCAATAATTGAATGATTTCCCAACTTGTCACAGATAACATTCAATTGAGGTTTAACTTTTCTTGTCAATAACTTCATTTCTTTGAACATTACGTAATCTCTTCCAGTCTTATGATATTGCTTTATTCTGGTACAACAATCTTGTATATATTGGTGTTTATTATTTTCTTGTGTTCTTTCTTATTTCTCGAGTTAAAGACTTGCATGCCAAATAACGATCACAGATATCTAGTTATTTGCAAATTACGTCCTAAAGTCAAGGACGGCTAAAAAAATTCACTGTATTTGTAACTAGGTATCTGTCATTGAAAGAATAAAAATATTAAATGTAATATCGAGGAGAATTAGGAAAGTCCATTATAAACTTCTATTGTTTATAAAATAATGTCACAAAGTTAACACAACCTTACAAATTTTCTAAAACTGTTACCACCATTTAATGCAGAATGAGATCTTGATAATTACTGAATAAGTTTCTTAACAACCTAAGAGAAATGTTACCATTCTATAAATCACATAATACATGTAATTTAATTTGTGTTTTTTCCCTTGATATAACTTTCCCTTGATGTTGTTATGTCCCTTGCTTCGATTATTTTGATGGTGGTCACACCACTACAGCCCGTTTAGACATAATTGTTCATAGATTGATTGATTAATTGATTTATAAATCGACATCACAGCATTCAGGGCATTCCTATAAGCGCTCCGTCCCCATTCTCAAGCAGCCAGCGAAGAGTTCCAACACTAATAGTTCCAGTAGCAATCTACTTATATGTCCGTCTATCCTTTCCTCTGAGCGTCGAGCGTCGGCCAGATCCCCTCGTCACACCTCGCTGCCTCATTTTTACCAGACAATGGTGATCCATTTGCTCCTCCGAGGTGTACACGTGCTTCCACGTGCAACCACGTCTGCCTTGTCATGCATCAATACTCCACCAAGTTTTGCCGAGCCAGCCAATCTGTCCGCCTGTTCATTCCCCCAGCACACCGGCATGCCCCGGAGAAAAGATCCAGGTGATGCTTGCTACCCGTGACCTCCGAAGCGAAGCAAGCCACTCTGCGCGAAGCCTGCCTGTCCTCACCCTCCTCAGCAAGCTTTCTTAGTCAGTTACAATCACGATGTGTGTATGTATCGTGTTCTCCATCCAACGGAAAGCTGCACTGACCGCCCCCACCTCCATTTTTAGCTAGATGTTGTGGCATCATACGCCAGACTCTCCTGCACCAAAAGTCGACCATTAGCTTTTGCTAAGAATCCCCAGGCACTTCTCCTACCTCTTAACACCGAACCATCTGTGTAGATAATCATATCACCCGGGCGAGCATTATCCTGAATTAGTTGCTGGATTTCCACTTCCGTGGCCCCTGCTGACCACTCTCTGCTCATAAAGAGGTGACTAATCAACGCATTGCTAGCCTCTTGTTATGCTAATTTATATATTCTATAAGAGACTAAGGAAGTAAATATAGGAAGTACAATTTTATGATTTCTTTCCGCGTGCATAATAACAAATTGTTGTTAATACTCGTGCATATTGTGAAATACGATGGCCAGGTGCGGGGGAAAATATTTAGATACGTACATAATTATTTAATCTGGAGGAGGACTACACAACGGGAGTTGGCATAATTTTGGATCAAATGAGTGCTGGAGCGGTTAGAGGATTTCAGGCGGTTAAAAGATTGCAGACAATCTCAGTGGCGAAGTGGTCAAGCCATTTGACTCGTGCTCCGAAGGTTGTGGGTTCGATTCCGGGCCGCGTCCTTCGGTTTACGAGTTAAATGTTTCGGAGATTCCTGTGGGTCGTCGCTAAAAGCTACGGAGTTCGTGCTTTGTACGACGCTTTCCGTGCTGCGGAAAGAGACCGAGCCATATGGGATAAAACCCGGTGCAATGAAGTCGACCCTGTCGACGTTTAAGCGACTTTTTTTCAGAAAGAGTATTATTAGTGACACAACATATTAACATAATATAATATTCACCCCTGTAAAGTTCATGCAACATTATAGGTAAATACAAAACTTGGACAGGCAATATATTGAGACACAGCACAGTCATTAAAAATTGTGGCACCTTGCTGTCTTTACAGACGAAAATATGTGGATTGGAACTAGAGCTAGAATTCCATCGCATAATGTCAGGGCATGGATTCAGAGAACATGTGTTGCTCATGCAGCATGATCCCTCTCTCTCTCGGCCTTGCCTTGTTTTCTCCAGAGGAAAGGATAATCAGTATGTCTGGAACCAATTGGGCTGCAGATGCTGGCGACTCAGCATCAAACCTCCAAGAGCAGGAGGTAAGTAGCGCCCAGGCCCTCACATCTGAGAGATTTGACTTAGAGGCTTTCAGCTATTAAAAATACACCTTGTACAAGCATAGAGTGTGTGTGTGTGTGTGTGTGTGTGTGTATCCGGTCGGTCTCCCTGGCCTAGGTGTTAACGTCTTTCTCCGTGATCCCGTATATTCTCGTGAGTAACGTAACCTGCGCAAGAATGGGTAGCGGTTTTTGCCGCGTTGGTGACTTATGTGAGCCGGTCGCTCAGATAACAATGGCAAACTACTGTTTCGTCCTGTTCGGATGAAGGTAAATATAATATTTATTTTAAATTTCAGTTTAGTCTGTGAGTCTTTTTCCCAGAAGAAGAGTGGTAAGACAGTATTGTTGAACCATGTGGGAATTTCTTAAATTAATTGAGTAATATTAGTGTCTCTAATTTTTGTCAAAGACTGTAGATAACCTGGCTTTGGGCACTCTAATAGACTTCTACTGACTATTGTCACAATGTAGTAACACTTTACTTGGCTACTGGCAATCGCCACAAACTTGTCTGGTTGGCTGTGAGTCCCTCTTCTCACATGCAATATTATATTTATCAGAGGTATGTCTGAACCGGACCGTTGTCTTATAAGACCTGCCCTCACATAGTAAATTAACTTACTACCCATACAAAGTTGACTTTCTTAGGGTCAACACATGAATTGCTTCATGTCCCCCATATAATATTTAACAACCATTACACAAGGTGTGTGCGACAGGCTTTACCTATTTCGCTTCCGCGTGTAAAGTATATTCACTGTTAAGTTAGTGTTTCGTTGTCTATTATGTCCCCTGACCCGAAGTTATCTCCCTTTGATCTACAAAATGTGTATGTAATTTATATGTTTGTTTTTCTGGTTGTTTGCGTGTTTGGATGTAATTAATATTCTAATCTAACTTCTAACCTGTGTATTTAACTATCATGTGTATGTATGTTAGTTCTTAAGTGCCATAATTCGGTTAAATGTGGCCACCAACAAGTGTATAACACTAATTCGTGACTACATTCCCTTGTTATGAAACTTAAAATACTTTATCTAAGCTAAACTACACACAACACATTCACAATAGTACATTTTCACCAACGAAAACCAACATTTAACGCAGACACAAATTAAAAGTCGCGGTGAGCAGCAGAAAAAACTCGCTGACCAATCTCACTCTCTCCTGTATATTTTACATTCGCTCTCACTTTCACACTTCTGTTACACATCTTTCACCCTTAATTCTGTCACACATCTTTTCTCCTCCCAATTATTTAAAAACCTTGGAGTGACACTGTACAAGCTTGGCTCAGTTTGAGAACGTTGAGCTCAATGACTGTGCGGAAATCGCTGCACGAGTCATGTATGTACAATATATTTACATGCAAGAGAAAGGGTTGATGGTTTGTCCCCTTGGTTTTATCAACCACTATGTTCTACTAAAATAAAACTCTAAATCCTGACATACTAATACTAATTCTATAAATATGTATTTAATGTGTTAACTACTTTAAT
The DNA here is from genome assembly GCA_014155875.1 of Cepaea nemoralis. Lineage (NCBI taxonomy): Eukaryota > Metazoa > Mollusca > Gastropoda > Stylommatophora > Helicidae > Cepaea > Cepaea nemoralis. The sequence goes on from JACEFZ010005362.1 coordinate 93,138, forward strand.
ATATTTTGTAATGTTAATTCTACGATATGCTTCCATTAATCCTAATATTTATCTAAGCTAAGGGATGTAATCTAACTATTTAAATGAAATTGATGTGATATGAGTTATGTATCTTTCTGAAGTGAGTAATGTAAAAGCAAATTATGTACCTTTCTAAAATGGGTAATGTGAAATATAACACAATTATAACTAATGTTTTCAAATGCAAAACAAAATATATGAGTGATATTCTTAATCTAAATGGTGTAAATGATGTATGTTAAATAGTATAATATTTTTATCCTATCACGATGTAAACTAATGATACTAGTAAATGGTAATGTTTATTAAATGGTATGGTTCATCAGCATGGAATGAACTGAACTGAAATGAAGCTAAGTGAAATGTAACAACCTAAATGGTACTATTACTATCAAAACTTTAATCTAGTTTATAATTAAATGTTATTAACTCTAAATTACTATTCTAATTTAATTTTAAGGCTAAGTAAGTAGGGTAAATTAATGATCTATCTAATGATATATCTAAATTATAAAAAAATGAAAACTATTATATTTGCTAAATCTACCTCTAATTTATCACTATCTTAAAATGTTATCTTACATATCACAATATGTTTATATACATGGTATTCAGTTCCCACAGGTTAGTTGTTGCCTGAATGTTTGTACATTGGATTTATAGGCATATTATATACACACAATTGGCCTGGGTATCTGAAATACATTGCAGAGTCATACTTGAGTCCTATGGGTAGTGCACCTGTAGAGTTAGCTGGTGTCGTAGATCACTATTTTCGTGTCTGTATTTATGTACTGTTCTGACACTGTTTCTCTGTGCTTAACACACTCGATACACCGGAATGGAGCTTAGTAGGTAATGAGCTGTCCCAGTTCACACGGTGTTAATTTGTCTTCGGAGCACAGTTCTTCTTTTGCTGTCTACGGACACATGATAGTTCACTGTTCTTGGTACATGATTAAGCACCTAATGTCGCTGTATATGTAACATATTTCACATAGAATATTATTATGCACTCATCTAATAACTATCACTCTACACACATGCGGAATCTCTGGTATAAGTGACCACCTGTATACACGTTCATTCCGATGCACACCACTTTGTATGACCGTGATTGGGGAGTTGTCAGTCGGGACAATGCAGTGAACATCCGCCAGAACTCGATGGAGCTTTCTCACCGCATAGATGACGCTTAGGGCTTCAACTCTGATCTGGAATATCTGGACTCAGCAGGTGTGATCTTACGGCTCACGTAGCAAATCGAATGGAAGATGCCCTCATAAAATTGGCTTAGTACTGCAGCGATGGAGATTCTGCTGGCATCTGTCCTAAGATAATAAACGAGCCTAGGATTAGGCAAGCGGAGGATTGGTACATTACTAAAAAGGATTTTTAATTGTGACAATGCAGAAATTAATAATGCATCTTTGACATCTAATTTTACAGATGCTTTTAAAACATTGGAAAATACACTTGTAATTTCCGCTAAATTTGGTATAAATTTACTATAGTAGTTTACTAATCCCAAAAGGCTTCTGACCTGCTTCTTTGTAGTAGGCATGGTCAGATTCATAATTTTGGTAATAATTCTATTGTCAGTCTTTAGTTGACCTTGAGAAATGACATGACCCAAAAAATCAATTTCTTTTAGGCCTAATTCGACTTTGCTCGGTTTGACAGTGAGACCGAAGAGTCGCAACCTATCAAAGACATGTCTTAGTTTCAGTAAGTGTGCTGTCCAGTCATCAGTCTTCTGATATATTCATGCGTATTCTGTAAGTTCACTAAATGTATGTACATTGTCGGATTTGCCAGTCTCGCTAACTAGTGTAGTTGCGTTGTGTATATCTGTCGTCTAATCACTAGGTGTGAGTGCACTATGTTCGTCTGTCTCTACTTCTGTGTCTTGTCGTGAAAAGTAAGGTTTCAACCTGTTGACATGGAATATCTTTAAGTGTCAGTTTATCGATATTTCATAGTCAACATTTGAAAATTCACGTACCACATTGAATGGTCCTTGCCATTTCGTTTGTCTGGAAGTAACGGAAGTATGTTTTGATCTGGTTTGTTCTTGCACTCCTGTTTGTGTATTGGTGGGAGATTTGACCCTCCCTCTCAACGGCCTAGAAGCCAGTGTAGAATGTTGTACTTCAGCTGTAGGATGTTTACCCTTACGTACTAAGTGTTGACAGACATTACAAGAAAATACATTACGACAAAATAATTTTATATCATTGGAAAAACCTGGCCTGGTATTGTTGTATGCAAGATGACCAGCAAACGGTGATTCATGTGCAATCTTTAGCACAGTTAGACGGTGTTGTTCAGGTAACACCGTTTGCTGATTCTCATGGTTACCAGTAGTATAATATCTAGTTAAAATGCCATTATTAAGTCTAAAGAACCATGATGCATTTTTGGTCACTTTGGCCCTTTCTTTCAATAATTTTAAATATGGAGACACACTAGGATCAGCTTTCTGCTGTTCTATAAATTTCTGTCTGTTGGTGTCATCTGTGCTAGTTGGAGAACGCAACAGTAGTCTCTCATCTTGTAGTGTGTCTTGATGTTTCAAAGTGTCTGCTCTGGTTGTTGCATTAGCTGCATTTAATTTCTCCCATGCAACTATTTCATCACTAGTACATTGTTTCAGTTGGGGTAAGCACCCCAAAATTAAATCAGTACAAGGGTTGTCAAGTATTGCACAAGTAAAGGTACCCGAAAGAAAAGGAGTATTAATACGGGCTTTGGCCAAAGGGTAAATCTCCATGTTACCCGAAAAGGTTCGGCATTTAACAGTGTCACCTGTATAATCACCCGGACTCACCAGTTCCTTCCGAAGACCAATAAGGGTGCTGCCGCTGTCCAGCAAACATTGGCATGGTCTATCATTGACCATTGCATTGTGGAACACCAAATTGCCTCTGGAGGCTAATGCTGCATTCCCATTCTCGGATGAGAATGGTACTGTATGTCCACATTCTAGTTTTCCGTCTGCATGAAATTGGTGACAATGTTCACAACTGTCAAAGCTTAACACATCGTTTACACAACACACATCTTCAGCTTGGTTAAAAGGTAAGTCATTTTCAACCTCACACTCATTCTCACTACCACTATCAGAAGATGTATCAATCAAAATAGCATTGTTGGCTTTCATACGTTGGCGGCCAGGACACTTATTTGAATAATGGCCATAGCTGGAACAAAAGAAGCATTTGATTGCACGCCTGTATGCAGATCTTTTACTTTGTTGCTTCTTAATAACATTTTCAAGATGCGCCGGGTAATTCGGCGATCTGTCACACATAGAATAAGTGTCATGCAAAAGTTGACAGTAAATACATTTTGACACTTTCCTATCTTTGTTGTCGTGTTTCTGAAAGGGTTTTCTGTTACTCTGATAGTTTTTTGGTTGGTCTTTCACAAAGGAAACTATTTCAGAGTCATTTGAAGTCTTAAAAATATCTCTGTTAGAAGAAAAATATGCTGAGCCTTTCTTTTCAAACTGCTCGATGTTCTCAATGTCTGACTGCTGCAAAAATTTAGCAAAAGGAGATGGTATAGTGGATATAACTTTATCCATAGCTATTAAATTTTTCAATCTATCAAAGTCTTTTCCTATGTTAGCTGCTTTCAGCCACCTATTTAGTACACTCTGCACATTTGAGACGTAATCAATAAAAGTCTCACTAGGTTTAGGTTTTAAATTTGAGAACTGAACCTGATACCCAGGGGCATCAAGTAAAAAGTGCTGCATAATCCTGTCATGGATGTATTGATAGTTAGATCTAAGCTCAATTGGTATAGATTCTATCACTTTAAGGGGCTCACCACTCAGATTCTTCATATAAATCGTAGCCCACATCTCTAATGGAACTTGGTGATATTTAACTTGATACTCTACATTCTCTGTCCAGGCTGATATGGAATCTTCTTTACAATATGGTTTGATAATATTTTTGTATTTATTGAACTTATTTTCCTCTTGTTGACTTTTTAATTTAGTGGCAGAGATCTCTGCGTGTGAGTCTACGTCCATACCTTTTCATCTTCAACTGTGTCTCTGATTCAACTTGTATTTGCTTTTCCTTAACTCTAGCCATTTCATCTATCTCTTTTTGCTTTAGATCTAATTCCCTTTGTTTAATTTCCTTGTCTTGCTCTAACTGCTTTTGTTTTAATTCCTTATCCTGTTGTAACTGTTGTTGTTTAATCTCCTTTTCATGATCTAACTGTTGTTTAACCTCTAATTCTTTTTGCTTAATCTGTTTGTCATCTTCTAGCTGTTTTTGTTTTGTTATCTCAGCTAGTTGTGCCATCTCTTTTTGATGCTGTCTCTCTTGTTCTCTTTCTCGTGCGCGTTCGTCTCTCTCAGCATCTTTTACTTCTTTAAATTTCCTTATCAGCATATTCTTCTAGCTCTTTACCTGTGTATTGTAATTGCTTTGCCATGCTTTTACTAAAGTCAGCTAATGTAGCCATGATGTTGAGTAATGCTTGCGTTGACCTACACTGAACTGTTTATTCACTTATATATCTTTGATATGTTATGTTTGTCAATCTCTGAGCACTACCAATTGTACTCTCAGTTTATTTGCTGACAAATTTTTTTCATGAAAAATCAGAGCACAAAAATATGCTAGTGTGTCACAAGCTGAAAAAGAGATGCACTATTAATCACATTGCATGCCAAAAATATTGGGTATACTCAACTTAATGTTCCCGAGAATCAGGGAACAGCCATCCGGCAACACAGGTCACCTTGCTTGGCACTTTGGCATCGACACACGTTTTGTAATCAGGACACCTTGTTTGGCACACCGACATACACACGCGTTATCTACTCAGCTGTTGTTCACCCTGATTTGCAGAGCAGCAATAATTAACAACTAGTAAACGAAATGATCTTCTAGACAAATTGGGACAATGACAATGACAAGCCCACGAACAAACAGAATTTAGGTTAATTAATATTTAATGTCACTGTCCTGTCTTCGTTCTAACCGTATATGCCTTTCGTCACTAACCTAGTTTACTCTATGTAAGTGTTGTGCAGCTCAAGTCTAATTTGCATGGCCAGAAAATAGTACCTTCGTGACGGTAAACAAAGAAAAAGTACGAACAAAAATATCCATAACTGCTTTTAAATAAATAAAAATATCATAATAATGTTTAAATAAATAAATATATTCAATTACTAACTTAAATAAACAAATAATATATAATATAATGTACAGATTCAGGCGGGCAGCAGCTTGACGATTTTGTAAACACTCGAATGCTGAATGCAAATGGCGTAGGAAAACTGCTTGTCAATTATCCTACGTCAGACGCGCAGCGCTATTTTTAGCTTGCAAAAATCGATAATGTTGGCTGGCTGTGTATCGCTCCGCCCTGAATCATCTTTGGTACTTATTCATAAATAAATAGGTAAATACATAAATAAATGGAAGAAAATAAGAATATCAATACTTACAACTTTGAAGAACACATGATTTAAGTACACAATAATTTAATAAACACAAATAAGCAATATATTTCGTCCCGATAGGCACAATTCTAGCTCGCAACTTGTTCTTGTCTGCACAAATTACCGTCACTGACACAAATTAAACCCTAGTCTAGAGCCGTGGATGAAGTGGATTAGCCTGAACTTTCGTCCAAGCTTCACTTCTGACACCACATTAATCCTTAGCTGTGGGTATTAGCTTGGCTCTTTCGTCCAAGCACCACTTCTGACACCACATTAATCCTTGCCTGTCAACAACTCATGTGCCAGGCATCATCGGATTCTTCTCCCACACCATACAAGAAACTTGCAAGTCGTGTGCGAGGAAAATAAATGGTACATTTTATTGCCGTTGGCTCGTTACAAGTATATGACAGTCGCTATTAAACCCACACACAAAGCCACAGAATTGCCTATCACTAGTTTCCTAAAGCCTATGCTAATTCTCTATCTATTTGGTTACACAAAACTCCTATCAACTACTTCTACGATGTGAACACTACAAGTCCCGTCCCCAGTCTGACGATTTCTCCTCGCGTGGTTACACACCACGCGGATGGCACCTTGAAGCGTCCTTTGCCTTTTGCGTGTCGTGGCACTTGCCACGCTTCCATTAGCTTTCTCTTGTTGAGTGGCGTTCGTGGCTATCATGTAGGCGGGATGCTGTCGTGACCAGAGTGCTAACCATCTGGTCCACGCCTCCGTGTCTCATGAGAGAACCAGTTACCCATCTCCCATTTCACCATCTCCCCTGCCCTTACCTCAGGGCACCGTATCACCTCTTGGTCTCCTCGAGGTTGACTGCTCTCCCCGGTGGAGGGGTTACGTTCCAGTCTTTGACAACTAAATAATACATTCAGTTCTCATAGCCTATGGGTAAACTGTACAATAAGAATAACCATAGCGAGTTTTATTTTCCTCCCAAAGTAAACAACTGATTTAATGTATAAACATTAGACACATGTTGTACATTATATTTCTTAAGCACGAAACTCAGTCTGCAATGAATTAGAGTGGTAACTTAAGACTTAAGAAAACTCAGAATTCTTAGCGCAGTGGTAAGGACATATGGTACATGTGCCCACAATGGTAAGATTTAAAACTAGTTTACCTGTGCCAGCACTGATAGAGGAATTAGTGTAATGTGTATAGTCAAGTAGATTTGAACACATTAGTCAGTAGATTAACTTTTTGACATGAGCACATGGACAAACATATAGTCTTCTTGTAGTTCCTGAACACATGGGAACCAAAAAGAGTTCTATAGGTATCATAATATGTGTGAAGTTAAAGCACATATGTAGTAAGGCAAATATATTTTAATGGTTGTCAAATATGTGGAGTAATAATATTTGTGACACATAATAGTGCGTAATCAACCGCCATACAAGAATGATTATGATTCATAATGAATGAATGCGGATGAGGGTATCACATAAATTGTATATATTTGTTGAAAGCATGTGGTGACTCATGGATTTAATGTTACTAACTCCTTGGTGAATTTCATAAATATGTCTAATGATCACATAAATCTATGTCATTGCTGATAGCATGTCTGTGAGGATTCATGTGTGATTTCATTATTGTTAAACAGATGTGAATGTATCATTTGGTAACAACACATCAGTATGACTATTCATCATCCAGGAAATATTATAATTTCTGAGGAAAAATGAGCATGATTGTAATTCTAATGTAATGTCATAGTGGTTAAATCTGTGAATTTATCATTTCTAAAGCACAGACATATACTATTTGTCATTATTACAGATATGATGTGTCTGGTAAATAATTGTGACATGGGAGATGTCATTGTGATATCAGTGATGTTAAACATTTTATATTGTCATTGGGAAATCACATAAGAATAATTACCCCCTTTACATGCAAGTATGAAGGATGTTTGATGAATGATTCCTGTATGGTCATATATATATATATATATATATATATATATATATATATATATATATATATATATATATATATATATATATATATATATGTATATATATGTATATATATATATATGAATGTGTCTGAAGACTGAGTGAAATGATCATCCATACATATGAATATTATGTCTGAGAATGAGTGAATGCTGCAATGGAGTATAAGCTAACAATCAATCTCATGATAGAAGGCAACTGTGATGTGTAATGCCATGTCAACCACCAGAGAACTTGTTCGGCATAACCCATAAACTTAATAATAATTTAGTACACTCCGACGCATGACAACACATTTTATCAACTCTCATTCATGTTACAATCATCTGGGTATGTGCGCTAAGCACGACACAAACTATATCATACATTACGTATACTACAAGCATCAGGCTTTGTACCTTAAACAAAATCCCACTTTGTAGTTCATGTCACTCATGTTGACACATATGATCTAGTGTAATTATTATAATGTACTACAATGACAGTAATAATAATGATTGTAATGACAATGATATAAGGAAACCACGATGATGTGTATGATAATGATAATAAATATTGCATCCATAAAAATGGAAGATAACTTCTCACTTGAAGCATTTCATGAAGAAGAATGCACCTGAATGCTATACAAGAATTGATTCCATGATGTACTTATGTTGTTTATAAGCAAATACTCATTACAATGGGACATTTTTTGAAACCCATTAATGTATGACAACCCTTTTCTTGAATAGAAGAAGATTTAGAGAAATTAACCAGTTACAGAAGAGGATGGATAGTTGTCAAATCCCAAATCATCATCATCATCAAGTGCCGTCCCGGCTGGCGTAGGCGTTCATGGCTCTCCATAGATCTCGGTCTTTGGTTTTCTGGATCAAATCTGCTGCTGATATTCCTCCATGCCACCGTCTCAATCCATCCAGCATCACTTCTCTTGGTCTACCTATGCCTCTCTTCCCCTCGATCTTTCCAGTTGTTACAATGTTCTCCAATGCCTCTCTTCTCATCACATGACCGAGGAAAGCTGTTTGTCTCTGTCTAATTGTTGTATATAATGTTCTAGTTTCGTTAGCCTGTTTCAGGCAGTCGTCGTTAGTTACTCTGGCAGTCCAAGGAATTCGCAACATTCGTCTCAGGAACCACATCTCTGTTGCTTCTAATTTCTTCTTAATTTGTTCATTTACATTCCAAGATTCACTGCCATACAGCAAAACTGGTTCTACATAGCATTTCAGCACTCTCTTTCTTACATTCAGTGATAGTGACTTATTGCATAAGATACTCTTCATTTTCTGAAATGCGGCTTTTGCCTGCCCTATTCTGCTCCTAATCTCTGTTGTACATCTTCCATCTGATGTTATAAATGCCCCTAGGTATCTAAAATTATCAACTTGGTTAAGGATTTTCCCTTCTATTTTTATGTCACATTTTGGTGTCACCATTTTCTTTGATATTACCATTGTTACTGTTTTCTTGATATTCAAGGAGAGTCCTTTCCTTGCACTCTCTGTTACTACTACGTCTAATAATTGTTGTAGGTCTGTTGAATTATCCGCCACCAATACTGTGTCATCTGCATAGCGTATATTATTTATATTATAACCTCCAACTAGTATTCCTGGCATCTCTTTGATCTCTCTCATTATTACTTCGCTATACAGGGAGAAAAGATCTGGTGACAAGACACACCCTTGTCGTACTCCTAGCTTTATCTGTTCGTAACTACCCTCTTTATTTCCCATTTTAATTGCTGCTACTTGGTTCCAGTAAATATTCTTTATTATTCTTAAATCTTTTCCATCAGTGTTGATATCTTCCAACATTTTAATCAGTTCATCATGTTTTACTTTATCAAATGCCTTAGTATAATCTATGAAGCACAAATATATGTCTCTCTGTTTCTTTATTGACCTTTCTATTAGTGTCCGTAATGTATAAATTGCATTGTTTGTGCCATTTTTATTTTATTTTTGGTTCTTCTCATTATGATTCTGAGTAGAAGCTTAGTGATATGGTTTATAAGGTTAATTGTACGAAAATCTTCACAATCAATTGCTCCTGGTCTTTTTGGTATAGCTATAAATACAGATTCCAGCATATCACTGGGTAAATATCCACTGCTGTAAATATCATTCAACATTTGGTTAATATATCTACTCCAAATTCTCCCAATACTTCTAATTCTTCTATTGTGATTTCATCTGGCCCAGCTGTTTTTCCTTTCTTCATACGTTTCATAGCGTCAGCGACTTCTTCTTTCAGAATAGGTGGACCTTCTAAGTTACTATCTTCTGTTAATTCTTCCCTTTCTCCTTCATATAATTCTCTTATATACTCATTCCACCTCTTCGTTATAGCATCTTCCTCTAATATTATCTTTCCTGTTTTTGATTTCAAACACCCTGTATTTATTCTTATTTTTCTTCCTGTAAGCTCACTGATTTGTCTGTGCATATTTTTTGTATCTTTAATGGAATTTAATTCAATTGTTTTGCATTGCTCGTTTAACCAACTTTCTTTAGCCTTCCCACATTTATCTTTTATTTCTTTATTTATCTTAGCGTATTCTTGTTTGTCATTTTTACTCTGTTTTCTTTTGTCCATCAGTTTTAAGATATCTTCATTCATCCATTTTTTCTTAGCTATTTTGCCTCTCTCCGGTAATACTTCTTTGCTAGTTTGATGAATGGAGTCCCTTGACATTTCCCATTGTTCATCTATACTCTGTATTTTAGTTATTGCATTGTACCTATTTTTCACAGTCACTCTGTATTGTTCTTGCATTTCTTTATCTATTTTCAGAACTTCTTTATTAAGACTCATGTTCTTAACCATTTTTTCCCTCTCTTTAATCATACTTTTATTTGTCCACATAGTGGTACATGATCACTATTACAGTCAGCACCAGGCATTGTCTTTACATTAATTAAAGCATTTCTAAATCTTTTATTAATTAGTATGTAGTCAATTTGGTTGCGTATTTTCTTATCAGGGCTTATCCATGTGTACAGTCGTCTTTTATGGTGTTTAAACCATGTGTTTCCAATTATCATATCATTGATATTTGCCCATCCTATTAGCTTTTCCCCTCTTTCATTTCTTGTACCTAAACCATAATTCCCCACTACATCCTCCATTTTTCCCTTTCCTACTTTTGCATTAAAATCACCAAGTATTATCTTTATTTCTTGTGATCCAATTTGAGCCATCCCAAATCAATCAAGATATTACTCAACCTGGAAACCATGAGGCCAGGCATAGGTGAAGAGGAAACTGCACATCTGCTAGTCTAAACCTTGAACACCATGTAATAGAAGATTGAATAGAGGACAACCATTATAGGTCGATAACTATTAGAGAGCACCAAGACTCATTTCTCTCCACTATTATTTTTCTCTAGGAACAAAATTCCTTTTATTGATTTCACTTGTGTTCTTAGGCTGTTACAACATTTCATTTCTAATTGTCATATTGATGTTATCATTAGATGTATATGAATGCTGGAATTTCAGGTAGTGGTCATACTCCTGTAGATACGGACCTGACTAGATTGAATGCAGGACTTGGTGAAGGCAAATGCTTGGCTGCAAGTAGCTCTTTGGTGATAGCAGCCGCTTTGCTAATTGCTCTGTGAGAGAATAGGGCAGAACCAAATCCACCTGCGAAGAGTTCCAGTTGTTTTAGGAGAGGTAACATTTCTTTAAACATGACTTACCTGCCAAACCTGGAAATCTAGAGCCACTTATAATATCCTACAAACCGGGAAGAAATAACACACTGAAGAGGAACATTAACACACAATCCACAACCCACAAGTCAAGACAAAGGGGGCAGGAAATTTTTTTTTCCAGATTTCTACCACAGAGGATCTGTAGGAAAAGTAACGACTAATTTACCTGTATTCTCAATGTTATGTGAGGAGGGGAGTAGCTGTGGAAACTATGTGTAACAATTTGGATGTACATGATTTCTAATTTTTCATGGATGTAATTGATGCATTTGTAATTAGTTGTTTCAAACATTTCTGTTTATTACTCAATATATAGTTAATAAATGATGAACAAATAAGGAAGTTATGTTCTCTCATGAGTGTGAATTTTACTTGTCAAAGTCAAATGGTTTTTAATTTAAACTACTCTTAGACAGAATTAATTAGTTGGTAGAGGAGAGGCAAGGAACCACTTAAAGGATATTTTGGGTATAAAAGGGAATAAAACATTCCAGTTATTTCCTGAAGGTATTACTTGGTTCTCTAAAACTCTATTTCTTGTCACAAACAATTGAGTCAGCAAAGCTAAATTAATTAATCCCCCGCAGGATCACATTGGGAAAAAGGACTTTATATCCTTTCTCTCCTTGGGATTGAGCCATCAATCTCTACGTATCCGACACATATCCCAATTATAATTACAAAATTGTTGAACTTTGAACAGGGATTACTGATTACTGTTATAAATTCAACACAATACAAGACAGAGAATGATGTATATGGAGACCGTAAACAGCCTAGCTACAGATGATATTATAAACAACACCAACTTCATCAAAATACCAGATGACAGGATTTTAGGGTCACGATAGTCGATGTCTGTTCCAAACCAGGCATCTGAAAAGGATTATACATATGGATCATCATCATCATCATCATCATCATCATCATCATCATCATCATCATCATCATCATCATCATCATCCACTTTTGCCTTCAAGCGTCGTGGGGAGGAATAATTGATAATCCAGCATCAGATACATGGCCTCGGGTAGTATCTTTCTGCGTGATTGTACACTAGTGCGGCTATTTCATGATGGCATGCAGGCAAGAGTACAGGAAAATGGCGAACTGTCTGAACCCTTTCCTGTCACCAATGGAGTGAAGCAAGGATATGTCCTGGCACCAACACTGTTCAGCCTCATGTTTTCAGCCATGCTGATGAATGCCTTCGAGAACGACGACATTGGAATAGACATCAACTACCGTATGGATGGAAAGTTATTCAATCTCAGAAGGCTGAAAGCTAAAACCAAAATTAACAGCGACACCGTCAGAGAGCTCCTGTTTGCTGATGATTGCGCTCTGTACTCCAACTCAGAGGCGGACATGCAACATAGTGTTTCAGCTTTCTCACATGCCTGTGCCAACTTTGGGCTCAATATCAACTTGGAGAAGACTGTAGTTATGTACCAGCCAGCTCCAGGGAATAATCACACTGTGCCGAATATCAAAGTGAATGATCATAGACTAAGTGTTGTGGACAAATTCACCTATCTTGGCAGCACTGTGTCACAAGCTGCCACAATTGATGACGAAGTGAATGCAAGAATCTCCAAGGCCAGTGCGGCCTTTGGCAGACTGTACAAGAATGTATGGGACAGAACTGGAATAAGCCTGCAAACAAAGCTAAAAGTCTACAAAGCAGTTGTATTATCCACACTGCTATATGCTTGTGAAACCTGGACTGTTTATCAGCGACACGCTAGGAAATTAAACCACTTCCACACAGTCTGCCTAAGGAAGCTACTGAAGATTAAATTGCAAGACAAGATTCCAGACACTGAAGTCCTAGAAAGAGCATCCATGCCCAGTATCCACACTCTACTGATGAAGAATCAGATTCGCTGGGCTGGTCACTTGACTCGCATGCCAGATCACAGGCTCCCTAAACGAATTTTTTACAGCGAACTGCGTTGTGGTAAACTCTCCCAAGGTGGCCAGAGGAAACGCTTTAAAGACACTCTGAAAATTTCACTGAAGGCTTTTGGAATTCATCATGACACCTGGGATGCTGCAGCCAGAGACCGAAATTCGTGGCGTGCATCATTACGCAAGGGTGCAGTCATATGTGAGGCAACCAGGACTGCAAGGGCTGTGAAGAAAAGGCAGGACAGAAAAACCACTGCAGGAAATCCTCCTCCAGAAACGTCAAGCATTCCTTGCCCACATTGTCAAAGAACATTTCGAGCCAAAATAGGCCTTATCAGTCATCATAGAACCCACGGCTCCATACCTTCAACCCAACTGGATTAAATGAATGGTCATCATCATTCTTGATGGACAAACAACAACACAACACACTGTCTTTGATGTCCTCAGTCCATTTTCTTCACCGGCGTCCTCTTGCTCTCGTAGCAGATGTCCTTTGATGTAAGGCCAGTGCTGGTAGTTGATGGTGTTGCATTCTAACGAGATGGCCGAACCATTTGATCTTCTGCCTTTCAATATATGTGGCACAAGATGCTGATCTCACTGTGTCTGATAACATCATTTCAAGACATTTCTTATTCGGCCTTGGATAGTTTAGTTAAGTTGGCAGCTCTTCTCACGCATCTCATCTCGCAGGTGTTGATTTTGCGTAAGTGTGATTTGGATAATGTCCATGTTTAACACTGGTAGCATAGTATTGGTGTGAATATGCTGTTTATTATTTGTCGCTTTGCGGACATAGGCATATTTGACTGTTTCAGTATGGGTTGATTTTTGATATATAAGCTCACTTCTTTTATGACACCTGATTTCGATTTCTGTCTATTCTGCCTTCTTCTAAGATCATACTCCCTAGATATTTAATTTCTTTAGTAACTTGTTTCAGACGTGTACTATTTATCAGTTTATATAGTGGACCAGGAGATCTGCTAACTTGCATTACTTCAGTTTTGGTTGTATTTATATTCATATTCTGCTGCATGTTGAACTCAGCTTATGAATATAATTTTGCACGTCTGCCCTTTAAAACCGGCACTGATCTTCTGTAAATAAAACCCATCTTGAGAAAACTCAGCCGCGGAGCAAGCACGACAGGCGGTTTCTGATCATCAGAGGTGGACACCCCCCCCCTCTCTCTCTCTCTCTCTCTCTCTCTCTCTCTCTCTCTCTCTCTCTCTCTCTCTCTCTCTCTCTCTCTCTCTCTCTCTCTCTCTCTCTCTCTCTCTCTCTCGCTCAAAGCCTAATCTTTACCTTCGCGCCACAGTCAGGAGGCGGGCCCGTCCGTGGCATGACTTCCCGTTTCTATTGTCGAGCGTATTCACCTTCGAGACATTTGTTATCGTGTCTTTCCAATATCGACAACACTAAGTGTGTCTGCCCAGAAGCCATCACACCCTCGGAGAGCGAACGTGGGCGCCCGGTGTTGATAATGATTTCTCCCTGCTTCCTAAATAATGTAAATAAACCCTCCAGGTATCGACAGTCATCGGCTTACCGTTCGATTACACACAATAGTTACTCGCACTGAGTTTTGTCCACTTTAAATTTATATGGAAATAATACTACCGTGTTTACCCGATAATTAAGACCTACCCCTAAAATAAGCCCCTAGCACGATTTTTGAGGATGCTTTTAATATAAGACATACCTCTAAAATAAGCTCTAGTTAAGATCGTCAGCTAGAATGAAGGTATTAAACGTGCACTTGCATTCAAGTGCAGTGCACTTGCATTCAAGTTGGATGAAGAATGACTTGCGCGATGAATTGGATTAAAGTGAGGAAGAGTTGAGCAATTCGTCGACCTCACTCTCTCGCCTGAGTCCATCTGAGTCCAGTGGCAGGACAAGTCAAGACGACTGGAGACGAATACAGGTGCAGTGGATGATCAGGGCGCTGTACGTGCCTTGCCATGCTCATTACGTTTCACAACGCTCTTCAGGTAAACGCCGTCTTGCCCGTTGAATCGGGAATGATTTCTTCCGCGCTGCTTTGTTGACGGCATCGACTTTTCTAAATACCAACTATCCAACGTGATTTTTTTCATATCGTTTCTTACAGGGCATCGCTGTCAACACCAGCGATTTACTGCTTTTGTTGATGTCTTGTCAAGTTTACGTTCAGTAGTTTGCCATTGTGTTCTAAACGATCGGCTCCCATACCAACTCGTAAAAGCCCAGCGCAACGAGGCTTGCTGCCAAATCGGTCGCAGCTGTGTAAAGCTGCATTTCGAATGCAGGTCAGCGGGTTTACGAATCGCGCCCGTAAGCCATTCCATTAGCCACGGAGAAAGACGTTAACACCTAGGTCAGGGAGACTGACTCACGGATATATAGTTATATGCAAATGACGTCCCAAAGTCAAGGACGGCCAAAAATATACTTCTGCACGAGACTCATTACTAGCATTGAAAGAATAAAACATAGAATGCAATATCATGGAGAAATATCAAAGTCAGTTATAAAATTCTCACACGTATAAAATAATGTCACCATTTTAACACAACGTTAGACATTTACTTAAAGTTAGTACCCGCTTTTGATGCCACATATATATTTTTTTAATTGCTAAGAAAATTCATAACACACTAAGAGAAATGGTACCATTATTTAAATCACATAATACATTAAATTTACGTTGAGTATATTCCCTTGATATAACTGTTATGTTGTTACGTCCCTTTTTACAAGTACTTTGTTGATGGCATCGACTTTTCTAAATACCAACTATCCAACATGATTTTTTTTTTCATATCCCGTTTTACAGGACATCGCTGTCAACACCAGCATTTTACTGCTTTTGTTGATGTCTTGTCAAGTTTACGTAGTTTGCCATTGCTTTCTAAACGGTCGGCTCCCATACCAACTCGTTAAAACCCAGCGCAACGAGGCCTGCTGCCAAATCGGTTGCAGCTGTGTTTCGAATGCTGGTCAGCGGGCTTACGATTCGCGCCCGTAGGCCATTAGCCACGGAGAACCGGCTCCAGCATGATTGCCATGGATAACACTGCAATGTTTATATTATAGACCTAGGACCTCAGACGACGATTCGGGATTTGGAGAATTGTGACGATGTTCCAGAAGAAAATGACATAAATGTATCTGAATAACGAAGACACAAACAATAGATTGCACGATTTATTGCCTGGCATATTTCGCTGCATCTCGTCAGGTACATACTGCAGAAATCACACAACGTAAAGTAAATTAACTAGATAAATCCTTCAAGTTGAAATATACACATATTCGCACATTAATGTCAATTATCTACCACGGTAATTTTAAGCTGACTAACATGTCTTTCTGTTTGCATAATTCTGGCTTGCGTTGATTGATCATAATTGCTTTAGCAATTTATTTTAAGAAGCGAGTATTTTGTGTGTTAAACAACACGCGAAAGGCAGTGTCTCTGTCAACCACATGGCCGCTTTCGAAATGTGCCTACCATTGAAGACGCCGGGAGCTTCCGGTGTGTCGGCCCCACTAGGCTAGCATCTCCTGTGGGTCGTATCTTGTTGACTTATTGAGGTATGTGTTCTGACACTCGTTTGTTAAGCTGTCTCTCTGTTCTACCAATATAGAAGGCCTGGCATCTACATGTGAATTGGTAAATACAATTGTTTGTGGCGTACAGAGGAACAGGCTCTTTAACTGCTGGTGTAGGAATCGGTACGGTTTTATATCTACAGACTGGAGTTGCAGCATAGAATGTTCGGCCAACTGCTGTAGTAAGCCGGTCTTGTAGACGTTGCATTACGTCATCCCCTCGAAAGGTTAGCTGGATGAATACCTTGAGTTTAGGGACTGTAGTTACGTCTGGTTTTGGTTTGGGCTGTTGGCAGTGGCGCTTTATAAATCTTGTGGAGTACCCATTCAGGTTTAAGACATTCTTCAGAGTTTCAAATTCCTCTGTCAGTGTTTCCTGGGTGCATATCTTTCTAGCACGGTCAAACAGGGTTCGTACTAAGCCCCGTTTGTACTGGACAGGTGTGAAGCTCTGAAAATTTAGGTATTGGCCAATCCATGTTCCTTTGCGATACACCGATCTTTGAATTGTGCCGTCTGCTCTACGTCTCATTAGAATATCTAGGAACGGCAACGCTTCCTTGTGTTCGCGTTCCATAGATAGATTGATTGATTGATTGATTGATCTAGGAACCGACATCACAGCACTCGGGACATTCCCATAAGCGCTCCGTCTCCATCCTCAGCAACCAGCGAAGAGTTCCAACACTTATAGTTCCAGTAGCAATCTGATTATATGTCCGTCTCGCCTTTCCTCTGAGCGTCGAGCGTCGGCCAGATCCTCTCGTCACTCCTCGCTGCCTCATTCTAACCAGACTATGGTGATCCATTTGCTCCTCCATAGATAGAGAGATGTTTTTATGTATGAAATGTATTTGAATATTGTAGAATTTTGTACACGAATAAATGTAGGTTGTTTGAAGGTCCTCGAAATAAGCTCATTTAACTAAA
>JACEFZ010005363.1:0-27685 GCA_014155875.1 Cepaea nemoralis
TTAGATGACATGTCAGATAGATGACATAACTGTGTGGTGATCTTGTTATTAGATGACATACAAGTGTAATGACCATGTCAGATAGATGACATAACTGTGTGGTGATCTTGTTGTTAGATGACATGTCAGATAGATGACATAACTGTGTGGTGATCTTGTTATTAGATGACATACAAGTGTAATGACCATGTCAGATAGATGACATACCTGTAAAGTGACCTTGGCATGTTGACCAGGATGACAATCTCGGAACACTTGAGAGACCAAACCTTTAAGTCTGGGTCAGTGTGACCTCTGTCTGGCAGACTGACCTGCAGCCTCGTGAAGATGTGGACCAGTTCAGAGCCACACAACCTGACAGATAACAACATAAGTGAGGTCACTTGAGTGACATAAACTGACAGATAACAACTTAAATGTGGTCACTTGATTGACATAAACTGACAGATAACAACATAAGTGTGGTCACTTGATTGACATAAACTGACAGATAACAACATAAGTGTGGTCACTTGATTGACATAAACTGACAGATAACATCATAAGTGTGGTCACTTGATTGACATAAACTGACAGATAACAATCATAAGTGTGGTCACTTGATTGACATAAACTGACAGATAACAACATTAAGTGTGGTCACTTGATTGACATAAACTGACAGATAACAATCATAAGTGTGGTCACTTGATTGACATAAACTGACAGATAACAACATAAGTGTGGTCACTTGAGTGACATAAACTGACAGATAACAACTTAAGTGTGGTCATTGAAGTGACATAAACTGACAGATAACATCATAAGTGTGGTCACTTGATTGACATAAACTGACAGATAACAACTTATATGTGGTCATTGAAGTGACATAAACTGACAGATAACAACATAAGTGTGGTCATTGAAGTGACATAAACTGACAGATAACACCATAAGTGTGGTCACTTGAGTGACATAAACTGACAGATAACAACATAAGTGTGGTAACTTGATTGACATAAACTGACAGATAACAACATAAGTGTGGTCACTTGATGACATAAACTGACAATAACATCATAAGTGTGGTCATTGAGTGACATACTGACGATAACAAGCATAATCATTGAATGACATAATGACAGATACAACATAATGGTCATTTAACATAAACTGACATAACACCACAATTACAGTCATTTATAGATATTACATGACAACAGCAATCATGTTTATATCATAAACATAATTTTTTAAACAAATAATCATTATAGTACATCAACACAATCTCATATAATTACATACAACACAATCATTTATATAATTACATACAACACAATCATTTATATAATTACATACAACACAATCATTTATAATTACATACAACACAATTATATAATTACATACAACACAATCTATATAATTACATACAACACAATCATTTATATAATTACATACAACACAATCATTTATATAATTACATACAACACAATCATTATATAATTACATACAACACAATCTATATAATTACATACAACACAATCTATATAATTACATACAACACAATCATTTATATAATTACATACAACACAATCATTATATAATTACATACAACACAGTCATTTATATAATTACATACAACACAATCTATATAATTACACACAACACAATCATTTATATAATTACATACAACACAATCATTTATATAATTACATACAACACAATCTATATAATTACATACAACACAGTCATTTATATAATTACATACAACACAATCTATATAATTACACACAACACAATCATTTATATAATTACATACAACACAATAATTTATATAACACAATAATTTATATAGTTACATACAATACATTCATCTATATAATTACATCCAACAGAATCATTCATATAATTGCATAGAAAACAATCATCTACATCAGTACATACAATATAATCATTTACATCATTACATACAATGCAACTATAAACATGGTTGCAGTCAGTGATGACTGTTGCATCCATACATTTTGTCTATAAATACATGACAACGCTGGAGATTCCCGTCCAACAGAAACTTACGGACACTGCAGTGGTGACAAGCTGGCATACGCTGTGTGTCTGTGGTGTCGAACTGTCAAAACCTGAGGGCCGTTAGTGGGCAATGCTGCCGTGGTGCTGTCTGTGATGTAGCACTTCTTCCTGTCCACCACCCAATCAATGAGCGACAGAACCAGCTGCACATTCGGGGGACAGCGGATCACCTGAACACATCAACACAAAAGTCATATCACCATGTTTTTTGTTATTTTAGCTATTCAGGTTTCAGTATTGAAGAGAGCATTTTGAAGAAAATTGCATTCTATTAAACATTAGTTGCATATCCTTTACAGGACGTTGCAGTCAAATCTAGCATTCTTTGGCTGTTTGTGATTCCAGGGCAAGTTTTATGTTCAGTAGTTTGCCATTGCTTTCTAAACAACCAGCAATCATACCATTGTATCAAAACCAAAAAGAAGGTGGTCTGTTTCCACATCATCTGCAGCTGTGTTTCAAAGGTGGTATTCGGGATTACACAGTTCACTGGACCAATCATTGAAACACTTAGTCCAGCCCTGGACCAATCACTGAAACACTTAGTCCAGCCCTGGACCAATCACTGAAACACTCAATCCTGGACCAATCACTGAAGCACTCAGTTCCACCCCAACCAATCACTGAAACACTCAGTCCAGTCTTGGACAAATCCCTGAAATACTTAGTCCCACCCCCAACCAATCACTGAAACGCAGTGTGTACAATGTACAGTTAGACAGAGACTACAAACTCCCCTATGTGTGACAATGTACAGTCAGACAGAGACTACAAACTCCCCTATGTGTGACAATGTACAGTCAGACAGAGACTACAAACTCCCCTATGTGTGACAATGTACAGTCAGACAGAGACTACAAACTCCCCTATGTGTGACAATGTACAGTCAGACAGAGACTACAAACTCCCCTATGTGTGACAATGTACAGTCAGACAGAGACTACAAACTCCCCTATGTGTGACAATGTACAGTCAGACAGAGACTACAAACTCCCCTATGTGTGACAATGTACAGTCAGACAGAGACTACAAACTCCCCTATGTGTGACAATGTACAGTCAGACAGAGACTACAAACTCCCCTATGTGTGACAATGTACAGTCAGACAGAGACTACAAACTCCCCTATGTGTGACAATGTACAGTCAGACAGAGACTACAAACTCCCCTATGTGTGACAATGTACAGTCAGACAGAGACTACAAACTCCCCTATGTGTGACAATGTACAGTCAGACAGAGACTACAAACTCCCCTATGTGTGACAATGTACAGTCAGACAGAGACTACAAACTCCCCTATGTGTGACAATGTACAGTCAGACAGAGACTACAAACTCCCCTATGTGTGACAATGTACAGTCAGACAGAGACTACAAACTCCCCTATGTGTGACAATGTACAGTCAGACAGAGACTACAAACTCCCCTATGTGTGACAATGTACAGTCAGACAGAGACTACAAACTCCCCTATGTGTGACAATGTACAGTCAGACAGAGACTACAAACTCCCCTATGTGTGACAATGTACAGTCAGACAGAGACTACAAACTCCCCTATGTGTGACAATGTACAGTCAGACAGAGACTACAAACTCCCCTATGTGTGACAATGTACAGTCAGACAGAGACTACAAACTCCCCTATGTGTGACAATGTACAGTCAGACAGAGACTACAAACTCCCCTATGTGTGACAATGTACAGTCAGACAGAGACTACAAACTCCCCTATGTGTGACAATGTACAGTCAGACAGAGACTACAAACTCCCCTATGTGTGACAATGTACAGTCAGACAGAGACTACAAACTCCCCTATGTGTGACAATGTACAGTCAGACAGAGACTACAAACTCCCCTATGTGTGACAATGTACAGTCAGACAGAGACTACAAACTCCCCTATGTGTGACAATGTACAGTCAGACAGAGACTACAAACTCCCCTATGTGTGACAATGTACAGTCAGACAGAGACTACAAACTCCCCTATGTGTGACAATGTACAGTCAGACAGAGACTACAAACTCCCCTATGTGTGACAATGTACAGTCAGACAGAGACTACAAACTCCCCTATGTGTGACAATGTACAGTCAGACAGAGACTACAAACTCCCCTATGTGTGACAATGTACAGTCAGACAGAGACTACAAACTCCCCTATGTGTGACAATGTACAGTCAGACAGAGACTACAAACTCCCCTATGTGTGACAATGTACAGTCAGACAGAGACTACAAACTCCCCTATGTGTGACAATGTACAGTCAGACAGAGACTACAAACTCCCCTATGTGTGACAATGTACAGTCAGACAGAGACTACAAACTCCCCTATGTGTGACAATGTACAGTCAGACAGAGACTACAAACTCCCCTATGTGTGACAATGTACAGTCAGACAGAGACTACAAACTCCCCTATGTGTGACAATGTACAGTCAGACAGAGACTACAAACTCCCCTATGTGTGACAATGTACAGTCAGACAGAGACTACAAACTCCCCTATGTGTGACAATGTACAGTCAGACAGAGACTACAAACTCCCCTATGTGTGACAATGTACAGTCAGACAGAGACTACAAACTCCCCTATGTGTGACAATGTACAGTCAGACAGAGACTACAAACTCCCCTATGTGTGACAATGTACAGTCAGACAGAGACTACAAACTCCCCTATGTGTGACAATGTACAGTCAGACAGAGACTACAAACTCCCCTATGTGTGACAATGTACAGTCAGACAGAGACTACAAACTCCCCTATGTGTGACAATGTACAGTCAGACAGAGACTACAAACTCCCCTATGTGTGACAATGTACAGTCAGACAGAGACTACAAACTCCCCTATGTGTGACAATGTACAGTCAGACAGAGACTACAAACTCCCCTATGTGTGACAATGTACAGTCAGACAGAGACTACAAACTCCCCTATGTGTGACAATGTACAGTCAGACAGAGACTACAAACTCCCCTATGTGTGACAATGTACAGTCAGACAGAGACTACAAACTCCCCTATGTGTGACAATGTACAGTCAGACAGAGACTACAAACTCCCCTATGTGTGACAATGTACAGTCAGACAGAGACTACAAACTCCCCTATGTGTGACAATGTACAGTCAGACAGAGACTACAAACTCCCCTATGTGTGACAATGTACAGTCAGACAGAGACTACAAACTCCCCTATGTGTGACAATGTACAGTCAGACAGAGACTACAAACTCCCCTATGTGTGACAATGTACAGTCAGACAGAGACTACAAACTCCCCTATGTGTGACAATGTACAGTCAGACAGAGACTACAAACTCCCCTATGTGTGACAATGTACAGTCAGACAGAGACTACAAACTCCCCTATGTGTGACAATGTACAGTCAGACAGAGACTACAAACTCCCCTATGTGTGACAATGTACAGTCAGACAGAGACTACAAACTCCCCTATGTGTGACAATGTACAGTCAGACAGAGACTACAAACTCCCCTATGTGTGACAATGTACAGTCAGACAGAGACTACAAACTCCCCTATGTGTGACAATGTACAGTCAGACAGAGACTACAAACTCCCCTATGTGTGACAATGTACAGTCAGACAGAGACTACAAACTCCCCTATGTGTGACAATGTACAGTCAGACAGAGACTACAAACTCCCCTATGTGTGACAATGTACAGTCAGACAGAGACTACAAACTCCCCTATGTGTGACAATGTACAGTCAGACAGAGACTACAAACTCCCCTATGTGTGACAATGTACAGTCAGACAGAGAGTAAAATCTCTAAACTTTCAACTGAAGAGTTATGTTTTACACTGTGTAAAAAGAAAAAACATAAATCCAACCCTCACTTAGCAACTCAGATTTCCCCGCTCAAAAAACACTGGCAATCATGTTGCTCAAAAACCCCCAAATCCCCTAGTTCCTAGCATCGAGTACATTACATAATCAAGCAAGCATGCAACAGATCAGACAAACACAAGTCTCTAGTTCCTGGCATCGAGTATATCACAGAATCTAGCAAGCATGCAACAGACAGACAAACACAAGTCTCTAGTTTCTAGCATCGAGTATATCACAGAATCTAGCAAGCATGCAACAGACAGACAAACACAAGTCTCTAGTTTCTAGCATCGAGTATATCACAGAATCTAGCAAGCATGCAACAGACAGACAAACACAAGTCTCTAGTTTCTAGCATCGAGTACATCACAGAATCTAGCAAGCATGCAACAGACAGACAAACACAAGTCTCTAGTTTCTAGCATCGAGTACATCACAGAATCTAGCAAGCATGCAACAGACAGACAAACTCAAGTCTCTAGTTTCTAGCATCGAGTACATCACAGATCTAGCAAGCATGCAACAGACAGACAAACACAAGTCTCTAGTTTCTAGCATCGAGTATATCACAGAATCTAGCAAGCATGCAACAGACAGACAAACACAAGTCTCTAGTTTCTAGCATCGAGTACATCACAGGTCTAGCAAGCATGCAACAGACAGACAAACACAAGTCTCTAGTTTCTAGCATCGAGTATATCACAGAATCTAGCAAGCATGCAACAGACAGACAAACACAAGTCTCTAGTTTCTAGCATCGAGTATATCACAGAATCTAGCAAGCATGCAACACATGTAGTCTGTCTTGGGGACATTCTAAGATAAAGCAGATCATCAATGAATATTGTACAATCTTATAAAGGATTCATTTCCTTCTCCCCACTATTAATATTGTAAAACATTGTAACACCCTCTCACCTCCAGGCATGCATGCCTGGACACACAACCAATTACCTGCGCACACATGCACCCACACACATTAAAACACAGAGTACAACCATACATATGTTTCATCCACACATCACACACACACATCTCCAAACACTCTTTCACTCTCCCCTCCACAACACACTGAACACATACACTCACTCTTCACACATACACATTCACACTCACTAGAGATAAGAAACAAAAACTTTTGCCAGTCACTGGAAATAACTATGTGTACCAATTCCCTAGGAGTTACCTTTCTTAGCTTGAGGGAGGTAAATCCATCAGGTTGTTTGCCATACAAGCCAGCACACCACATGGCACTCCTGCTAAACTGCTCCCGCATGGTGCAGAACACAGAGTTCCAGTACGACTGTACATATGTTTCATCCACAATAAACATAATCCTCTCACCGCAGTCACCAATTTCATCTCCCCATCTTGACCTAATTTTGTTCACAATCTCCCGTCTGCAGAATTTGTTGGCACTGACATCAACTGCAATCTGGCAAGTATAACACAACCTGACGTCAGAGATGGCAAGTATAACACAACCTGACGTCAGAGATGGCAAGTATAACACAACCTGACGTCAGAGATGGCAAGTATAACACAACCTGACATCAGAGATGGCAAGTATAACACAACCTGACATCAGAGATGGCAAGTATAACACAACCTGACATCAGAGATGGCAAGTATAACACAACTTGACATCAGAGATGGCAAGTATAACACAACTTGACGTCAGAGATGGCAAGTATAACACAACTTGACGTCAGAGATGGCAAGTATAACACAACTTGACATCAGAGATGGCAAGCAATGTAGTTAGAAAGTTGATTATAACAACACTGTGTGTCAGAGATGGCAAGTGATGTAGTTAGAAAGTTGATTATAACAACACGTGACATCAGAGATGGCAAGCAATGTAGTTAGAAAGTAGATTATAACAAAACTGTATGCCAGAGATGGCATGTGATGTAGTTAGAAAGTAGATTATAACAACACTGTATGTCAGAGATGGCAAGCAATGTAGTTAGAAAGTAGATTATAACAAAACTGTATGTCAGAGATGGCAAGTGATGTAGTTAGAAAGTAGATTATAACAACACTGTATGTCAGAGATGGCAAGCGATGTAGTTAGAAAGTAGATTATATCAAAACTGTACATCAGAAATTGTAAGCAATGTAGTTAAAAAGTAGATTATAACAAAGCTGTATGCCAGAGATGGCAAGCAATGTAGTTAGAAAGTATATTTTAACAAAACTACAGCAGAGATGGCAAGTAATGTAGTTAAAAAGTAGATTATAACAAAACTGTATGTCAGAGATGACAAGCAATGTAGTCAAAGAGTAGATTATAACAAAACATATTTAGAAAGTAAACTGAAACAAAACTTGTCACAGAACTGATACTGCCCAACTTCATACAATAAACAAACTACTGTTGTGTCTTCCATGAAAGGAATCAAGGATTGTATTGGAGATGATGATGATGTTAGAGATTGATTGATTGATTGATTTAGGAACCGACATCACAGCATTCAGGACATTCCCATAAGCGCTCCGTCCCCATCCTCAGCAGCCAGCGAAGAGTTCCAACACTAATAGTTCCAGTAGCAATCTGATTATATGTCCGTCTCGCCTTTCCTCCGAGCGCCGAGCGTCGGCCAGATCCCCTCGTCACACCTCGTTGTCTCATTCTTACCAGACCATGTTAGAGAAAAAAAGGAAAACAAGTTGTTGAAGGTGTGGGAGAAACTGCAGGCAGTTGGGAGAAACTGCAGGCTGTTGGGAGAAACTGCAGGCTGTTGGGAGAAACTGCAGGCTGTTGGGAGAAACTGCAGGCTGTTGGGAGAACCCCAAGAAGATCTGCCAGTCTTGCAGGATAGCTCCATTTGGGTATTTGAAAAAACTGAAGAAGCTGGAGCAGAAAAAGCAGCCGGAGAAGAGAAAGCTAATGTGGGTTTGCTGCCAGACGACACACAATTCAGTGACAGATTTGTATATACATAGACCACATGGCAGACACCAGATAGTCATAAGTTCTAAAAATAGAGTGATGTGATCTCGACAAGGTAAGACATTCCACAATGTAACATGACAGTAATAATGAACAATTGATGTGACGAAGACATATCTATTTCTATGAAGTCCATCAAAATCTGATAGAGGGTGTCGTATAGAAATTAGGACAAAAATCCCTGTGATGAATGTAACCTTTTGCAAGATGGAAAACAGTAATAAAAAGCTGTCAATTGGAGTCAGGAAAAGAGTGAAGTGCTACATAGAACCCATGCTGTTATATGCATGTGGCACATGGAAAACAAGCAGGCAACCTGAGAAACCTCTAATGGCGGTAGAAATGTGGTTTCTGAGGACAATGCAAAGAATACCATGGATGAACAGAACAAGAAATGAGACAGTTCTACAAGAAATAAACGAAAACTGTAAACTGATTAGAGAAATTACACATATAATTTTTGGGCATATTACGAGGATAATTAAACTGGAAAACTGTGAAAACTGGCAAAACTGATGAGACAAGATCATGGGGAAGACAAAGAGATAAATACTTGTGTGGCTTGGCCACATGGCATGGCTGGGACAAGAACACAGAGCTGATCTATGCATGGCTGGGACAAGAACACAGAGGTGATCCTTCTTCTTCTTCTTCTTCGTTCATCCGGATTTTTTTTTCGGATGTGATTGGAGGTGATCCATACCTTGGCCACATGGCATGGCTAGGACAAGAACATAGAGCTGATCCACGACTATGGTGATCGTGTGGGATTGTGTGGGATCAATGACAGCCCACGTTTATAGGCATGGCACATAATGATGACGATCTAGTCTGACAATAAACAAATTTGCGAGAGGACAGGCAGAGAATCTAGACACCAAATGGATCATGAAAAAGTGAACTACATGCAGTAGGCGCCATATTTTATGGGAATGTGTAAAGAAAGATGGCAACTTGTGTATTCATAGGTTACATAGTGCCACGAAGACAAGACAAACCATTGCATAATGTTAACAACTGGAAAACTCACCTCCATCGTGTGTTCATTGCCCCGCAGACAAGACAAACCATTGCATAATGTTAACAACTGGAAAACTCACCTCCATCGTGTGTTCATTGCCCCGCAGACAAGACACACCACTGCATAATGTTGTCAACAACTGGAACACTCACCTCCATCGTGTGCTTCTTCAGTGTGGTCTCTTTGTTTTCGTCGCTGTTTTCTGTGATAGTTTTCAAGATCTGCTTGCCAATTGCTCGACCCGGAGCTCCACGATACATGTTTACTATCACAACAAAATTGCCATCGTTCAAGATCCACCTGCAAGTGAGCAGCAGAGACCAATTCAACTACGTGATTTTGAGACAGTCTGTCAGAATATTTCTAGTTCATAGATTTATATATTAATATTACCTGTAATATTTCAACATACTAGATATAACATACTAGAAACAAGCTAAAGGTAAAGACGTTCCAGTATGACAGTACAGGGCAAGATGTGGTGAGTAAAATAAGACGTGACAAGCGCAGAACGTTTCAGGGCAGGAAAAAAAGCTGGGAGCAGCCACCGTGGTGGAGTTTCGAGGTGGAGAAGGCTTGGGTGGATAAGCGTAGTGCTGTAAGGAGATGGCAAAATGCCAAGAAGAACAGAGCTGGTCATCCTAGTCCCTGCTTGCACTTAGAAAGAGAGATGCACACAAAAGTAAGCTATTTAAAAAAACTGGTCAAGGTTGTTAAAAGCGAAAAATGGGCAGAGGTGTGTCAAAGAGTAAGCACAGACAAGTCACTGAAATTGTTCTGGCGACTACATAAAAGCATGAGTGGTGTAGTCAAGAATAAGAGCATTTCTGACTTCCAAGGTGCTGACCTCATCTGGCAGAGGACTGATGAGGACAAGGGCAAAGCCCTCTTTGAACGCTACCTTGAGCAGAGCAACCAGACAGACATGGGAGGCCGAAATCTGGCCAAGGAGGTGACCTCAGACAGATGCAAGGCCCAGAACACTTCGGATGAAGACACAGTGACAGTGAAAGAAATCAAGGCTGTGCTTCGACGATCAAAAAACAGTGCTCCAGGTCCTGATGGCATAAGATATGACGACATAAATAGGTGTACCGACAATGAGCTAGAGAAACTAGCAGACATGTACAACAACAGTATAGGGAGTGCTAGCATCAAGGAGGAATGGTTACACAGCTATCCTGATTCCCTTGCCGGAAGCCTGACAAAGACCACAAAAAAATTCAGGGATATCGAATTATAACCATGCAGAATACAATAGGCAAGCTGCTGGAGAAGGTAATTGTCAGGAAAATATCAAGCCAACTAGAGAGGCAAGGTGTTTTCCCACCTACCCTGGGTAGGTACCGTCCAAAAAGAGAAACCTGGACCAATGCAGCAGTCTTTGCCCAGGATGTCTATGAAGGTTTCCACGCAGGCACTGAAACTGTTGCTGCAGCGATTGATCTTGAGGACGCATACAACAGAGTACCACTGGATTTTTTAATGTTTTCAGCTTCTCGAACTAAACGTAAGTCCATTCCTCCTTAGTTGGATCGCTGAAGCCCTCTTCCAACGGAAAGTAGTTTTTAGATGTGGCAGTTGGACTTCAGAACCAACAACAATATATCCTGGCCCACCACAGGGATCACCATTATCTCCGGTACTGTTCAACGCCTACACAGTGAGAATCACCAGTGAGCAGATCACTGGACCTGGCAGGACATTGTCATATGCCGATGATGTTTTAGTGTATCGTCAGGGTAAGGATAGAGAGGAGGTTGCTGTGGAACTACAAACCGAACTCAATCGCATAAGTACTTGGTGTGATGAAGCTGGGGCAATGGTCAACTGTCAGAAGTCGGGGTGCCCCACCGGCTAGATGAATGGATTATTCACTGGCGAGCAACCCCAGATAGTCAGAAACTGACTAGGGACAAAATCTATATGGCTGAACTACAGATTAAGCCCTGAATATCCAACGTACAGCTCCAAGTGGCTCGTTACAAAATTAAAATGAACTGTGCTGAATATTCGCCAAGGATGGGAAGGAGAAGGTTAGCTAGAATAGATTTTTACGTCTGAATTAAAGTGTAAAGACAACTATTCCAGTACAGGTTTTTCTCCCTGACTGCTCCCTTCCTTTGTGTGTAAGTGAACCCCCACCAATGTACACACACAACACGTATGCACAATTGGAATTAAAATATAACGACAGAACTATGAGTTACAAGACTACAACATTTATTTACTAATCATAACAATAGACATAGGATGATTGTCAATATGAGGATGATGAAATCATATACATATTGATATTGATGACAAACATTACGTACTTTACTTGTTACTCGATCTATCTGGATCTGTGGTCCAGATCCCCACTCTCCAGTAGACACACACAAAAGAAAACAGCTTGCCGGTATTCTGACGATCCTGTCAGTCCTGACACTCCTAGTCAGTAGTCTCTAGTCTTGAGATCTATAACCTAGGGTGCTCCTTGTGAGAGCTTGAAAGAAAGTCAAGAATTGTTATATCAGTTCTACATCAGCGCAATCCTATTAAAACATATCAGTAACACAAACATTATACAATGACCAGTCTGGCCAAGTTTATCTTCCAGCTCTACTGTGTTCACCCATCCTCCTTCTCCCTACTGTCTTTTAGTCTGGGACGGGCTTTTCAATTGTCTCACACGCCTGTAATTATTACATTTCTGCCGCCCCATGTCCATGTCGCTAATACAGAAATTCTGTGTCATACAGCCGCTCCGTCCAACTTAGTTTAGCAGCTCACAGGGTCGGTAAGGGTATTATAACAATGCCTGATCATCCGGGCTTGCAAGCCGTGACCAGTAGCTGGGCCAGGTTTCCATGTATTACCGTGGACGCACGCCACATACACTGAGAAAGTTTGCACAATCCCCCATAACACTTGTGGGTAATGTCTGTCCATTACACCTCTGCTTCCAACACAATCATTGGCCAATGTGCCAATGCGCAGACAATAGCATAACACTTCATATTGGTAGGTTGCATAGGGAAAATCAATATATCAAACATCCAAACACAAAAACATATTGATTAAACTAGACATTTTTATGATATTTTAAATCATAGCATAATGACTAGTTAGGTTGTATGTATACGAAATGAGACGTATATACACAAAAAGAATATGTACGAAGCATATTCCTGCATCGTATATTTATATGAAATTACACATACATAAATCCAACCATCCCTAAACATTATATTACTTCAAGATGGACATCTAATGATCTCAACATAATAGCATCAGGCATTTTAATGAGTACTTATATTGTATAGCTTACAAAATGGATATACAACACGTCAATTAAATTACCACACAGAAACCCGCTATATTTGCTGAGCGCCGGGGTTTTAAACATCACTTAGTTACTGCTGTTGTAAGAATTAAATAAATAGTCAGTTGACTATATTCTGTACAAAAAAGCACACACCAAAAAGCAACTAGGAAGTGTACAAAGGGAAAAGACAAGCATCTACCAAGACACCTAAAAGTCTACTAGGGCAATGATATGCCTTTCACAATTTCTACTTCTCAGAAGAGTAATACATGAAGCACAATGATATTGAACACAGAACTTAGAAAGAACACTCAAGTTTAAACCCACGCAAAGATAGTTTTGAAATAAACCCAGATCAGATATAGACTGAAAATAAGTAACTAAGAAATAACTTTTTTAGTGAAATCTAACATAATTAATCATGCATATGACTACAGAAAATTGAGATAGTTCCTACCTGTTCTGAAGTCAGACTTAAATCTAACATAAAAACGGCTAGGGACCCTATTTAAGCTGAGTAAAGCAGACAGTATTATCTCCTTGGCATTCCCGTCATAAATTCTTCTTATCTCCTCCTGACAGTAATTGCCCTTATCACTGCAACCTGGCAATCACACCTTGCTCCTCTTCTGTCTGGTCCAGAGGTCTACAAGCTCAGTGTTAATTGTCTTATCAGACCTGGTTCATTACCTCCCTGAGTCTGCCAGTCAGAGTGGGCGGGGGCTTAGTTTACAGCCCTGGGGCTATTATCTTTCCCTGGGTCAATGTTGTTCACACCTGGGCGATTTTTTTCTACCCCTGCTTATCAGGTGTCATGCCTGGTCGGTTTTAATTACACAGTCCATGGCCAGTTCATTGTTGATTCAGCATGTCTGGGTCAGCAGTTTCCCAAGGTGTTATACTAATTATCTAGTTGCCATCTTTACTTGCCATCTGCAAGCTTACGTCATGGCTAGAGGCTTTTGTGAATAATCTTACCTCACGACTAGATAATTTTTGGAGTATCGTGATTAATTCATTCTTTCTCAATTTGGCCTAAAATTTTGGAGACCGAGAAAAATATTAGGGATTTTTAAGGCGGCTTTTCACGACATCAACCAACAAAGGCAACAGTGACTTGGTTCTCGTTGAATAATCATATTGTCAACACTCCAACACCAACTGTAATGCTGTGTTCAGAGGCGGTGGAAAGAACGCAGGCAATGAATTACCTGGGATACGGTTTGATCGAAGCCTTGCTTATAATGTGCACATAGACCAGGTGATAACAAAGGCCAAGCGGGGTTTGGCAGCGATGCGGGTGATGGCGGCAGCAAACTGTGAGCAGCGCCATCTATGTCTTCTGTACGAGGGGCTGGTCATGTCTGTTTTGGAGTATGCAATGGCAATCCTGACTCTCAGCCATAAGCAGATAGAAAGGATGGAAAGGATACAGAATGAAGCTATGCACATTATTCTTGGATGTACAAGAGATACAGCATGCAGGGCGATGCGCTACCTTCTTGATTTTCCAACCATTGAAGAGAGAATACAAGTTTGCAGGGCACGCGCCTACCTCAGAATTAACGCAAACACACAACATCCACTGCATAGTGAAATTAGGAAGGTGAAGGGCAGCAGGTTAAAAAGAGGACGGTCGTGGATGGGTCAAGCCGAAGACATTCTTCAACAGGTGTGTTCACTTGAGGACTTAGAACCTGGCGAGGAGTGGGTGCAAGTGCCAACAGACTTCTGCACATCCTTTTCAGTTTGCATCCAACTAGATAGAAAATGCAGACAAGAAAATCCGGCTGCTGTTGAGGCTGAAGTACAAACGTTGATTTTCGAGAATTCGCTAGACGGTGACGCGGTCATCTACACAGATGGGTCGGTCGTCCGACATGTGAGAAGCTCATGGGCCTTTACAGCTCGGGCCGGAGGGAGAATTGTGAAGGAGGACTCTGGTGCTTTCACTGAAACCACAAGTAGCCTGACCATGGAAGTCATGGCAGTAAGTAAAGCAATAACATGGCTCGAGACACAGACATTCACTAGGGCTTGTTTCCTTAGCGACTCAATGAACATGATCAAGAGGATAGAGGAGGGGTCGATCCGAAGAGAATGGTTGCTGCCTCTGGAAGCGGTCTCGGCTGGCAAAGATTAGTTTCATCTTCGTGCCAGGGCATGCGGGAGTACAAGGAAATGAGCGGGCTGACAAGCTCGCAGGTGAGGCTACTGTGGAGGGCGGACGCGCCATGGACCAGGCTGACATTCTGAATGCTCTACGAGAAGTAAGACTTTTGCGAGAACCAAGTGATGACTGTGAATCTACAACAATGGCCAGACTGCGAGAGCAGCAAATTAAAAGAGGGGTGGCCAAACAAGAACACTACGCAGGAAGCCAAAGAAGATTGATAAACCAACACAGAACTGGCGTCGTTAGCCGCTACACGTTGCGGGATTTGCTGAGGAGGGGATCCGAGCACTTATGGACTGAATGGTTCGATGTGCAACTGAGGATGATCTGTCGACTAACTAACTAACTAACTAACATACTAGATGTATATCTCTATATTAGCTGCATTATTTCAACATACTAGATTTGTGTTTCTATATTATCTTCAATATTTCAACATAATAGATTTATATGTTAATATTAGCTGCAATATTTCAACATACAAGATTTATATCTCTATATTAGCTGCAATATTTCAATATTCTAGATGAGTATCTCTATATTATCTTCAATATTTCAACATAATAGATTTATATGTTAATATTAGCTGCAATATCTCAACATACAAGATTTATATCTCTATATTAGCTGCAATATTTCAATAGTCTAGATGTGTATCTCTACATCAGCTGCAATATTTCAATATTCTAGATGAGTATCTCTATATTAGCTGCAATATTTCAACATACAAGATTTATAACTCTATATTAGCTGCAATATTTCAACATACAAGATTTATATCTCTATGTTAGCAGCAATATTAGTATGTACTAAGTCCATTACACCATACGGACAACAATCACCTTCGGATTGACAAGACTGTGAGGGTAAAACCATGGGCAGCTGCTTTGGTGGCTGCCTAGTCACAGGATTGTCATTCTGAGCCAGTGATGGACCCTGCTATAACTTCCCCTTGAGTTTGAACAGTGTAGGGGTAATGGTGAAATTGAAACAAAATAGCAGCAACATTTCAATATTCTAGATTTTTATAATAATCCTAAGAATTTCTCAGGGCCAATCTTTCTTCTTTCCATCACCCCCCACCTCCTACCCTAAACACACACACACACACACACACACACACACACACACACACACACACACACACAGACACACACACACACACACACACACACATTCCCAAATCTCCCCACATGTAATCGCCACTTCAACTATCCCCATCTCCCCACAAGCAATCCCCATCTCCCCACAGCAATCCCCATCTCTCCCCATGTAATCCCATCTCCCCACATGTAATCCTCAATTCAACTACCCCCATCTCTGCACATGTAATCCCTCAATTCATGCCACATAGGCTAAACGTCAACGTGAAATCTGACTACCTGCGAGCTCTCAAGGACAGAACCACAGTCTTGCCTGAGCCAGGTGGCCCACATAGATAGCCCAGTTTCACGTCTGTGTCCAGGTAATGTTTTTGGTCAGGAGTGAGCACAATGTTGGCAAATCTCTCCCCAACATACCACACCATCTGACCTTTCCGTCGACCTTCCATCAGACCCTCGATGCGATGGAGCTTGGAGTTGGCATTGTTGCAGACTTTCACAACTGACATGAAGCCAATGTATCTGAAAGTGAGATCATGTGCTACCTCAGTTTCATACAGTACATCTAAAACATTGACAAACACAAACAGTACATCTAAAACATTGACAAACACAACAGTACATCTTAAACATTGACAAACACAAACAGCACATCTTAAACATTGACAATCACAAACAGTATATCTCATACTATTGACAAACACAAACAGTACATCTCATACATTGACAAACACAAACAGTACATCTCATATATTGACAAACACAAACAGTACATCACATATATTGACAAACACAAACAGTATATCTCATATATTGACAAACACAAACAGTACATCTCATACATTGACAAACACAAACAGTAAATCTAGGCCCGAGATCTGTGGAGAGACGTGAACGCCTGTGCCAGCTGGCAAGGCACATAATGGTGATGATAAATGTGCCTCAACTCTTCCAGTATGGATATTTATGTGCATGTAAATACATGTATCCGTGTGAGCAGCATCATGGATATATATGTGTAAATAAATACATATATCCATTTTAGCAGCAACATGGATATTTATGTGTACATAAATACATGCATCCGTGTGAGCAGCAACATGGAAATACATGTTTACATAAATACATGTATCCGTGTGAGCAGCAACATTGATATATATGTGTACATATATGCATGTATCTGTGTGAGCAGCAACATTTACAAGCAACAGATTGTCTGGGTTCTAGTAGATGTGTTTTGTGTACTAAATGTGTACATCAGTGGTGGTCGGATACATCAAGAATGAAGACTCAGTTTAAAGACACTGACCTTCCAACAATGACCTTCACTTCATCCAAGGGTGATCTTTGGCTAGACTCCTTCTGACGGTCATGACTGTGTTTGTCTGACACCTCCAGCCATCCTACGTCTCCACCTTTACCTGGTTCAGCCAGTCTAGGGCCCTGGATGTTGAAAAAATATGATCTGCTGATGAAATCTTAAGATACTAAAACCAGCAAATACAAAAATGTCTTGGCACGTTCTGCTCCAGGCAGCTGTTGCTTCACAGTCATTGAATCAGTTCAGTTCAGTTCAAGTCAGGTCAGTTCAGATCAGGTCATACCTAGACAATATCAGGTCTCTACTGTCACACACAACATGAGACAATATCAGGTCTCTACTGTCACACACAACATGAGACAATATCAGGTCTCTGCTGTCACACACAACATATTTCAATATATTACAGGTAATGCGTTTTTTATTACATGCCACAAAAGACAGAAGATCATTCAGGAAAGAAGAGACAGTATTGAAAGGCAGGAGATCACCCAGGAAAGAACAGACAGTATTGAAAGACAGGATCATTCAGGAAAGAAGAGACAGTAATGAAAGACAGGAGATCATTCAGGAAATAATAGACAGTACTGAAAGACAGGAGATTATCCAGGAAAGAACAGACAGTATTGAAAGGCAGGAGATCAATCAGGAAAGAACAGACAGTACTGAAAGACAGGAGATCAATCAGGAAAGAACAGACAGTACTGAAAGACAGGAGATCAATCAGGAAAGAACAAACAATACTGAAAGACAGGAGATCAATCAGGAAAGAACAAGCAGTATTGAAAGACAGGAGATCAATCAGGAATGAACAAACAGTATTGAAAGGACAGGAGATCAATCAGGAAAGAACAAACAGTATTGAAAGACAGGAGATCAATCAGGAAAGAACAAACAGTATTGAAAGACAGGAGATCAATCAGGAAAGAACAAACAGTATTGAAAGACAGGAGATCAATCAGGAAAGAACAAACAGTATTGAAAGACAGGAGATCAATCAGGAAAGAACAAACAGTATTGAAAGACAGGAGATCAATCAGGAAAGAACAAACAGTATTGAAGACAGGAGATGAATCAGGAAAGAACAAACAGTATTGAAAGACAGGAGATCAATCAGGAAAGAACAAACAGTATTGAAAGACAGGAGATCAATCAGGAAAGAACAAACAGTATTGAAAGACAGGAGATCAATCAGGAAAGAACAAACAGTATTGAAAGACAGGAGATCAATCAGGAAAGAACAAACAGTATTGAAAGACAGGAGATCAATCAGGAAAGAACAAACAGTATTGAAAGACAGGAGATCAATCAAGAAAGAACAAACAGTATTGAAAGACAGGAGATCAATCAGGAAAGAACAAACAGTATACAAAATGTAGGAGATAAGTGATGAAAATGTGTGGCGACATGTGGGAGATAAGTGATGAAAATGTGTGGCAACATGTAGGAGATAAGTGATGAAAATGTGTGGCAACATGTAGGAGATAAGTGATGAAAATGTGTGGCAACATGTAGGAGATAAGTGATGAAAATGTGTGGCACATGTAGGAGATAAGTGATGAAAATGTGTGGCAACATGTGGGAGATAAGTGATGAAAATGTGTGGCAACATGTAGGAGATAAGTGATGAAAATGCGTGGCAACATGTAGGAGATAAGTGATGAAAATGTGTGGCAACATGTAGGAGACAAGTGATGAACATGTTTGGCAACATGTGGGAGATAAGTGATGAAAATGTGTGGCAACATGTAGGAGATAAGTGATGAAAATTTGTGGCAACATGTGGGAGATAAATGATGAAAATGTGTGGCAACATGTAGGAGATAAGTGATGAAAATGGTGTGGCAACATGTAGGAGATAAGTGATGAAAATGTGTGGCAACATGTAGGAGATAAGTGATGAAAATGTGTGGCAACATGTAGGAGATAAGTGATGGAAAATGTGTGGCAACATGTGGGAGATAAGTGATGAAAATGTGTGGCAACATGTAGGAGATAAGTGATGAAAATGTGTGGCAACATGTAGGAGATAAGTGATGAAAATGTGTGGCAACATGTAGGAGATAAGTGATGAAAATGGTGTGGCAACATGTGGGAGATAAATGATGAAAATGTGTGGCAACATGTGGAGATAAGTGATGAAAATGTGTGGAACATTTGGGAGAAAAGTGATGAAAATGTGTGGCAACATGTAGGAGATAAGTGATGAAAAGTGTGGCAACATGTAGGAGATAAGTGATGAAAATGTGTGGCAACATGTAGGAGATAAGTGATGAAAATGTGTGGCAACATGTGGGAGATAAATGATGAAAATGTGTGGCAACATGTGGGAGATAAGTGATGAAAATGTTGTGGCAAATGTGGAGATAAATGATGAAAATGGTGGCAACATGTAGGAGATAAATGATTTAAAATGTGTGGCAAATGTGGAGATAATGATGAAATGTGTGGCAACATGTAGGAGATAAGTGATGAAAATGTGTGGCAACATGTGGGAGATAAGTGATGAAAATGTGTGGCAACATGTAGGAGATAAGTGATGAAAATGTGTGGCAACATGTAGGAGATAAGTGATGAAAATGTGTGGCAACATGTAGGAGATAAGTGATGAAAATGTGTGGCAACATGTAGGAGATAAGTGATGAAAATGTGTGGCAACATGTAGGAGATAAGTGATGAAAAAGTGTGGCAACATGTAGGAGATAAGTGATGAAAATGTGTGGCAACATGTAGGGGGATAAATGATGAAAATGTGTTTTGGGAAATGTGGGAGATAATGATGAAAATGTGTGGCAACATGTGGGAGATAAGTGATGAAAATGTGTGGCAACATGTGGGAGATAAGTGATGAAAATGTGTGGCAACATGTGGGAGATAAGTGATTGAAAATGTGTGGCAACATGTAGGAGATAAGTGATGAAACTGTGTGGCAAACATGTAGGAGATAAGTGATGAAAATGTGTGGCAACATGTAGGAGATAAGTGATGAAAATGTGTGGCAACATGTAGGAGATAAGTGATGAAAATGTGTGGCAACATGTAGGAGATAAGTGATGAAAATGTGTTTGTCAATATGTGGAGATAAGTGATGAAAATGTGTGGCAACATGTGGTAGATACGTATGAAATGTGTGGCCAACATGGGGAGATAAGTGATGAAAATGTGTGGCAACATGTAGGAGATAAGTGATGAAAATGTGTGGCAACATGTAGGAGATAAGTGATGAAAATGTGTGGCAACATGTAGGAGGATAAGTGATGAAAATGTGTTGCAACACTGTAGGAGATAAGTGATGAAAATGTGTGGCAACATGTAGGAGATAATGATGAAAATGTGTGGCAACATGTAGGAGATAAGTGATGAAAATGTTTGTGGCAACATGTAGGAGATAAGTGATGAAAATGTGTGGCAACATGTAGGAGATAAGTGATGAAAATGTGTGGCAACATGTGGGAGATAAATGATGAAAATGTGTGGCAACATGTGGGCGATAAGTGATGAAAATGTGTGGCAACATGTGGGAGATAAGTGATGAAAATGGTGTGGCAACATGTGGGAGATAAGTGATGAAAATGTGTGGCAACATGTGGGAGATAAGTGATGAAAATGTGTGGCAACATGTGGGAGATAAGTGATGAAAATGTGTGGCAACATGTGGGAGATAAGTGATGAAAATGTGTGGCAACATGTGGGAGATAAGTGATGAAAATGTGTGGCAACAGTAACTTGAAATATATTACAATGACAGGAAGGTCAAAGGACTAATGATCAAACCAGGCAGATAATTTGAGTGTTTCTGGCATAAAGAGAGACATCTAGAGGACAAACAATTAAACCAGAAATATTGTTTATAGCATAAACAGGGACATGTGAAGACAAACAATTAAACAACATAGATATAGTGAGTGTTAATAGCATAAACAGAGACATCTGAAGGACATAATATTAAAAGGTCACATGACTGTCTCGCTTTGAGCAAGGCATAAAACAAATTAAGTGACTTTGCAAACACAAGAACAGATTTGAAGAGGCATGATGGTCTCTTTCAGTCAGGCAGCATATCATTTGAAAACTGGACCTGAAGTATAAATGGGATATAAACAATACTATAAGATCGAAGAATAAAACTGCATGTATTTATTCAATAAACTTCTGGTACCGATTTCTTTGTCCCGAAACTGACTTCATCTTTGTGAACCTCAGGGAAGACATGTTGTATCCACCATGTTTGAAATACGTGGAAGTCATCCTGGAAGTTGAGCCTGCACTTGGGCATGTCCTCCTGGCACAGAAACAGGCATCCCTGGCACTTCTGTCGAACACAAAACAAATCACAGGAAGGATTACTTCTGTCGAACATGAAACAAATGACAGGACATGATCACGTGTCGAACATGAAACAAATCACAGGAAAGGATCATTTCTGTCGGCATCAAATAAATCACAGGAAAGGATCACTTCTGTCAGACATCAAATAAATCACAGGAAATGATCAATTTTGTCGAACATCAAACAAATGACAGGAAATGATCACTTCTGTCGGACATCAAATAAATCACAAACACCAAACAAATGACAGGAAATTATCACTTCTGTCGGACATCAAATAAGTCACAGGAAAGGATCACTTCTGTTGGACATCAAATAATTCACCAGAAAGGATCACTTCTGTTGGACATCAAATAAATCACAGGAAATGATCACTGATCGCAATACAGACATCCCTGGCACTTCTGTCGGACATCAAATAAATCACAGGAAAGGATCACTTCTGTCAAACATCAAACAAATGACATGACATGATCACTTCTGTCGAACATGAAACAAATCACAGGAAAGGATCACTTCTGTTGGACATCAAATAAATCACCAGAAAGGATCACTTCTGTCGGACATCAAATAAATCACAGGAAATGATCACTTCTGTCAGACATGAAACAAATCAAAGGAAAGGATCACTTCTGTTGGACGTGAACAAATCACGGGAAAAGATCACAAAACAGGTACCGGCTGAGGCAGAAGTATTTGTCTACATGAGTTTGTTGACATTATTATTCCAATTTATGATGAGCTGGTACATCCCTAATATAACAGCATGAGATTAGTGTCTCCCCAAGGTCAGACATAGTGATAGCTTCACTCCATCGTTATAACACAACCTTCAACTTAATCTATCTAAGTAACACACAGTGATAGTGTTTGATATGGGAATACTACAGACTACAGTATGTGATATAGGAATTGTACAATACATGAAATGGGATTTCTAGAGTATATTATATGGGAATTCTATGGTATATGATATGGGAATAATACAGTAAATGAGATAGGAAGTCTACAATATATGATATTGGAATATTACAATTTATGATATGGTAATTCTATAGTATATTATGTGAAAAGTCTATAGTATATGATATGGGAATTTTACAATATATGATATGGGAATTTTACAATATATGATATGGGAATTTTACAATATATGATATGGGAATTTTACAATATATGATATGGGAATTTTACAATATATGATATGGGAATTCTACAATATATGATATGGGAATTTTACTATATATGATATGGGAATTTTACAATATATGATATGGGAATTTTACAATATATGATATGGGAATTTTACTATATATGATATGGGAATTTTACAATATATGATATGGGAATTTTACAATATATGATATGGGAATTTTACAATATATGATATGGGAATTTTACTATATATGATATAGAATTCTTCTTCTTCTTCTTCTTCGTTCATCCGGAGTTTTTTTTTTCGGATGTGATTGCGTTGTGCCTGTTTACAGCAGAGCTGCGTTCTTGCGCCGTTAGGCCGACACATCCGACTTCTGCGGGCATTTGTTGACCGGGTTAACCTTCCCGGGGGTTTCTTAGGACGTTTGACTCTCACTGTTGTGGTGTTATCCCCCATCCCAGCTGGTCCATATAGAACAGCCAAAGATCCTGGTCAGCCCTCAAGGGAAGGCAGGGGCAGACCATGAGCATTCCCCGCCATCCAAGGAGGCTTCCATACTTGCAGAGCCGATACATAGCGCTCTGGTACTGGGCTCACCCAAGGAATCGTCACGTCCTGCACATGGCTGCTTAGCCTCACTTCCGTATATTGGGCCTTCCGTTCACCATAGGCTGTTCTTCCGGAAACCAGAAGTATGCAGTCTGCAGATGACATCCACACAGTGAGCTTTCGATTCGGACTTTCCATGTAATGGATTTGCTATCCAAGCAATATTCCATTTCGTGCCACTAGGACACTTTTCCACCTTTTATGAAGCCCACACAGTGGGCTTTTGATTCGGACTTTCCACGTAATGGATTTGCTATCCAAGCAATATTCCATTTCAGTGCCACTAGGACACTTTTCCACCTTTTATGAAGCCCACACAAGTGGGCTTTTGATTCGGACTTTCCACGTAATGGATTTGCTATCCAAGCAATATTCCATTTCGTGCCACTAGGACACTTTTCCACCTTTTATGAAGCCCACACAGCGAGCTTTCGATTTGGACTTTCCACATAATGGATTTGCTATCCAAGCAATATTCCATTTCATGCCTCTGGGTCTTCATGCACCT
Source organism: Cepaea nemoralis (assembly GCA_014155875.1). Taxonomy (NCBI): domain Eukaryota; kingdom Metazoa; phylum Mollusca; class Gastropoda; order Stylommatophora; family Helicidae; genus Cepaea; species Cepaea nemoralis. The sequence continues at coordinate 24,407 of JACEFZ010005363.1, forward strand.
TTAAATGTCAACCTGTATGTAGTTAAAGTAAGCTGCGGTCAACTTGAGCTTGTTGATATCTCCATAGAGCTTGTCCTCAAATGAAGCAGGTGTGGGCCAAAATATCTTTCTCTGTTCTGCATACGTTGGGCAATCCTGCAGCAAATGTTTTGCTGTCATTTTTCCAGTTCTACAATTACATTCATCGGTATCTCCTATCTTTAGTTTATTGAACAAGTGGTATTTCAGCCTGTTATGTCCTGTGCGGAGTCTGAAGATTGCTACTTGTTCTCTTCGGTCGAGTTTGTAATATGCATCATCCTTCTGATGGCCTGGATGCTCTGATTCCCATTTGGTTCTATAAGTGCTTTTTATCAACCTCTTTGCCTCATTATAGGTTATGTCTATGTCAGGCTGTGGTAGTCGTCCGCCCTCTTTTGCCAGTCTGTCAGCCTCTTCGTTTCCAGGTATACTGCAATGTGATGGGATCCACTGTATTACAACTTTTTTGGATTTCTGGCATAGACCATGGAGTGCTGCTCTTAGGTCAGTTAGTTCTGTGCTGTTATTGCTCTTCAGTATTGAGACAGCTGACTTTGCATCTGTGAAGATAGCTATTTGCTTCTCTTTATTTTCCTCCATCAGGAGCATTTCTGCTGCAGTTTTCAGAGCCTCTACCTCCGCTTTGAAGTTACTTGAAAATTTTCCAGTTGCCATTGAATGTGTTTTTTTCACTCCATTTTTTAAATTTAGGAGAATTCCTCCTCCTCCATTCTCTATTGAATTTTTGGCTGATCCATCTGTATATGCATGGGTCCAATTCCTGCTTGGGTAATGTTCTTTTATGTAGTTTAGGGTTATTTCTCTTCTTTCGGTTTCATGCTGAGTGTTCTTTTTCTCAATACCAGGAATGTTTTCTATCATCTCAGGCAGTTGCTGCTGTCTCCAAGCTGGGAACTTGTGTGCATTGTGTATAGGCTTGACTGTTGATATGTTAAGTATAGGATCTGCCCTAATCCTTCGTTTTGCAGTTTCTACAAAGTTGCTACGCTTCAGCCTTCCCTTTCCAAAACCATTAAATCTGTTGTACATAGGGTGGTCTGTCAATCTTCTAAATTTTTCTGCTTGTTGCTGGGCTCTGCTATCTCTTCTATCCTGCATGGTTGTAAACAAGTGATCTTTTCTAGTTCATTAATAGGCGTTGTCTTCAGGCTTCCAGTTATGATTCGCATTCCTTGGTTTTGGACTCTACTTATTTTGTTAAAGTTTGACTTAGCTGCTGTTGCCCAAGCTGCAATGCCATATTCCAGTACTGGCCTCACCCGTCCAGTATATAACTTCTTGAGAACTTTCTCATCTGCTCCCCACGTTGTACCAGCAAGCTTTTTCATGATTGCCATTCTCTGCCTTGCTCTTGTTCGATTTTTCTCAACCTGTGTCTTCCATGTCAGGCGACGATCAAAGGTGACTCCTAGATAGTTTGGATTTTCTTCATGGCGCAATATTTTTCCATTCAATACCAGCTTAGGTTGCTGAGTTTTATTTGAGAGGGAGAACACTGTGCATGTTGTTTTCTCCTCACTTATCTTCACTAGCCATGATTTTGACCAGTCCTCTAGCGCTAATAAGGCTTGCTGTATTCTGCTGTTAGCTGTACTAATATATTCTTCAGATGTCCATATGGCTAGGTCATCTGCAAAGGAGGATGTGTGTACTCTGGCTGGAAAATTTTCTGTGATGTCATTTATATATGCTAGGAATAATGTTGGTGAAAGAACTCCTCCTTGGGGGACACCTTGCTCCAGCAGCTATCATTTTGCTTGTTTGTCCTTGTACTTTTGTCCTGGCAGTTCTGTTCTCAAGGTAGTGGCTGATCCATTTATACATTTTTCCACAAACATGCATGTTTTGCAGTTTTACTTTCAGTCCTTCCTTCCATACTTTATCAAATGCTTTTTCTAAATCTATCCAGACTGCTAGTGTGTGCTTTTTCTCTTGGAAGGCATCCTCTATTTCCTGAGCTATATAGGTTATTTGATCTTCAGTGGATCTGTACTTTCTGAATCCTGCTTGGTGTGGTGTTAAGAGTTTGTTTTCTTCCAGATGCCATGTTAGCCTGCCATTGATAATGCGTTCCATTAATTTTCCTACACTGCTAAGTAGACTGATAGGTCGATAGCCAAGTAGTTATAAATGGACGTTTCGGTTATGATTTGGTGGAGCCTCCACCAGTTGACCTTGACCTCGGTTGATTTTCACTCCCCCTCGGTCATGTAGTTGGGTGGGGTACGGGGTGATATCTAGGTCATATCTAAGGGCGATAATTCTAAGATTTTATGTTTCTAAGGGCAGATAACTATTGAGTGGGTGTATAAAAAAATTTAATTAATTATTAAAAAATAAAATAAAATAAATAAAAAATAAAAATAAATAACGACGGGGTGCGGGGTGGTGGCGAGGAGGTGGGCGCGTGGGGCGAGGCTAGGTGATTTGGGTTTAAACACTATCATCACAGGGTTACAAATGAAAACCTTAAAATGTACAGATGGTCGATATTATTGATTTTAGCGGGTATAGCTTAGTGAAATTCGTTGGTGAGGGGTGGGTAGCGGCTATTAGTGCTTTGTAGAGTGTCGTAGTGGCCTATACACTATCATCATACGGGTTACAAATGAAAACCTTAAAAAGTAAAAATGGCCGATAATATTGATTTTAGCGGGTATAGCTTAGTGAAATTCGTTGGTGAGGGGTGGGTAGCGGCTATTAGTGAGTTTTAGAGTGTCGTAGCTGCCTATACACTATCATCATACGGGGTACAAATGAAAACCTTAAAAAGTAAAGATGGCCGATTTTAATGATTTTAGCGGGTATAGCTTACTTAAATTTATTAAGAGGTGGGTAGCGGCTAGTAGTGCTATGTAGAGGGTCGTAGTGACTTATTCACTAACATAACACGTGTTACCAATGAAACCTTGAAAGCTAAAGATCGCTGATTGTAATGGATATAGTGTAGTATCATTCGGCGGTAAGGGGTGGGGACCAGGGTTCAAAATGGGAAGGGGGGTCAAAAAAAATTTTTGGAAAAAATGGTAAGGTTCAAAGGGGGGAAAAGGGAAATTTTAAAAAGGGAAAAAGGGGAAAAATGATTGTAATGATATGATGATGCTTAAAGGGGGGGAAAATTGGTAAAAAGGGGTCAAGCATGGTCAAGTAAGGAAAATTTTAGGGAAAAAGGGGTTGGGAAATGGTAGGGGGATGGGAAAATTTGTGGGGGAAATGGGGTTTTGGGCTTTTTTTTAA